>JABWTJ010000297.1:1245747-1662837 GCA_016801875.1 Solanum sitiens
GAAAAAATTACAGGACTACCAGAGCTATAACAGAGTATTCAGTATATTCAAAAGAATTACAGCAAAAAATAATTATAATGTTCTGCAGAAATACTCTATGACAAGAGAAGAAATCTTCAAAGTAATCGAAATAAAATATGATGGAAAATGATGGAAATACGATATGGCAGAAATCAAGTAATAATATATACAATTTCAAAAGAAATCTGAAGAACAGATATTAATGAAGTTCAAATAGATTTTGATGAAGTTCAACAAATGGAGAAAAGATATTAATGAAGTTCAACAAATGAATTTTACCAAAGCTAGAAGAGCAACCAAATACAAGATAATTGGACATAGATACTCAGACAACTATGGTTCCAAATGCATTGAAGATAATTTAATTCCAGATGTAACCTTGGACTAAAACAAGAGCAGCAGAAGGAAGACAAGAAGATAGAGTCAAAAAGATAAAAGTATCTTTATTGTAAAGTTTTTATTGTCGGCCATGTATTTAAAGTAGGCCATTATTGTTTACTTTTTACTTTGTCAAAAGTATGTCGGCCATTTGTATAAAGTCGGCCATTATATTTATTGTCGTTTTGCGTCGGCAGAATTAGAGACTGCCAAGTGTCAATAGTTAGTGTCGGCCATTGTCAGGCCAATAGTGATTGCTTGTAGTATATATAGAGGTATTAATCCTCAGAAATAAAACAAGCTTCAACCAATCCTCTCTCTTCTCTAAAGAAAATGAAGAAATAGATAAGGCTAAAGAAGTTGATAAAATACGAAAAGAAACAACAAATGAAATTAAGAAAATTAACAAAATTAAAAACACTAAAATTGAAGAATTAGAAAAAGAATTAGCCCTTTTAAAATTATTAGTTGAAAGCCCTTTTAAAATTATTAGTTGAAAAAAGATTATCTAGACCAAAGAAATCTTTATCGAAATATAATTGTTACAATTGCGCTAAGCTAGGACATTTAGCAAAAGATTGTAAAGATAAAAAACAAAAGAGATTAAAAACAAAGAAACCTTTATCAAAACGTAAATGTTACAATTGTAATGAGTTAGGTCATTTAGCAAAAGATTGTAAATTACCTACTAAACAAATCACAAATTTAAACGAACATAGATATATGCAAATAAATCATTTAGAGGATGATGATAGTATACATAATAAAATTTCAGATATAGAAGATAATTCTGAAACAGAATCTGATAAAATTAATTATAAAACTAACTCCGATAATTCTGAACTAGAATCTGATAAAACTGATTATGAAATTGACTCAGATAATTTTGAACTAGAATCCGATAAAACTGAATATGAAATTGACTCAGAAAATGAAACATTTGAATAAAATGAAAATACATATACTTGCGAAAATTATCGTAGAAGGATATCATAACAGATATTACACACCTATGATAGATACAGGAGCAGAAACAAATATATGCAAATATAATTGTTTACCAGAAGATAAATGGGAAAAATTACAAAAACCCATGATAGTATCTGGATTTAACAACGAAAATAGTATGATTATTTACAAAGCAAAAAATGTTAAAATACAGATATGGGATAAGATTTTAATAATAAAAGATATATATTGTTTTGATTGTAATAAAATAGATATACTTTTTGGAATGTCTTTTTTAAAAGAATTATACCCACATATTATAACCAAAACGTATTGGTGGTTTACTACACCAGATGGACACAAAATAGGAGCAAAAAGAGTTAATAATAAACAAAGAAAACCCACAGACTGGATTAAAGGGAGTAAAATGATAAATCAAAAAATGAAGAACATAAAAGAAACTAACCAATCAGAAATTATTATATTAACTTGTAAAAAGAAAAAATTACAATTACTGAGCAAAGTAAAAGTATTAAAATATAAAGATGATAATATAAAATATCATTTATAATTCTATGACAGATATACGAAGATTGGTATTAAAGGTATTGAACTTTATATTTATAATTAAGACTTCACAAAAAGATTTATTAATATGTTTATTTAAACATTATATTGTGAAACATTATATTGTGACTAACAAGTTTATTATCAGAAGAAAATTATACACAGGTAGACTGAAGGTCAACAAGAATAGAAGAATTTGTAACAACGAACGAAATATATTCAATATATTGAATTTTACAATTAAAGCAGTTTCTACTAACAAAAATCTTATTACAGGTTATCTCCAAAGAAGGGAAAATTACAATAAGAAAACTATTATCCATAATGACAAATTTTGTCAGTAAATGGAAAAGCTAGAAATAAGTAGTGCAAAGCTATACAGTCAGCAGCATGACTATAAAAATGCAGAGCTATACAGTCAGCAGCATGACTATAAATATGCGAAGCTACGTCTTCAGGCGGACAGTAAACAGCCAGAGATAAAAGGTGACGTTGAGAAAACACCTAAAAACTCAATATAACAAAAATATGTTATTGCAGGAAATGCAGGTACAAGCACAGGAAATACAGAAAAAATTAAATACTTATTTACTAAATCATTTGTACCTATACTCCAACAAAATACTCCAGTACCACAAACATTTACCCACGCAGCCCAGTTATACATACAAAAAGCCAAACGTTTTTGAACCTCATGAAAACTATATTATTTAGAAATTACAAGGCTATAACAGACTCATTATACAACTCAGAAACTAGTGCAAATCTAGTAAAAATATGTTACAATTACGGACTATTGAGTACCATATACGGTGGAAGAAATTATAAGAAAATAATCGTATATACATTTGATGGTGAAGAAATTACAGGACTACCAGAGCTATAACAGAGTATTCAGTATATTCAAAAGAATTACAGCAAAAAATAATTATAATGTTCTGCAGAAATACTCTATGACAAGAGAAGAAATCTTCAAAGTAATCGAAATAAAATATGATGGAAAATGATGGAAATACGATATGGCAGAAATCAAGTAATAATATATACAATTTCAAAAGAAATCTGAAGAACAGATATTAATGAAGTTCAAATAGATTTTGATGAAGTTCAACAAATGGAGAAAAGATATTAATGAAGTTCAACAAAAATGAATTTTACCAAAGCTAGAAGAGCAACCAAATACAAGATAATTGGACATAGATACTCAGACAACTATGGTTCCAAATGCATTGAAGATAATTTAATTCCAGATGTAACCTTGGACTAAAACAAGAGCAGCAGAAGGAAGACAAGAAGATAGAGTCAAAAAGATAAAAGTATCTTTATTGTAAAGTTTTTATTGTCGGCCATGTATTTAAAGTAGGCCATTATTGTTTACTTTTTACTTTGTCAAAAGTATGTCGGCCATTTGTATAAAGTCGGCCATTATATTTATTGTCGTTTTGCGTCGGCAGAATTAGAGACTGCCAAGTGTCAATAGTTAGTGTCGGCCATTGTCAGGCCAATAGTGATTGCTTGTAGTATATATAGAGGTATTAATCCTCAGAAATAAAACAAGCTTCAACCAATCCTCTCTCTTCTCTATCAATTCTCTCTCCATATAACAAATATAGACTTCCGCCCTTATTTGGTATCAGAGCTAGATAAAGCTAGAAAATCGTGAAGCTATCAACACCAGATATGGAAAACAAAGCATTTACCAGGAATCTACTAGTGCAGGTATACTCGAATTCATTTATGAGTAACTAAAATTGCTTTATTCCTGATAGTCTTTTCTTGATTATAAGAGTTTATTATAAATTAATAATGTTATAATGGTCATAATTACTATGGAAATATTCTGCGAATTAAGTAAGCCTAAGACTATGCCCTCTTGATGTGGAAACCAATAGGCGAGGAAGCCGTCAGGAAGTACACGAGTGTTGAGGTGCTGTTAGGGTACTTAATTAAAGAAGAAGGCTATAGTAGTGATTAGACGAAATGAACATTATACTGTTATTATTCATAATGAATGCGTATAAACTGCGAAAAGATTAGATGGAATAACATTATTAGTGAAAATAAATCGAATATGCCTATATACTTGTTAGATAAATTCTGATAACTATATGATGCTATTGTTTTACATAGTGAGAAATATTAATGTTGATGCTAAAAATACGAAGAATAATTTACGAAATTGATTATGAATGAGATAATAGGTTGGTCCGAGCTGATAGATATTAACAATATAAAATATAATTCGATGATTTAAAAACTAAAATGATCATGTTTAGATATTTGAGGTTATGGGAAGAAAAACTGTTAATTAATAATATATTTGCAGAAGTAAGTAATAAATCGATATTTATACAGATATTCGAAATAAACTGTTTAGAAAATAAAATACAAACGCTATATAAAATATAATACTTGTAATAATGAATAAAGAAGAGTTTATAGTTGATGAAAAAATCTATAAAAATCACGAAGGATTAGCTATAAGAATAGTCTTTTCGAATTTAGGACGAAGGTATAAAAAAATAGGAGATAAATTATATCTAATGTTAGAAAAAGAATCTGCGAAACTAGAAGATAGCTTAACGGCTAAGATACGAATTTCTAAAGAAAATGAAGAAATAGATAAGGCTAAAGAAGTTGATAAAATACGAAAAGAAACAACAAATGAAATTAAGAAAATTAACAAAATTAAAAACACTAAAATTGAAGAATTAGAAAAAGAATTAGCCCTTTTAAAATTATTAGTTGAAAAAAGATTATCTAGACCAAAGAAATCTTTATCGAAATATAATTGTTACAATTGCGCTAAGCTAGGACATTTAGCAAAAGATTGTAAAGATAAAAAACAAAAGAGATTAAAAACAAAGAAACCTTTATCAAAACGTAAATGTTACAATTGTAATGAGTTAGGTCATTTAGCAAAAGATTGTAAATTACCTACTAAACAAATCACAAATTTAAACGAACATAGATATATGCAAATAAATCATTTAGAGGATGAATTAAAAGATGATAGTATACATAATAAAATTTCAGATATAGAAGATAATTCTGAAACAGAATCTGATAAAATTAATTATAAAACTAACTCCGATAATTCTAAACTAGAATCTGATAAAACTGATTATGAAATTGACTCAGATAATTTTGAACTAGAATCCGATAAAACTGAATATGAAATTGACTCAGAAAATGAAACATTTGAATGAAATGAAAACATTTGAATAAAATGAAAATACATATACTTGCGAAAATTATCGTAGATAGATACTATAATAGATATTACACACCTATGATAGATACAGGAGCAGAAACAAATATATGCAAATATAATTGTTTACCAGAAGATAAATGGGAAAAATTACAAACACCCATGATAGTATCTGGATTTAATAACGAAAATAGTATGATTATTTACAAAGCAAAAAATGTTAAAATACAGATATGGGATAAAAAGTACCCTAAGACTATGCCCTCTTGATGTGGAAACCAATAGGCGAGGAAGCCGTCAGGAAGTACACGAGTGTTGAGGTGCTGTTAGGGTACTTAATTAAAGAAGAAGGCTATAGTAGTGATTAGACGAAATGAACATTATACTGTTATTATTCATAATGAATGCGTATAAACTGCGAAAAGATTAGATGGAAATACGATATGGCAGAAATCAAGTAATAATATATACAATTTCAAAAGAAATCTGAAGAACAGATATTAATGAAGTTCAAATAGATTTTGATGAAGTTCAACAAATGGAGAAAAGATATTAATGAAGTTCAACAAATGAATTTTACCAAAGCTAGAAGAGCAACCAAATACAAGATAATTGGACATAGATACTCAGACAACTATGGTTCCAAATGCATTGAAGATAATTTAATTCCAGATGTAACCTTGGACTAAAACAAGAGCAGCAGAAGGAAGACAAGAAGATAGAGTCAAAAAGATAAAAGTATCTTTATTGTAAAGTTTTTATTGTCGGCCATGTATTTAAAGTAGGCCATTATTGTTTACTTTTTACTTTGTCAAAAGTATGTCGGCCATTTGTATAAAGTCGGCCATTATATTTATTGTCGTTTTGCGTCGGCAGAATTAGAGACTGCCAAGTGTCAATAGTTAGTGTCGGCCATTGTCAGGCCAATAGTGATTGCTTGTAGTATATATAGAGGTATTAATCCTCAGAAATAAAACAAGCTTCAACCAATCCTCTCTCTTCTCTATCAATTCTCTCTCCATATAACAAATATAGACTTCCGCCCTTATTTGGTATCAGAGCTAGATAAAGCTAGAAAATCGTGAAGCTATCAACACCAGATATGGAAAACAAAGCATTTACCAGGAATCTACTAGTGCAGGTATACTCGAATTCATTTATGAGTAACTAAAATTGCTTTATTCCTGATAGTCTTTTCTTGATTATAAGAGTTTATTATAAATTAATAATGTTATAATGGTCATAATTACTATGGAAATATTCTGCGAATTAAGTAAGCCTAAGACTATGCCCTCTTGATGTGGAAACCAATAGGCGAGGAAGCCGTCAGGAAGTACACGAGTGTTGAGGTGCTGTTAGGGTACTTAATTAAAGAAGAAGGCTATAGTAGTGATTAGACGAAATGAACATTATACTGTTATTATTCATAATGAATGCGTATAAACTGCGAAAAGATTAGATGGAATAACATTATTAGTGAAAATAAATCGAATATGCCTATATACTTGTTAGATAAATTCTGATAACTATATGATGCTATTGTTTTATATAGTGAGAAATATTAATGTTGATGCTAAAAATACGAAGAATAATTTACGAAATTGATTATGAATGAGATAATAGGTTGGTCCGAGCTGATAGATATTAACAATATAAAATATAATTCGATGATTTAAAAACTAAAATGATCATGTTTAGATATTTGAGGTTATGGGAAGAAAAACTGTTAATTAATAATATATTTGCAGAAGTAAGTAATAAATCGATATTTATACAGATATTCGAAATAAACTGTTTAGAAAATAAAATACAAACGCTATATAAAATATAATACTTGTAATAATGAATAAAGAAGAGTTTATAGTTGATGAAAAAATCTATAAAAATCACGAAGGATTAGCTATAAGAATAGTCTTTTCGAATTTAGGACGAAGGTATAAAAAAATAGGAGATAAATTATATCTAATGTTAGAAAAAGAATCTGCGAAACTAGAAGATAGCTTAACGGCTAAGATACGAATTTCTAAAGAAAATGAAGAAATAGATAAGGCTAAAGAAGTTGATAAAATACGAAAAGAAACAACAAATGAAATTAAGAAAATTAACAAAATTAAAAACACTAAAATTGAAGAATTAGAAAAAGAATTAGCCCTTTTAAAATTATTAGTTGAAAAAAGATTATCTAGACCAAAGAAATCTTTATCGAAATATAATTGTTACAATTGCGCTAAGCTAGGACATTTAGCAAAAGATTGTAAAGATAAAAAACAAAAGAGATTAAAAACAAAGAAACCTTTATCAAAACGTAAATGTTACAATTGTAATGAGTTAGGTCATTTAGCAAAAGATTGTAAATTACCTACTAAACAAATCACAAATTTAAACGAACATAGATATATGCAAATAAATCATTTAGAGGATGAATTAAAAGATGATAGTATACATAATAAAATTTCAGATATAGAAGATAATTCTGAAACAGAATCTGATAAAATTAATTATAAAACTAACTCCGATAATTCTAAACTAGAATCTGATAAAACTGATTATGAAATTGACTCAGATAATTTTGAACTAGAATCCGATAAAACTGAATATGAAATTGACTCAGAAAATGAAACATTTGAATGAAATGAAAACATTTGAATAAAATGAAAATACATATACTTGCGAAAATTATCGTAGATAGATACTATAATAGATATTACACACCTATGATAGATACAGGAGCAGAAACAAATATATGCAAATATAATTGTTTACCAGAAGATAAATGGGAAAAATTACAAACACCCATGATAGTATCTGGATTTAATAACGAAAATAGTATGATTATTTACAAAGCAAAAAATGTTAAAATACAGATATGGGATAAGATTTTAATAATAAAAGATATATATTGTTTTGATTGTAATAAAATAGATATACTTTTTGGAATGTCTTTTTTAAAAGAATTATACCCACATATTATAACCAAAACGTATTGGTGGTTTACTACACCAGATGGACACAAAATAGGAGCAAAAAGAGTTAATAATAAACAAAGAAAACCCACAGACTGGATTAAAGGGAGTAAAATGATAAATCAAAAAATGAAGAACATAAAAGAAACTAACCAATCAGAAATTATTATATTAACTTGTAAAAAGAAAAAATTACAATTACTGAGCAAAGTAAAAGTATTAAAATATAAAGATGATAATATAAAATATCATTTATAATTCTATGACAGATATACGAAGATTGGTATTAAAGGTATTGAACTTTATATTTATAATTAAGACTTCACAAAAAGATTTATTAATATGTTTATTTAAACATTATATTGTGAAACATTATATTGTGACTAACAAGTTTATTATCAGAAGAAAATTATACACAGGTAGACTGAAGGTCAACAAGAATAGAAGAATTTGTAACAACGAACGAAATATATTCAATATATTGAATTTTACAATTAAAGCAGTTTCTACTAACAAAAATCTTATTACAGGTTATCTCCAAAGAAGGGAAAATTACAATAAGAAAACTATTATCCATAATGACAAATTTTGTCAGTAAATGGAAAAGCTAGAAATAAGTAGTGCAAAGCTATACAGTCAGCAGCATGACTATAAAAATGCAGAGCTATACAGTCAGCAGCATGACTATAAATATGCGAAGCTACGTCTTCAGGCGGACGGTAAACAGCCAGAGATAAAAGGTGACGTTGAGAAAACACCTAAAAACTCAATATAACAAAAATATGTTATTGCAGGAAATGCAGGTACAAGCACAGGAAATACAGAAAAAATTAAATACTTATTTACTAAATCATTTGTACCTATACTCCAACAAAATACTCCAGTACCACAAACATTTACCCACGCAGCCCAGTTATACATACAAAAAGCCAAACGTTTTTGAACCTCATGAAAACTATATTATTTAGAAATTACAAGGCTATAACAGACTCATTATACAACTCAGAAACTAGTGCAAATCTAGTAAAAATATGTTACAATTACGGACTATTGAGTACCATATACGGTGGAAGAAATTATAAGAAAATAATCGTATATACATTTGATGGTGAAGAAATTACAGGACTACCAGAGCTATAACAGAGTATTCAGTATATTCAAAAGAATTACAGCAAAAAATAATTATAATGTTCTGCAGAAATACTCTATGACAAGAGAAGAAATCTTCAAAGTAATCGAAATAAAATATGATGGAAAATGATGGAAATACGATATGGCAGAAATCAAGTAATAATATATACAATTTCAAAAGAAATCTGAAGAACAGATATTAATGAAGTTCAAATAGATTTTGATGAAGTTCAACAAATGGAGAAAAGATATTAATGAAGTTCAACAAATGAATTTTACCAAAGCTAGAAGAGCAACCAAATACAAGATAATTGGACATAGATACTCAGACAACTATGGTTCCAAATGCATTGAAGATAATTTAAATAAGGGCGGAAGTCTATATTTGTTATATGGAGAGAGAATTGATAGAGAAGAGAGAGGATTGGTTGAAGCTTGTTTTATTTCTGAGGATTAATACCTCTATATATACTACAAGCAATCACTATTGGCCTGACAATGGCCGACACTAACTATTGACACTTGGCAGTCTCTAATTCTGCCGACGCAAAACGACAATAAATATAATGGCCGACTTTATACAAATGGCCGACATACTTTTGACAAAGTAAAAAGTAAACAATAATGGCCTACTTTAAATACATGGCCGACAATAAAAACTTTACAATAAAGATACTTTTATCTTTTTGACTCTATCTTCTTGTCTTCCTTCTGCTGCTCTTGTTTTAGTCCAAGGTTACATCTGGAATTAAATTATCTTCAATGCATTTGGAACCATAGTTGTCTGAGTATCTATGTCCAATTATCTTGTATTTGGTTGCTCTTCTAGCTTTGGTAAAATTCATTTGTTGAACTTCATTAATATCTTTTCTCCATTTGTTGAACTTCATCAAAATCTATTTGAACTTCATTAATATCTGTTCTTCAGATTTCTTTTGAAATTGTATATATTATTACTTGATTTCTGCCATATCGTATTTCCATCATTTTCCATCATATTTTATTTCGATTACTTTGAAGATTTCTTCTCTTGTCATAGAGTATTTCTGCAGAACATTATAATTATTTTTTGCTGTAATTCTTTTGAATATACTGAATACTCTGTTATAGCTCTGGTAGTCCTGTAATTTCTTCACCATCAAATGTATATACGATTATTTTCTTATAATTTCTTCCACCGTATATGGTACTCAATAGTCCGTAATTGTAACATATTTTTACTAGATTTGCACTAGTTTCTGAGTTGTATAATGAGTCTGTTATAGCCTTGTAATTTCTAAATAATATAGTTTTCATGAGGTTCAAAAACGTTTGGCTTTTTGTATGTATAACTGGGCTGCGTGGGTAAATGTTTGTGGTACTGGAGTATTTTGTTGGAGTATAGGTACAAATGATTTAGTAAATAAGTATTTAATTTTTTCTGTATTTCCTGTGCTTGTACCTGCATTTCCTGCAATAACATATTTTTGTTATATTGAGTTTTTAGGTGTTTTTAATTTTGTTAATTTTCTTAATTTCATTTGTTGTTTCTTTTCGTATTTTATCAACTTCTTTAGCCTTATCTATTTCTTCATTTTCTTTAGAAATTCGTATCTTAGCCGTTAAGCTATCTTCTAGTTTCGCAGATTCTTTTTCTAACATTAGATATAATTTATCTCCTATTTTTTTATACCTTCGTCCTAAATTCGAAAAGACTATTCTTATAGCTAATCCTTCGTGATTTTTATAGATTTTTTCATCAACTATAAACTCTTCTTTATTCATTATTACAAGTATTATATTTTATATAGCGTTTGTATTTTATTTTCTAAACAGTTTATTTCGAATATCTGTATAAATATCGATTTATTACTTACTTCTGCAAATATATTATTAATTAACAGTTTTTCTTCCCATAACCTCAAATATCTAAACATGATCATTTTAGTTTTTAAATCATCGAATTATATTTTATATTGTTAATATCTATCAGCTCGGACCAACCTATTATCTCATTCATAATCAATTTCGTAAATTATTCTTCGTATTTTTAGCATCAACATTAATATTTCTCACTATATAAAACAATAGCATCATATAGTTATCAGAATTTATCTAACAAGTATATAGGCATATTCGATTTATTTTCACTAATAATGTTATTCCATCTAATCTTTTCGCAGTTTATACGCATTCATTATGAATAATAACAGTATAATGTTCATTTCGTCTAATCACTACTATAGCCTTCTTCTTTAATTAAGTACCCTAACAGCACCTCAACACTCGTGTACTTCCTGACGGCTTCCTCGCCTATTGGTTTCCACATCAAGAGGGCATAGTCTTAGGCTTACTTAATTCGCAGAATATTTCCATAGTAATTATGACCATTATAACATTATTAATTTATAATAAACTCTTATAATCAAGAAAAGACTATCAGGAATAAAGCAATTTTAGTTACTCATAAATGAATTCGAGTATACCTGCACTAGTAGATTCCTGGTAAATGCTTTGTTTTCCATATCTGGTGTTGATAGCTTCACGATTTTCTAGCTTTATCTAGCTCTGATACCAAATAAGGGCGGAAGTCTATATTTGTTATATGGAGAGAGAATTGATAGAGAAGAGAGAGGATTGGTTGAAGCTTGTTATATGAAAATGTAAATAAATATATATATCTTCGAAATGAAAGATATTTAGAGTATATAGAAACTAATGCAAAAGAAATTCAGCAATTGAATTTATTAAAAAAAGAATATTATGACCAAATATTTTCTTAAAAAATTATAATGAATCAAAGGATAGAAAAACAACTTATAATTGAAGAAATAAACAGATTACAGTATAGACATGATTTTATGAAAGAACAATTAATAGTTGATATAGTTGCAGGAGTATGTAAAAAATCAATTCTAATACAGAAGAAACATATATTTGAATTAAAATTAAAAATAGATTGTTTGGAATATAAACTACAACATAATTTATTTTATAACAATAATAGTAATGAATAAAGAAGAATTTATAGTTGACGAAAAAACCTACGAAAATTACGAAGGATTAACAATAAAAATAGTTTTTTCAAATCTAGGTAGAAGATATAAAAAAATAGGAGATAAATTATATCTAATGTTAGAAAAAGAATCTGCTAAACTAGAAGATAGTTTAACCGCTATGATAAGAATAACAAAAGAAAATGAAGATATAGATAAAGCTAAAGAAATTGATAAAATACGAACTGAAGCTACTCAAGAGATTAAGAAAATTGAAGGTATAAAAAATATTAAAATTGAAGAATTAGAAAAAGAATTAGCTTACTTAAAATTACTAGTTGAAGAAAGACAAAAAGAAAAACTAGCTAAAGAAATAAACGATATGAAACAAATACTTATTGAAACTGAAAATTTTGAAATAAACGAGATAAATGAAAATGAATCTGACTTATCAGAAAATCTTGAAACTAGTGATATTAGCGAAACATATACTGAAATTTTAAAACAAACAAATAATTTAAAATTAGAAATTAATACAAACAATGTAAATAAACCAGGAACATCTAGAGTTAAAACTCCAGATAATAGCCCTAGGAGAAATCCTAGAGTAACTACACCAATTTACTATACAGAAAGTTATGAAAATTCCGATCGTAATACTGCGATATGGAATAGTAGATTAAATACTAAATGGAAACCTAAAAAGATAATCGAACAAACTAACTTTTTAGATTTAGATTGTGTAACAGATATAAATAAAATAATTCTTTTATGGATAGGTAATTTATCAAAACAATTAATTGATAATAAAATTACTATAAAAGAGACACCAGGATATATTGAAAGAACCTTAATAGGAACAACAAAACTATGGATAGAAAATTTACCTAATGAAAGCAAAGCAGCTTTAAGAAGTGACAAAAAACTAGATGGTTCATTAACCACATCTAATATAGAAATTCTAGAAAAATACGATTTAGCCTTAAGAAATGAATTTGGAAGTTTGACTTCTGATATAAAAGAACAAACTAAACTTAAAATAATAAATAGACAATTAATGTCAAAACTATCTATACATAATATGTGTTATATAGAAGAATATACTTGTGCTTTTAAAGAATATTATTATAAAGCTCAATATGATTCAACTGAACAAGAAGAAATAAAAAATTTATATTTTACAAAATTACCAGAACCTTTTAGTTCAAATATAATAAAAGACTGGAAAAATAGTGAAACTACTAATACTTTAGGAGCTAGAATAAACTTTTTACATCAATGGTTCATACAGCTATGTGAATCACAAAAAGAAAAATTAACAATGGAAAAAGTATTATTAAAAAATCTAGACTGTTGTACATATATATGTCACGACCCAAAATCTAGCCGCGAGTGGCACCCACACTTATCCTACTATGTGAGCGAACCAACCAATCTAAAACTCCAACATATTGAACAAAAATACAAAGCGGAAGACTTAAAACTCATTATCCCCAAATCTGGAAGTCATCATCACAAGAACATCTATCCTCAAGTTACAAATCTAGAAGTATCCAAGAAGCTAAAATAAATAAAAGGCTAGTCCATGCCGGAAGTTCAAGGCATCAAGACATTGAAGAGAAGATCCAGTCCAAGCTAGAAGCATTAGCTCACCCTGAAATCCGGTGTAGTGACGACTGGCTAGAAGTGCTGCTGAGTTGAAGACGACGGTACGTTTGCTGCATTCCCCAAATAACAAAGAAAGAAACAACAAGTAGGGGGTCAGTACAAACACAAGTACTGAGTAGGTATCATCGGCCAACTCAAAATAGAAAACAGTATATATCAGTTCATATCATAAATCAACTACAATACTCAACATGTAGTAACAAGTACTATAATCATCAATAAGTACTACCAAGTTCATCCATGAGGACTCAAGCCTCAATACCACACTCATTTGGGAATTAGGTTCATTACATTGAGTATATAAACATCTCTCAAGATTTATTATCTTTCTTCCTCTTGTGTCGGTACGTGACACTCCGATCCCCTACTACTATGTGTCGGAACGTGACACTCCGATCCCTTAATTCTACGTGTCGGTTCGTGACACCCGATCCCCTAATACTATGTGTCGGAACGTGACACTCCGATCCCCTAATTCTATGTGTCGGAACGTGACACTCCGATCCCCTAATTCTATGTGTCGTGACACTCCGATCCCCTAATTCTATGTGTCGGAACGTGACACTCCGATCCCCTAATTCTATGTGTCGGTTCGTGACACCCGACCCACTAATACTATGTGTCGGAACGTGACACTCCGATCCCCTAATTCTACGTGTCGGAACGGGACACTCCGATCCCCGAATGCTATGGGCGGACACGTGACACTCCGCTACCTAATGTAGGTGTCGGTTCGTGACACCCGACCCACTAATACTATGTGTCGGAACGTGACACTCCGATCCCCTAATTCTAACAATTCATCAAGCCTTCTTTTATACCAAGGCATCACCAATCTCATTACTTTAGTTCATCAAGCCTTCTTTTATACCAAGGCATCATCAATAACAAGGTGAATTAGGGTTTCTTCAAGATTTTGGATTCAAAGCTTCATTAAGCTTATTTTATCACAAACACATAATCACATTCATGAAAGCATAAGATTAAGCATATAGAAGGGTTTACAATACTACCAATACATATCATTCACTATTAAGAGTTTACTACAAATAGTATCAACCATAACCTACCTTCACCAAGGATCCTTGATCAAACAAGCAATCTCTCAAGCTTCTTGGTTCCTCTTGGTTGTCTCTCTCTATAGATCGTTCCTCTCTTCTCCTTGTTCTCTCTATTTTTTCTTCTCCCAAACTCTCTCTCTTTTCCCCAATTTGGCATATAATTAGGTATGAAAGATGAGGAAACCACCCACTAAATAACTCAAGGTCATCTCCTTTACACCCCCAAGGATTTGAGTTATTAACATTGACCCACTAAAATTTATAATTATAGCAAGAATAGTCCAAAACTCCCTTTTAAAACTTACCCAGAAATTTGACCCAGACTGGGATTACGCAACCTGTGACGGTCCGTCGTTCCTACGACGGTCCATCCCGCACTTCCGTCACGACGGACAGAGAATTGCTCTCAGTACCCAATTCTCAAGAGTTGAAGTGTTCTGAAACGGAACCTCACAACGGTCCGTCATGTCTATGACGGTCCGTCCTGCAGGTCCGTCACAGACTTCAGAGAATTGCTCTCAGTACCCAATTCTCAAGAGTTGAAGTGTTCTGAAACGGAACCTTACAACGGTCCCGTCATGTCTGTGACGGTCCGTCCTGCAGGTCCGTCACAGACTTCAGAGAATTGCTCTCAGTACCCAATTCTCAAGAGTTGAAGTGTTTGAAACGGAACCTTACAACGGTCCGTCATGTCTGTGACGGTCCGTCCTGCAGGTCCGTCACAGAGTTCAGAGAGTCGATTTCAGCACTCAAATATAAGAATTCCAAGTGTTTGGAACGAGACACCCTCGACGGTCCGTCGTGCCCATGACGGTCCGTCGTTGGATACGTCGTCTCAGACAGTTTTCCAGAAATAAAATTTGCTGCTCAAAACGACTAAGCAGGTCGTTACACCTATATGGCGTATTTACTATTTATCGGCTAAGTCCAAATTCGTACTCTTAGATGGTTTTAATAAATGTGAGAAAAGTTTTTAGAATATCTTATGTCCTTATGAATGTTAAGTATGAAGTCTAAGTAAACATCAAATATAATGTAAATGTCTTAAATTTTCCGCAATTTTTACTGATCACATGTCATGACGAATGCTAAGGGCTTGTCTGAGTCCTCTGAGAGGACAACGACGACGGTCTCATCTGGGGTATGCTCTCCGGGTGTAAAAAAATTGTTATCATAGCATGATGTTAAATATCCTTACGATTAATGTATCACTAAACCACATTACCAAGTTTCTTGTTCAGGATTGTGAAGCGCGCCACAATTGTGGACGAGGGGCTATGTGATGATTAGGAAACTTCTATTTTCTTCATACTCCTATGTCGTGCCTTTAGAGTTTTGACACTATGTGTCATTTAGCATCTAATCCCTTTCTTGTGGTTATAGGCGATGAACACAAGAAGGACAGCCACGAGAAGAGTAGGAGAGGAGATTGCAAATGCGGGAGCTACTCCCTAAGTTAATCGAAATGCTCCTCAAGTGCAAGCTGCTGCAAATGATCAAGTTCCAGTGAATCCTCCGACTATGACGGATGGTGAGGTAAGGGCAACCCTGTTCCAAATGGCCCAAGCCATCACCACTCAAGCATAAGCCATCACGGCTCAAGCTAAAAGAGAGGTTTCACCTCGAGAGAACCAGCATGCTAGTACTATGGCTAGCCGTTTGAGAGATATTACGAGGATTAATTCTCCTATTTTCCTTGGATCAAAAGTTGATGAAGACCCTCAAGATTTCGTTGAGGCGGCCTACAAGATTTTGTTTTCTATGGGGGTGAGTACTAATGAGAAGGATGAACTTGCTGCTTATCAACTCAAGGATGTGGCTCAGATATGGTTCAATCAGTGGAAGGATAATAGGTCCTTAGGAGATGGTCCCGTGACTTCGGAGATCTTCAAAAAGGCCTTTCTTGACAGATTCTTTACAAGGGAACAAAGAGAAGCTAAGGTATAGGAGTTCATCAACCTTCGTATAGGAGATATATGTTATGTGCATATACCCATACTTAGTATATATGGCGTACTAACCCCATTACTTTATATTACTACAATTGTAGGTTTCGGCCATTGAAGTTTAAGGAGGTCGATTTGAAGAAGCTTGGAACTATTTCTCCAAGTCTTGGTAAGTCCTCAATAATCGGGGATTCTATACTTTCAGTATTCTAGCTTACACATAACTTAGTAGTTTTAAGAATAGGTTATTTCCATGATGTTCTTTGGATTCTTTTGTATTAAGACCTATATGGCGTATTTACTATTTATCGGCTAAGTCCAAATTCGTACTCTTAGATGGTTTTAATATATGTGAGAAAAGTTTTTAGAATATCTTATGCCCTTATGAATGTTAAGTATGAAGTCTAAGTAAATATCAAATAAAATGTAAATGTCTTAAATTTTTCGCAATTTTTACTGATCACATGTCATGACGAATGCTAAGGGCTTGTCTGAGTCCTCTGAGAGGACAACGACGACGGTCTCATTTGGAGTATGCTCTCCGGGTGTAAAAAAATTGTTATCATAGCATGATGTTAAATATCCTTAGGATTAATGTATCACTAAACCACATTACCAAGTTTCTTGTTCAGGATTGTGAAGCGCGCCACAATTGTGGACGAGGGGCTATGTGATGATTAGGAAACTTCTATTTTCTTCATACTCCTATGTCGTGCCTTTAGAGTTTTGACACTATGTGTCTTTTAGCATCTAATCCCTTTCTTGTGGTTATAGGCAATGAACACAAGAAGGACAGCCACGAGAAGAGTAGGAGAGGAGATTGCAAATGCGGGAGCTACTCCCTAAGTTAATCGAAATGCTCCTCAAGTGCAAGCTGCTGCAAATGATCAAGTTCCAGTGAATCCTCCGACTATGACGGATGGTGAGGTAAGGGCAACCCTGTTCCAAATGGCCTAAGCCATCACCACCCAAGCTTAAGCCATCACGGCTCAAGCTAAAAGAGAGGTTTCACCTCGAGAGAACCAGCATGCTAGTACTATGGCTAGCCGTTTGAGAGATTTTATGAGGATTAATTCTCCTATTTTCCTTGGATCAAAAGTTGATGAAGACCCTCAAGATTTCGTTGAGGCGGCCTACATGATTTTGTTTTCTATGGGGGTGAGTACTAATGAGAAGGATGAACTTGCTGCTTATCAACTCAAGGATGTGGCTCAGACATGGTACAATCAGTGGAAAGATAACAGGTCCTTAGGAGATGGTCCCGTGACTTTGGAGATCTTCAAAAAGGCCTTTCTTGACAGATTCTTTCCAAGGGAACAAAGAGAAGCTAAGGTATAGGAGTTCATCAACCTTCGTATAGGAGATATAAGTGTCTGGGAATACTCCTTCAAATTCATTAAGCTGTCCAAATATGATTCTTCTTTGGTTTCTAATGCTATGGATGAAATGAGTCGTTATGTAACGGGCATGTCCTAAGAGTTTGAAGAAAGAATGTCGTGCAGCCATGCTTCATGACAATATGGTTCTTTCTAGGTTGATGGTTCATGCTCAACAAGTTGAAGAAAGTCGTCTAAGGAAGAGTAATAGGGAATCTAAGAAGGCAAAGTCTTTTGAAAGTGGTTCTTCTAAGAGTAGGCTTGATGTTCAAGACAAGCCTAAGTTTTTGAAGAGGTTTTCAAATTAAGTTCCTTCAAATTTCTCCAAGAATCGCAATGATAGAGGTTCAAATACTAAACCTCAAAAGTGGAGATATGTTGATCCACAAAGAGAAAGACCACATTGTGGTAAGTGTGGTAAGAAACATGCGGGTGAATTCTTTGTTGGAACTAATAGTTGCTATGGTTGTGGCAAAGGTGGCCATATGGTGAAAGATTGCCCTAATGTGAGAATTCAAGGTAAGGGGAATAGCTAAACTCAACTAAGTGGTTCTAGTTCTGAAGCTCCAAAAAGGAACCGTTTCTATGCTCTTAAGGCTAGGGGTGAAAAAGAAAGCTCTCCCGACGTTGTGACATGTATGTTGCAAGTTTTCTCTATGAATGTTTATACTTTTCTTGACCCTGGTGATACCCTTTCTTTTGTTACACCTTTGATAGCTAGAAAGTTTGATGTACTTCCCGATGTTTTGATTGAACCTTTTTCCATTTGTACCCCAATGGGGGACTCTCTAGTTGCAAAAAGAGTCTATAGAAAATGTCCTGTGATGCTGCCAAATACAGTTACACTTGTTGATTTGGTAAAACTTGACATGTTTGATTTCGATATCATCTTGGGTATGGATTGGCTCCATGATTCTTTTGCTTCGATAGATTATAGAACAAGGGTAGTGAAGTTTCAATTCCCTAATGAACCCATTTAAGAGTTTAAGGGGGGGAATTTTATGCCAAGGGGTCAAATCATTTCTTGTTTGAAGGCTTGTAAGATGATAGCCAAGTGTTGTTTATATCATGTGGTCAGAGTTAAGGACCTATAATGTGAAACTCCTTCTATTTAGTCAGTCCCAATAGTTAGAGAATTCCTAGACGTTTTTCCTAATAACCTTCCAAGAGTTCCTCCCGAACAGCATATTGACTTTGGTATTGACTTGTTACCGGATACAAATCCCATTTCAATTCCTCCATATAGGATGGCTCCAGATGAATTGAAAGAGTTGAAGCTCCAACACAAGGATTTATTAGACAAGGGTTTCATTCAACCTAGTAGTTCTCCATGGGGTATTTCCGTCTTGTTTGTTAAGAAGAAGGATGGGTCCCTTAGAATATGCATTTATTATCGTCAACCTAATAAGGTCACCATAAAGAACAAGTATCCCCTCCCTATGATTAATGATCTATTTGATCAACTCCAAGGTGATAGCTATTTTTCCAAGATTGACATAAGGTCGGAATATCACAAACTTTGGGTAAGAGCTGAAGATGTTCCCAAAACAGCTTTCCGAACTAGATATGGTCACTATGAATTCCTAGTTATGTCTTTTGGGTTAACAAATGCCCTTGTGGCATTTATGGACCTAATGAAAAGAGTTTTCCGAGATTACCTCAACTCATTTGTGATTGTGTTCATTGATGATATTTTGATATACTCCAAGAATAAAAATGAGCATGAGAGTCACTTGAGATTGGCCTTGCAAGTCCTCAAAGAACACCAACTTTATGCAAAATTTAGCAAGTGTGAATTTTGGTCGAGATCAGTTGCTTTTCTTGGCCATATTATCCCTTCTAATGGTGTAGAGGTTTATCCGAAGAAGATGGATGCGGTCATAAATTGGCCTAAACCTTTGACTCCCACAGACGTAAGGAGTTTCTTGGGTATATCCGGCTATTATAGAAGATTTTTTGATGGATTTTTGTCCATTGCTTCTCCTTTGACAACTTTGACCCAAAAGAACGTGAAGTTTGAGTGGTCGGAAGCTTGCGAGAAAGGTTTTCAAAAGTTGAAAGATAAGCTTACCACTGCTCCGGGTTTGATCTTACCGGATGGTAATGAAGGCTTTGTAGTGTATTGTGATGTTTCCCGAGTAGGCTTGGGATGTGTATTCATGCAACATGGTAAGGTGATTGCCTATGCTTCTAGGAAATTCAAAATTCATGAAAAGAATTACCCAACTCATGATCTTTA
Organism: Solanum sitiens; assembly: GCA_016801875.1. Taxonomy (NCBI): domain Eukaryota; kingdom Viridiplantae; phylum Streptophyta; class Magnoliopsida; order Solanales; family Solanaceae; genus Solanum; species Solanum sitiens. The sequence continues at coordinate 1,266,232 of JABWTJ010000297.1, forward strand.
GTTAGCTGCTAGAGTTTCTGCCAAGAAAATATGGAGGCATTATTTGTATGGTGTGCATGTTTATGTGTTTACTGACCATAAAACTTTTCAATATGTGTTTACACAAAAGGAGTTGAACCTCCGACAGAAAAGATGGTTAGAATTGTTGAAGGATTATGATATGAGTGTCCTTTACCATTCCGACAAAGCCAATGTGGTTGTTGATGCTTTGAGTCGAATGACTATGGGTAGTGTGTCTCGTTTGGAAGAAGAGAAGATATGACTTGTGAAAGATGTTCATAGGTTAGCTCGCTTAGGTGTGCGGTTAGAAGATTCTCCAAATGGTGGTTTCATGATCCATCATAACTCCGACTCATCATTAGTGGTGGAGGTGAAATCTAAGCAACATCTTGATCCTCTATTGATGGAGTTGAAGGAATTGGTACTTAGTAATCTCAAAAAATCATTCTTCCTAGGGGGATGGTGTTCTAACGTGCCAAGGGATATTATGTGTATCCAATGTAGAGGATTTGAGAAATCAAATTCTCGAAGAAGCCCATGGCTCTCGCTATTCTATAGACCCGGGAGCCACTAAAATGTATAATTACCTTAGAGAGGTCTGTTAGTGGAATGGCTTAAAGAGGGACATAGCAGAGTTTGTTGCTAAGTTTCCAAACTGCCAACAAGTTACACTTGAGCATCTTAAACCGGGTGTTTAACCCAAATCATGGATGTTCCTACATGGAAGTGTGAAGCCATCAATATTGACTTTGTTGTTGGGTTGCCTCAAACACGAAAACAAAATGATTCTATATGGGTTATTGTGGAAAGGTTGACCAAATCTGCCATTTATTCATGTTAAGTCTACATACAATGCCGAAGATTATGCAAGAATCTACATTAATGAGATTGTGAGTCTTTCAAAAGGGTTTAGGTACTCATGTCAAACTTAGTACCGCTTTTCATCCTCAGACAGATGGACAAGCGGAGCGTACCATTCATACCCTTTTGGAAATGTTGAGAGCATGTGTCATTGATTTTAAGGGAAGCTGGGATGATCACTTACCTTTGATTGAGTTCTCTTACAACAATAGCTATCTTTCGAGTATCTCCATGGCACCTTTTGAAGCTATTTATGGTAGAAGGTGTAGATCCCCTGTTGAATGGTTTGAGGTTGGTGAGTCCTCACTCCTTGGTCTAGATATTATCTATGAAGCTATAGAGAAGGTTCGAATCATAAGGGATAGATTGAAGACAAACTATAGTCGGCAAAAGTCTTGTGCCGGCCATAGAAGAAGAGATCTTGAGTTTGAAATAGGTGATCATGTCTACTTGAACATTTCACCTATGAAAGGGGTTATGAGATTCGATAGAAATGGGAAGTTTTGTCCCTGGTATGTTGGTTCTTATGAGGTCTTACAACGAATTGGAAAGATTGCCTATGAGTTGAAACTACCTAGTGAACTAGCTTCGGTTCATCCGACGTTTCATGTTTTTATGCTCTAGAAATGCATAGGCGACCCGGTGTCTATTCTCCTATGAAGAGGTTCTGGTTGAGATCCTACATCGACAAGTCAATAAGTTGAGAAACAAGGAGGTTGCATCCGTAAAAGTTTTATGGAGGAACCATCTTGTTGAGGGTGCAACATGGGAGGCTGAAGCCGACATGAAGTCCCGCTACCATCATTTGTTTACTCCTTGAGGTTATAAATTGCTCTTAATAAAGAAATTAATGAATAATCATGAAATTGACTTGTTTTCTAAATAGGTGCATGTTTTGGTAAACGATAGTACCAACTAGAGTTTTAAGAAGATGATTTCATACTCTATTCTTTCACTTATGTGAAATATGTATGCATGTGTCTTCTTGAGATTTTTTTGTTTTGTTGTTGTCTTGAGAATAATGATAGCATGGTAACTCTTTGATGCATGATGAGCTTATGATAAGGTTCAGAAGGAAATTCCTCACTACGTGTTATTAAATATGTAGCTCTTATATATTGTGCGTCATGAATTGAGTGTTGTTTGTTATGTTATGGTATGTGTTGTATGGAGTTGTGATGTACTCTTGTGAGAAGTGACTCATTATGATTTTGTGTTGATTAATTGGTTGGGCTGCTAGTATTGAGTCATTTCCCACCTCCAAAACATTTTTGTGTCATTCGGGGACGAATATTCCTAAGTGGGGGATATTGTAACACTCCAGAAATGTCATGACTTAGACTAGAGCTTAATCTATTAAATAGTGTTTAAAATGATGTTTCCAGAACTTTATTAAGGTAATAAACTCATTTGGAAAAGGTTAGATCCAAAAAGACAAAGAAAGACCTTGACATCCAGAAATTATCTTATTTGAACTAGTTGACGTCCCTGTGTTTGATCATGGTTTAGAGGTGTCAAATGAACTCCAAACCTTGTAATGAGACGTTGTATAGGTAGCATGTAGTACAAAGGGTCTAAACGTCCGGTAATGACACCCCGAAGACTACCCCAAGGGTCCTTGGGGAGGACCCAAATCATGGGTGGGCAGACAGATTTTGGAGGCATGGTGTGCGACGCGAGGCTGTCACGCATGTTTCTACCTCAACATTTGAGAGGCAGCCTCGCGACGCGATTCTGACACGCACCTCACTGCGTCAACTCAAAATTTAATAAAAATGATGGGATTTGGTCCCGCGACACGCAGCTACTTCCCAGAATCGTTAAAGTCGTATTTTTGGTAATTTAACTTATTAAAAAGACCCATTTAAGTGGAGGGTATTTTGGGTAATTCATAGGACGACTATATATGGATATTAGGTCATTTATAGACCACTTTTACATGTCCAAATCATATTAAAACAAGTTTTCTCACATCTCTCTCAAGAACACTCTCTTTCCCAAACTCCATTGAAGAACAAGAAAAAATAAGGAAGAAGACGAAGGTTTTGAAGTTTCCAATCAAATTTCATGGATTCTTCATCTATAAGGTATGGGTTTTTAACTCTTGGGATTTCTTTCCCCAAGAGGTCCTTTCAAGATAAGTTTTTAAGAACTTCAAATACTAGGGTTTTTACTCTAAATATGGATTTTCTTCCTAACCATAGATTTATGATTTTAAATGAAAGGTAAGTGTTTTCTATGGTCGATTTCACACGAATTGATGAGTATGTGGTTAGTTATGTTTTAATTTCGTGTGAAACATGTACTTATCTAAATGATGGTTTCGTATGGTTTTTCTACTACTTTGTAATATGAAAACGTTGGTATTGGGACAAAGACTTTAATGAACTCTTAGATGATCCTTTCCCTTATGCATTGCTCTTGTATATGATTTGAAGAGTTGTTCTTGGTTATGCTATTGAGTATTTCACTAAGTATTGTTATGAATATTGTAAGATGAACTAAGGTTCTTGAAAGGAAGAGGTAACTCTTCTAAAGTGTGATTACTCTCCATGTTTATGTTGGCCTATAAATTATGATGCTATGTTATGAAGTATGCATGATGTTGCTATGTGAATATGCTGGGATACGAACATGTAAATTTTGAGATAATGATAAGAACATGATAAAAGAAAGTTACGATATCCTCTTGTATGCTTTACACAAGATGACCATGTTATGTTAATATCACAAACGAAGGGTTAGAATGAAAGGAGATTCTCATCTAATCCTAAAGACATCATGATCATGTTTATACAAGGAGTGAATCTCCTATAACCTATGATAAGTTTATGATAAAATATAACTTAAGAGTTATTCAAGAAAGGGACTTAAGCTAAGCACCGATGGACTAGATGTGAGAGGTGTCCTTTCCCTGGTTGGAAGGTAGGTTCACAATGACTCTCATGAGATTGAGGCTGCCATGTAATGTGGAACTATGGGTCTCTAATACATCTCCTAGTTCTTGAACTATGTCACCACCATAGGATACTAGCTAGTGGATCCACCTAGAAAGCTATGTCATGTTAGGTTCTACATTGACCGTTAGACAATCTTTTTTTGGTATGGGGTTTTATGACAAAGGATTCCATGTTTAGATCACATGGTCTATGTCGGTTAAGGCGAATGTTCCCTCATGTAAAATGAAATAAAAGTAAATGAATGTTGACTAGGTTGACTTGAGAAGTCTACTTAGTATAGGTAGGGGTATGGGACTCTACCTAGACATTGCACAAGTTGACTTTAAGGAAAGTCCTATGAGATTGTTCTTATGTAATATGATAACATTAAAGGTATGACGCTTATCATATATGTTGTTACTCTTATATGATGAATATGTTATTTGGTTATATTGCTATATAAAGTGTTGACTACTTATGTTACAAGTTATATGAAATAAAGTTTTGCTCATGGTCTCCTATCTTATCTACTTTGTTGTGTGGGGTTATGGGGCATCACATGACCATTGCACTTGTAGGTTGGGAATGAGATCATTTGTAAGTGTTTTGTGTGTTATGTTCTTTGATCTTTTGAATATTTAATGTTAACATGACTCTATGATAGTATGTCTTTGATTATGATCATGCTTTAAGTTTGATGGAATCCTTAACTTGTGTATGTTATATGGTATGTGCATTGAAGACTTTCATATGAATTAGCATGATTTCTAAAGAGATGATAAAAGATCCTTTCTCATTCATGTCCTTATATGTTGTGTGCATATACCCATACTTAGTATATGTGGCGTACTAACCCCATTACCTTATATTACTACAACTGTAGGTTCCGGCCATTTAAGTTTAAGGAGGTCTATTCTAAGATTCTTAGAACTCTTTCTCCTAGTCCTTGTAGGTCCTCAATGTTCGGGGATGCTATATTTTCAATATTCTAGCTTACGCAGATTTTAGTAGTTTTAAGACTACGCTATTTCCACTATGTTCTTTGGATTCTTTTGTATTAAGGCCTATATGGCGTATTTACTATTTATTGGCTAAGTCCAAATTCGTACTCTTATATGGTTTTAAGATATGTGAGTCAAGTTTTTAGAATATCGTATGTCCTTACGAATGTTAAGTATGAAGTCTAGGTATGCTTCAAATTGAATGTAAAAGTCTTAAATTTTCCCCAATTTTTACTGATCACATGTTATGACGAATGCAAAGGGATTGTCTGAGTCCTCTAAGAGGTTGACTACGCCGGTCTCATCTGGGGTATGCTCTTTGGGTATGAACTATTTTCTTTTCCCTAAATTGCATGAACAATTGTCTTTGTGACTTACGAATAGCGTGAGTTACTTCTATATTCTAGTTTTACTATTTTATGCTTGTGCACCATAATATAAATCTAGTGTCTAATCTTCAAATCGGCCCGAGGAGAGGTTAGAAAAACTAGAGAATGTAAAGAGCTGCATAGACCCATTAAATTAAAGTGATTTAGGTTCAAGAGTGACATCGGTATGGACAACTTGATTGTTTAAGAAATAGAAAGAAATATGAATGATCGCCAATTATCTTACTTATCCCCGCTAAAGAAGGTAGTAAGGTATCTAATTGGTATAGGCGATGAGAGGTGTATAGCCTGACTCAGATAATTAACCCTATTAATGAGTAACTTGACAACCAAAATTAGTTCAAAGCCAATACTATGATGCATTATATTCAAGATATGTTTCAACCTTGGAATTGTGTTTTTCTTGCTTGAAAAAACATCTTAAAGTCATTTACAACATTGATTTAGTTTATAATTTGTCGTCGTTAGTCATAAATCATCAACTCTTGAAATAGTTACTTTTACTTTTTGTAGTTTAGAATTAAGTGTTAAATATAAATTGATCATAAGTCCCTTGGGAATGATAACTCATTTCTTAAATAATGTATACTTCTTGCGCGACCACGTACATTTGTGTGTACTCTGGGAAGCAATGGTAGGTTTTGTTTACTTTTCATAACAATTGGTTTTTATCGCTCTGCTAATTTCTACTCCATAACTTGCATTAATATGCATTGCCTATCAGTAGGATAATTGATAGTTGTTTGAACCCACCAGTCTTATAGGGGTCAACTTGGTTATGTGTGTTGTTGTGTAACTTCCGAGCATATGGGGTCCAATTAGGTGTTATTATTTTATTTTGTAATTGTGTATCTTAGGTTGATTTGATAGTAGTTATGTATATGTGTTTGAATTATCATTTTGTGGGGCTTGTTTTTAGCTTGTGTTAGATAGAGCTTCTTGTGAGTATGTTAAGTAGTGGTTTTTGACATTGGTAATCTTTTTTAGTTTGCTTCTATAATAGGCTAGTCCAGGATCAAGGTATCGAGCAACCACCTCAGAGTGTGTTCCCTTCTCATAATCGTTTCGCGGTATATTCTATTATTTGATCTATACTTACGTATATTGGTATGAAATATTCTTATTTAGATGTTTGTACAATACTTTGTTAGTTACATAGAATTTATGCGTGCTTTATCTTTAGACATGTATCAGCCTAGTGCGTAATGAGGACTGCTTGTTGTTACTCATACTACCTTTTATAATCTACACATCATATTTCAATGTGTTCTATTTTTTCATCTCAGTTTAAGTGTATTTTAATGTAATATCTCTTCTTTATATGCTTGTACAATACTTTCCTTAGTTACCTTTAATATATGCTTGATTTATCTTTGGACCTCTATCCGCCTATAAATACTGATTACCGCTTTTGGTACTCATACTACCTTTTACACCCTATAGATCATATTACAAGTCCTTACACTTGATTTGAGACTCCTGAATAACAACCTTTGAGATTTGGAGATCAAGGTGCGCCAATGATGTTCACGATTGGAGATATCCCTTTGTTTTTACTAGAACTAGTATTACTTTACATTCACAATCAATTTTTGATATATTTAATTTTGTAATGCCTTTTGCACCCATTTTGACAAGTGGCTCGACTACTGACTGATACCCGGTCTTTGGTTAGTTTGTATGCATATATCTTGCGCTATCTTTTTTTGTCCTTCTTCTGTGTGATATGTTATTACTCTTGGAACCTGGCTTAGGATTATTCTTACCTAGTAGTATAGTGTCGTAGGAGAAATCATGACTAACACATTGACATAAAGTACAAGCATATCTCATAAAATACACTTAAGAAAAAAAATCCTTTATTAATAAGTTTCAAATGTACCATAAAATTTTAACACATCATTTAGACACTCTTACTTAAATGAGGATAATTTTACTTTTAGAATATAGTTCTTCACCAACCAATGTAATTAATTGGAGAATCCCATGTTTGTTCCCTAAAAAATTACCCCTCAAGAAATTCATTATTAAAGAATTAGAAATCAGATGGTATTCCAGACTTCTTTTTTTATATAGTAAATAGAGTTTTATATTGGGGATTATAGTCCTTATTAGGTGGATAATAGTTTATTATGCTACTCAATTAGTCTATGTTAACTATAAAGAAAATCAATAACATTGTGCCACAAAAATCAAACTTTAAGTTATACTTTCAAATGGCGCCACAAAAAGAAGATCATTAGATGGCCAATACATTGATGTTGGGGGATTTTAGAGACAAAAGGTAAACTTATGTTATGTGGTAACAAATTTGATTAGGAAGTGAAATGATATTCGACTAGACATAAGACATAATGTAAATAGTGGTTTGAATAATATTTGCACAATTTTGAATGCTAAGAATATAAAAGGAAATATTATATAAAAACATGTTATTTGTCAAGATATATTGTTTGTATCAAATTCTTATTGTACATCCATTTGGAAATATAATAATTACAATCAAAATGTAAGAACATTCAAATTTACTCCCAAATTTCTCTGGTCTCAATCACTTAAAATGTAAAGTTCAAATTCAACCATTTGACATAGCAACCAATAAGTTCTTTTCCCTCAAATACTCATCGTATAACAACTTATCCAATAAAATCATCATAGAATCCAAAGACTCCATCAATGTCCCTATGCAACATGATGAAATGGTTAACTTCTGTTTCATGAGCCCAAATAGGAATCCTGACCTTATCTTCTATCACGGCAAATATAGCTAGTAAAGGATTCATGTTCTCGAAGATGTACTTAAAATAACAATCATTAAATCTGACACCTCTAAAATCCTTTTTCAACTATTTCACCAAAGGAAACTCACTCTCAAACATATTTTTTCCTTTCTTCCACAACATCCTGTGTAGTTTGAAATGAAAATCATAAACATTGTTACTTTCAAATGTATAGACTGTATTTTGATGAATTATGTTGATTTTGGGACGTATATATAATGTTCTAGTGCATTAATTGGTGAAGTGAATGTCACATCCCGAAACCACACCCTAGAGGTTAGGGTGCAATCTCGAATTGCGACCGGCGTAGTCGACCTTTCGGAGGTCTAAGACAAGCCCTTTCGTACCATTCATTTCATACATGTATGAAAAGTAGTGCGGAATGAAAACTTTTCATACGAAATAATAATAATTCAAAATATATCTTTTACAGAAAAAACATAATGAAAGGCTAAGTCTCAAAATCACCATCTTAGACATATGAATATAGAAAATAGCTAAGTCTATTACAATGCATTCAATAGGGAAAACTAAATATCAAGATGTCCTCGGATCTAGTGAGGACATACCAAACTCTTTGCTTGAATGAACACTAATCCAAGCTTCAACTTCGAGACTCCTTTCATACGCCACCAACACTTTTAGAGATAGACAAAATGTATGGAATTAGGACAAACACTTGTACTAAGTATGGCTTAATGGATAAAATCATGAAAAATGGACATTCGTATAAAACACGATCTTTTTTATGAAAACATCATAGTATAAGTATAAGAACAACATTTAACACCTTAGAAACATAGAAGACATCACATAAGCATTTTATCAAATATTGAAGAACATTATAGTGAACTAAGTTCAAATTTACAGTAAGCTCTTTTAACCTGTATTCTTGTCATTAAAGGTTATCCTAAGATAAGATCATTCCCTTTTTACTTTCATTAACTCCCCACATAAGGTTACTCTAAGATTCACCTAAGTAGGAAAAGAAGAGACCGCCCATACACCCTCTTCATGCTTACCTAATCAACCGTCAAAGCTACCCTAGATAGAGCACATTCTATTCCTCATACGTTAGCTAAAGTCGTGATCGTTCATTAAGTCAATTAGAAGACATTTCATTCATTATAGACTTCACATAATGGTCTGGGAAAGACCTAGGGGCTCACATGCTAATATCTTCAAAGTCTAGTCGTGCAATGTCTAGATAACGTCACATTCCACTACCTAAATTTCCTAAAACTTATCCAACACTAGTATGTATCCCACATGATGAGAATAGGCCATAACCGACATAGAACAAACTAGCTAGGCATGGAATCCGGAGTCTACCCTACTCCGATGGAGGGTGTTCTACTTGCCAGGGGTAGAACTAGGACACATCCCATGTAGGAACATGGTTAACGAATATCAAGGTCTTTTATGTACTCTAGTCTCATTCTCAAGTAGAGCTACATTGTACTCTAGTCTCCTTATTAAGTAGAGCTACAATACATAACATATTCACTGGGTGCTAGCCTTTGTTCTCATAGAGTAAGTTCCATATAAGGGACATATGAAAAGGTACCATCTCTTAGTCATTACCTAGTCATAATGAACCTACCAAAGATGGGTCCACTAGGGCTGCCATTCAATGGTATATAAGGATACCTCATTCTTAACCTTCTTTCTATATAAAAGATTCCACGTATTAGTCATGCTTAGAAGGGCACCATCTTAGGTCTACCGATCTTAGACTTTCATTATATATTAATCCATACGCATACACGACAAAGGTTACTAAGCCTACTAAGTCAAGATATTCATATTCATCATATACATGTATCAAGTAAGGGACATATTCTTCAAAAACAAGACACATCATTAATTCACATTAGCACATATAACATATCATTCTTTGAAGAACTTAGGAACGACCCTTATCATCTTTATGTCATCATATACGTTACTATAACATCATCAATATAACCATCATATACTCACATAGTCAAGTAGGAATAATCACGTATCAACTTTAAGACTACACACATAAACACATAATCATAATCCAACAGGATCACCTAATATCCATAGAAGAACACATATTTTCACTTGATCACATGTAGATAGATTTGATCATACATCACAAAATTAATTGAAGTCTAATTAATATAAAATAAAGATAATTAGGGCAGCGTACAACCAATCCATTCTCACCACTGCAATCCACGTCTAAATCATCCAATTCAATACCATAAGGCCCTTACACATGGTCATGAATATCAATTCAAAGTATAAATCATAATACTAGACGAAACTAGGTCAATTCAATATATATTTAACAATTTAAGACCAATTAGAAAGCCCATAAGAAACTACTCATTAATTCATAAGTATAGAGACATGATCACTTAACCCATAAAATAGTCAAACTAGGAATTTGCATGGCTTGCATGGGTTCATAAGAAGTATAGTTTTAAAACATTCTACTAACATCAATTCATTCTAAAACATTGATTTAAAACCTTTTATGCAAGAACCCATGGCTAGATCATGAAATTGGACAAATCATGTATTTGATCATCTTTGAAAATCATTGGAATTGACTCCTTGAAGAAAGATATTTCTATGATGAATAACCTTACCTTATAGATGAAGAATCCACGAAAATATCATTGGAAACTTCGAAAACTTCGTTTTCTTCTTTAAGCTTTTCTTGTTCTTCAATGGAGTTTTGAAAAGAGTGTGTTTCTTGAGAGATGAGAGAATTTTCGTGTGGTCTGATTTGGGACGTGTAAAGGTGGTCTAAAACTGACCTAATATCAAAATATAGTCATCCCACGAATAACCCTAAAAACCCTTCACTTAAATTACCAAAATGCCCCTCCTAAATTGCCTAAAAATAGGAGAGCATTTGACTTAGCCTAATTCGGGTTTGACCATGATTTTTAATTAATTAATTAAGTTGCTAATTTAATTAATTAAGTGACTTAGGTTAATTACAAAAGTACCCCTAAGTCATTAGAACCATAACCAACCCTTTGGACTATCCTAGGTTAGGTACTAGGATTTCGGGAACACTAGTTAGTTATTTTAGTTAATCGTAGGTTAGTTAGCTAATTAGGTAAGTTAGTTAGAGTCTAGGGTTGGTTAGGAAGCTAGTCCCCACGTGGTTTGACCCGACGCACGCCTGTTCCCTAACCGCCCTAACTGAATTCGGTTTGGCTTGGTCTTAGTCTGTCGGCCGTTTAGCACATCTGTTGCTGCGCACTTCTTGTCCAAGGATCCTCACTATGTCCTTGGTCACTGCTTAATCTATATGATCATTTTAATTGATCATGTGCTATGGTACCTAGGCTTGACACTTGGATGCCTCGTACCTAGTGTGTTAAGTTGACAATCAATAATTTTAGCTTAGGGTCTTCATTTCAAGTACAATTCCTAAACAAGCTTGGATTTGGGAATTTGAACCAAAGTGTATTTTAAGTTACTTGTTAATACAAAGAAATTGGCTAACACCCTTAAGCCAACATTCTCTAACATTCCCAATATTACTTAATATTGGGCATTGGGATGCCTATGTATCCCAATAGATATTCTTAAAACCTAATAGACTCTTCACTAGACAAGTACATTTTCTGGAATGTTAGAGTAAATATAATTTGTTTATATAGAAAATTAATCATTATAAATATTAATTAAATTTTCTATTTTATTTAAAGATCTACGAAAACATTAATAAAAATTTCCTCTTTGAAAATTGTTTGGCAAGTTGGGTAAATAAAATTGAGTTACCTTTTATTAGTTTGTTTGAGATCTGAAATAATTTAATGTTTTTCTTTATAAATAAATAACTATTTTTCCCCTTATACTTGTATGGGATATCAAGTCAAACAAAAAAATTTTGGATACTATTTACCGTTCAATCCCAACAAAAATTTTATTGGTAAGAGTTTGTCTTGACCCTAACCTCGAGTCATGATGAAACCTACAATAATCCACTGGTAGGTAAGCTAATGAATATCCTTGAACAACAAGTGATATACATATTTAGTAGAAACAACAATTGTAAGATAAAAATTAATCTATTTAATGCAAGCAACATGATAATTTCAAACAACGTAAGATATATAAAACCAAAGGATATGATTTAATTGTAAGACCCCCAAAATGAGTTAGGGTTTTTAGAGCCTAACATGTTCGTCTTAAGGTTCTAAAGTCCTAACAGTATTATAATATTGAGGCAGTGTGTAAGATTTAAGGTGATTTTGAAGTAAAACGTCAAGGGACGACCAAGACGTTCGACAACTAGTTACCCATGTGCCTCATGTGTCTATACGTGCTTATAATTGAATTAAATGAGCTTATGAAGTGTTAAAATGAGTTATAATGATGTTTAATGGTAGTATATGGAGTTTCATGAAGTTTGAAGGTCAAACATCCAAGAACGTCCAAGACGCTCGAAAGATAGCCTTTAGACATGCATGTGTATCTCTTGATGGGGCCTAGCCTGTTTGGACATGTTAAGTGTATTTGTTTTGGGTAAAACTGATGTGGGAGGTCTGAAACTTGTAAAGGATTGTATTTACGTTGGAAACGTATTGGTAAGACTTCTAAACGGCACCGCAAAAGGGCCCACAAGAAGGACCCAAGGCTATCGAGACATTGCCTTGGCACTGTCAATCGACGAGCTCAATGCACGCTCCGTTGGTTGACTTACACCCCATCGATGGGGAGGCTTCAATGGTAACTTATACTGGGGAAGGATTGGCCATATGACAGACTCTGACCCAATCGTTGGAGGGCACAGAACGGCCACTCGATGGACCGACGCCCAGTCGATTGGGTCCGTCGACGGTGGCCTGCAACTGCTGCCTTGCACACTGTTTTATTAAGGGGTGAATGGGAAATTAACCCCACGTCATAAACTGAATATAGTTGAATTAATTACCTACTTTTGGGTGTACATAAGTAATCTAAAACGTGACCAACCCATTCCCAATCACATGCTAACAAAATAAACCTTTCCTCCAAAACCAATTCTCCCTAGAAACCTCCATTGTTGTTGAAGCTCAAGAACAGCTTGTAGATTGTATTCTCATGGGTTCTTCATAATTTTTTAAAGGTTTTCAACTAGAGAAAGGTATTGTAATCCTTCATCTCCAAGTAACCTTTCACTTGGAGAGTTAATCTAAAGCTTTCAAAGAAGGTTTCATGATCAAATCTCTTCTTCTTCAATCTAGCCATCGGTCTTTCTAAAAATGTTTTAAATGGTTAAATCATGATGAATTGACGTTAATGTATTGGTTTGAACTTGATTTTAATTAAATTGCATGATGAACCCATGTTCCTTCCTTAAATCGATTTAGTCCTTGCATGGGCTTCGTGATATTGGCTTGTTAATGGTTAAATTGTGATTCACTCACGTTGAATTGCTTATATATATTGTGATTTACATGAATTAATTATGAATTGATGATGAAGATCCATGTGGATCAATTCATGAGAATTTGAACATGCCTAGCCTAATTATCAATGTGATCACTGTAATATGGACCTTTAAAGGTATAGAAGTGGAAATCGATGATGTTGTGGTTCTTGTAGCTTCTGCCTCAGGCTAATAATTTGGTTGAATTGTGAATATAAATATGGTATGATCAAGGTAAATAAGGGTTGGTACTAATTGATCTATGTGCTCCTAAGCTATTAAGTAGTTACTTGTGATCACTGTAACATTGGACTTTAATTGTATAAAAGTGGATTTCGAGTATGTTAATATGCTTAGGTCTATTGTCTACAATATGTATTGATAATGAATTATTTTATATGGATCAATGCATGAGAGTTTTAATAGGATTAACCAAAACATGTTCCTCTTCCATGAATTCCTAATATGAAGCATGTTCACAGTGATCTCGAGCTTATTGGCAATTGTAGTAGGATCTCATCTAGGTTATGATTTCTTTAGCTACTGCCTTAAATGAATATTAATTATACAAGATGATTGATGAACTAAACTAGGAAAGTTACTTGATGACCTATAACTCTCAACTTTCTACCATATATGTGATATAATGTCTTAGATGGTAGCATGATTTTGTAGAAACTTGTACATAGTTTATTAATGATTAAATGTATGTTTAGCTATTTCCCTATCATGTATTGATGATGGAAAGGTTGTGTTGATCAACGATGGTCAAAGTATAATGAAATGGTAAGAATGACGCTTCCTCTCTACTTTTTTTTATAGTATTGTAGTTGATGAAGCCTTGTATGGCATTGTGTGGTATGGTCCACTTATGGTGGCGGTGTTTTCTTTATTTTCATTATATATGTGTTTACCATGGCCTTGAATGCAAATTTATGAATATATGAATGAGTGGTTATGATGATCACCTTATGTGTAACTTGTGCCTAGTCTTCTACTTTATTTATGAATGTAGTTTATGTTACTAATATTATGAACATGTATATGGTTATGTAAGATCATGTATAGGTGCTGCCATTAATGAAGAGTTATTGATTGATCACCCCTACCCATGTACCCCTATGTAAATGTGTGAGCAGCTAATGTTAAGGAGTCTTAAAATGTAATATGAATTTAGCTTGCCTCCTATGCTACATTGTGTTCTGTGGTCCATGCTTGAAAGTGTAATATGGTATTAAGAGGGTGGATGCCTTAATGTGTTTTTGATGGCCATTATGTGATCATGTTGACCAATTTACACACACACTCACACTTCATGCATGCTTAAAAGTCGTAAAGGTTCATGGTGTCTAAATGAAAGGTAGTTCCCATGTTCACTAGTATCTACTACTATGCATGATAAGTTTATGAGTATGAAAGTATGATATGGTTCCTTAACTAGGATGACTTGATAGGTTTACTAGCATGGGCAAGGGTATGGGACCTTGTCTATGCATTGCACATGTGTACCTTTATAGGATAGTTCCTAGGTTTGGTTTCTATGTGCATGAATCTTAATGTATGGTCATGTGTGGTCTTAATGTGTTATGTGAAATGTTTACTCACATATATGTATACACACACACACATGAATGATGATCTATTCAATAGAAGGGACTTGAAAGGTGTGATCAAGTGTATCCTTAACTAGATAGTGCTAATACGAATGCTATGTCCATGTGAAAGAATTTCTCACATGATTTAGGTTGATGAATTCTCATCTATGACATATGAGCTAAGCATATGAGGGGATGACTAAAGCCCCAAACCCAATCAGTCTAATTAGAACTCAAAAAAATCAAACTCTCTATCTTCTCTCTTCTTTCTCTCTCTATTGGGAAACACCATTGGAGACTAGCTAAGGAATGTCTTTGGGGGATGGAAAGGGACGAATTCATCTTCAAATCATTGTCAAAACGTTAATGTATGGGATCTGTTCACCTTTGAGACTTCTTTCTTCAAAGGGTTACTTCAAAGGTTTTCCAAAAGTTGAGTTTTCATATGGTTTTCATTCAATTACGAGTTTGATGTCATGAATTGAGTTGTTTATGTTTTCTTGAGGAGATAATGAGTAGATTATCATTTATTGTAACTTGATTATGATGAATTGAGATGGTTTGGTCTAGATTGTAGAGTATGGCCCTTAACCACTAACCCTAGGTTTGATCATGATGTGAATTATGTTAGGATTGATTCAATTAACTTGATTATTGGTTAAATCACTAATAGATGATGTTATTACACTGACATAGACAAGTTTTGATGAATTGTAGTTTTTCATACTAATTTTGAGTAGGGATGTAGGTTAAGAAGATTTGCCTATGTATCTTATTTCAAAGCTTTGGTTTAGTATTGAATTATGGTGTAGTGACTCTTCTAACTCTATTGTCGTGTTGGTTATTGAATTACATTGATGAGATGACCTAGTTGGGTTGAGTTGAGGGTTGATGATAATGTTCTTATGATTAACTATGGAGGAGGCTTTGTAAGTCTTGTAATTCCTATCTCTTACATCAACTTGTGGTAAATGGTGATTAAGTCATGGTGTTATGTTGGAGTATGCCTTATCTAGGATTGATAGGATTGTATGATGATTTAATTGAAATGTCTTAACTTTGGTTGTGAGGTTGCTTAGGGTGTACATGTTGTAAGGATGGTGATGTGTATCAATGTGCCCGACTATGATGTCATATGTAAAGTGTTAACCTTACTTATATGAGTTGTGATGAAAGAACTATTACTCATGCAATTCTTATTTATGATATTTCACTATGGGACTTAGCTTAGTACCGATTGAACTTGACAATGGGAGGTGATGGCTTTCCAATAGAGGAAGTGTTGCCCTTTAGTTTTATATGTGATGTTGACTCTCCATTGAGGGATACTCATTGCATTGATTCCCATGAGATGAGGCCCTAATTACCAAATGGTATGTAGAGTGAATCACCTATCTCTTAGTTCTTGAACTATGTTGACCCCATAGAAAGACTAGCTAGTGGACCCACCTAGAAAGCTACGTTTATGTTAGGTTTTACCTTGGCCGGTAGAACACCTTTCAACGGTGTAAGGTTTTACAACACCGGATTCCACATTAGCTCATGTGCTCTATGTCGGTTAAGGCAAGTGTTCCCTAAACAAAACTGAAGTAATAATGTATAGACTAACTAAAGTGACTTGAGGGGTTTGACTTAGCTTAGGTAGGGGTATGGGACTCTACTTAAGTCTTGCACTAGTTTTCCTTGATAGGAGCGATGATGATGATTAAGGGGCTAGTCTTAGTCCTCAAATAGGACGACGACGCTGGTTACGTTTAGGGGGTAAACCCGGATGTGACAAACGTGGTATCAGAGCATGAGGTTAAATATCCTTGATAATGATGTCTCTCTTAGCCACGTCTACGTAGATTCGTACTCATAATTGTGAAGCGTGCCACACTCATGAATAGGAATCTATATGATGCTTAGGATCTCTCTCTTTCTTGGAAATCCAATGTCGTGCCTCTAGAGTAACTATTAATTAATTTCACCTAAACCTTGTACTTTGGTTATAGGAAATGAATACTCGGAGGAATGCGGCAAGAAGGCTTAAGGAGGATATTGCTCATCCCCGTGTTGATCAAGACCCTCCACTTGAAGAGGAGGTTGACATTGAACAGGCTCTGGCCAACCCTCCACCTTTGACGGATGGAGAGATAAGGGTTGCCCTTCTTCAAATGGCCCAAGCCATTACTTCTCAAGCCCAAGCTGCCACTCTTCAAGCTCAAGCTATGACGGCCCAAGCTATGGAGGTTGCACCAAGACCCAATCTACAAGTCTCTACCATGGCATCTCATTTAAGGGACTTCACTCGAATGAACCCTCCTACTTTCCATGGGTCTAGGGTTGATGAAGACCCCCAAGAGTTCATCGATGAGGTTTATAAGATACTCTTTGTCATGGGGTTAAGCACTAGTGAGAAGGCCGAGTTGGCGACATATCAACTCAAGGATGTAGCTCAAACTTGGTATGTACAATGGACGGATAATCGGCCTCTTCGGGGTGGATCGGTAACTTAGGAGATCTTCAAGAAGGCATTTATTGATCGGTTTTTCCCTAAAGAGATGAGGTAGGCTAAAGTTGTGGAGTTCATCAACTTTCGTCAAGGAGGTATGAGTGTTCTTGAGGTTTTTGTGAAATTTACTCAATTGTCAAAATATGCTCCTTCTTTGGTTTCAGATCCTAGAGATGGGATGAGCTGCTTTGTGATGGGAGTGTCGGATGATTTGCAAGAGGAGTGTCATTCGGCCATGCTTCATGAAAATATGAACATCTCTCGGCTTATGGTGCATGCTAGAAAAGTTGAGGAGGCACGGGCTAGGAGGAAGACTAGGGATGCTAAGAGTTCAAGGTCCCTTGAAGGTGGTTCTTCCAAGAATAGGCTTGAAATTCAAGACAAGCCTAGGTTCAAAAAGAGGTTCTCTAATCAAGTTCCATCCAAGTTCCCTAAGGTTCGTGATGACAAGGTGGCTAAACCTAGAGCTCAAAATGGTAAGAGTGGGAACTCACCCAATGAGAAGCCTACATGTGCCAACTATGGAAAGGGTCATTTCGGTTAGTGTTTGGTTTGAACGGGCAATTGTTTTGGTTGTGGCAAGAGTGGCCACAAGGTTCAATATTGTCCTAATATGATGGGTCAAGAGAAGAGTGGTCAAGCAAGTGGTTCTAGTGATGCTCCAAAGAAGAACCGATTTTATGCTCTTGGAACTAGGGGTGAGAAAGAGACCTCTCCCGATGTGGGGACTGGTATGTTACAAGTCATTCCTATTGATGATTATGATTTACTTGATTCGTGTGCTATTTTGTCTTTCGTTACACCCCTTATAGCTAAAAAGTTTGATACTTTACCCGATATCTTGCATGAGCCTTTCTTAGTGTCTACACCGGTGGGTGAGTCCGTGGTTGCAAAGAGGGTATATAGAAATTGTCCTATCATGTTGCCCAATAGAGTTTCTAATGTTGATCTAGTTGAACTAGATATACTTGATTTTGATATTATTTTGCGTATGGATTGGTTGCATTCTTGTTTTGCCACTATTGATTGTAGGACAAGGATAGTGAGGTTTAATTTTCCTAATGAACCCGTTGTTGAGTGGAAGGGGGGAAGTTCTATTCCTAGAGGTCACATCATTTCTTGTTTAAAGCCTTGCAAAATGATCTCTAAGGGTTGCCTATATCATATAGTGAGAATCCAAGATCTTGAATCAAGAATCCCTCCCATTGAGTCGGTCCCCGTACTGAGTGAATTTCCGGAGGTCTTACCTAATGACCTTCCCGGTATTCCTACCGAACAGGAAATTGATTTTGGTATCGATTTGCTATCGAAAACGAACCCCATTTCGATTCCTCCTTATAGAATAGCTCCGGCCGAGTTGAAGGAAATGAAGGCATAACTTAAAGATTTGTTAGACAAGGGCTTCATAAGGCCTAATATATCTCCATGGGGTGCTCCGATCTTATTTGTGAAGAAGAAAGATGGGTTCTTGAGAATGTGTATCGATTATCGCCAACTCAACAAGGTCACAATTAAGAACATTATCCTCTCCCTCAGATTGACGATTTATTTGATCAACTCAAAGGGGAAAGATACTTTTCAAAAATTGATTTGAGGTTGGGGTATCACCAATTGAGGGTAAGAGGTGAGGATGTACCAAATACTTCTTTTCGGACTCGATATGGCCACTATGAATTTCTTGTTATGTCCTTTGGTCTCACTAATTCGCCGGCGGCATTTATGGACCTAATGAATAGGGTGTTTCGAAGTTACCTAGATTCTTTTGTCATTGTGTTTATTGATGACATTGTGGTATACTCGAAAAATGAGAGTGATCACATGGGTCATTTGAGGGTGGTATTGCAAACCTTTAAAGAGCATCAATTGTTTGCCAAATATAGCAAATGTCATTTTTGGTTGAGGTCGATGGCATTTCTTGGTCACATCATCTCTAGTGAGGGAGTTGAGGTTGATCCAAGGAAAATGGAGGAGCTGAGAAATTGGCCGATACCATTGACTTCAATCGACATTAGGAGTTTCTTGGGCCTTGCAGGTTATTATCGGAGGTTTGTGGATATTTTTGCATCCATTACATCTCCCTTGACTACTTTGACCCAAAAGAGTAAGAAATTTGAGTGGTTGGAAGCATGTGAAAAGAGCTTCCAAATCTTGAAGGATAGGCTTACTTCCGCTCCAGTGTTGACTTTACTGGAGGGTACAAAAGGCTTCATGGTTTATTTTGATGCATCCCGTGTGGTTTTGGGGTGTGTGCTTATGCAACAAGGGAATGTTATTTCCTATGCTTCTAGGCAACTCAAGGTGCATGAGAGGAACTATCCCACTCATGATCTTGATTTAGCGGCTGTGGAGTTTGCTTTAAAAATTTGGAGGCATTATTTATATGGTGTCTATGTTGATGTGTTCACCGATCAGAAAAGTCTCCAATATTTGTTTACCCTAAAAGAGTTGAATCTCCGACAAAGAAGATGGCTTGAGTTGTTGAAAGACTATGATATGAGTGTTCTCTATCACCCTGGCAAGGAGAATGTGGTAGCGGATGCTCTAAGCCGTTTGTCTATGGGTAGTGTCTCTCACGTTGAAGAAGCCAAAAAGGACCTAGTGAAAGAAGTTCATAGGTTGGCTAGGTTGGGTGTGAGACTGGAAGGTTCTTCAAATGGTGGTGTGATGGTCCATCATAACTCCGAGTCATCTTTGGTTGTTGAGGTGAAGTCCAAACAACACCTTGATAAACCATTAATGGAGTTGAAAGAATTGGTTCTTGGTAAATTAAATAAGTCTTTCTCCTTAGGGGGAGATGGTGTATTGACATATAAAGGGCGATTATGTGTTCCTAATATTGATGATTTGAGGAATCGCATCCTTGAAGAAACTCACAGGTCCCACTATTCCATTCATCCAGGGTCAACAAAAATGTACCATGACCTTAGGGAGGTGTATTGGTGGGAAGTTTTGAAAAGGGACATAGCGGAATTTGTCGCAAAGTGTCCAAATTGTCAACAAGTCAAAGCCGAACATCTAAAATCGGGAGGCTTACTATAAGAGAACCAAATTCCTTCTTGAAGTGGGAGGACATCAATATGGATTTTGTGGTAGGTCTGCCCAAGACCCAAAAGCAATATGAATCCACATGGGTGGTGTTTGATAGGTTGATTAAGTCCGCTTACTTTATTCCCGTCAAGTCTACTTAGTCGGCGTAGTATTATGCTAAGATCTTCATAGATGAGATTGTGTGTCGCCATGGTATTCCGTTATCCATCATATCGGATAGGGGTGAACAATTCACATCTATGTTTTGGAGGTCGTTTCAAAAAGGTTTGGGTACTAAGGTGATGTTGAGTACCGCTTTTCATCCCCAAACGGATGGTCAAGTGGAACGTACTATTCAAATCCTTGATGATATGCTTAGAACTTGTGTCAATGACTTTAAAGGGAGTTGGGATAAGCACTTGCCTTTGGTAGAGTTTGCTTATAATAAGAGCTTCCATTCATCCATCTCCATGGCTCCCTATGAATACTTGTATGGTAGGAGGTGTAGGTCTCCTATTGGGTGATTTGAATTCGGTGAGTCTTCATTCTTGGTCCCGATTTGATATATAAGACTTTGGAAAAAGTTCATGTTATAAGAAATCGCTAGCAAACAGCTTATAGTCGGCAAAAGTCCTGTTCCGATAATAGGAGGAGGGATCTTGAGTTTGGAGAAGGTGAGAAGGTTTATTTGAAAATTTCACCTATGAAGGTTTTTTTTTAGATTTGGCAAGAAGGGGAAATTGAGCCCCCGTTATGTGGTCCCCTATGAAATCTTGCAAAGGGTTGGTAAGGTAGCCTATTAGTTGAGGTTGCCTAGTGAATTGTCTTTGATTCATCCGGTCTTCCATGTTTCTATGTTGAAAAAGTGTGTTGGTGATCCCAAACCATTCCTCCTATTAAGGGTCTTGGTATCAAGGATAACCTCTCTTATGAGGAGGTTCCGGTCCAAATTCTTGATACGCAAGTAAAGATATTAAGGAACAGTGGTTTCTGTAAAACTATTATTGAAACATCATCTAGTTAAGGGTGCAACTTGGGAGGCCGAGGCCGACATGAAGTACCGTTACCCTAATCTTTTTGAGAATTAAGGTTAGTCATTCTATTTAATAATATGGATATGACTAGAAATTGAAGTTTCTTGATTTTTGGGTGAAGTTTTCCAAAAGTATGCATTTTTTTTAAAACTTTATAGTGAAGTTACTATAATATTGCCTTTGAAACATGAAATTTTGCTTCTTGCTTGTTTTGAGTTATCTTGTGCATTTTGATATGGTGAGCCTTTATGAAACTATATGTAGAATCTTGATAAGATGAACTTTGTGCTAATTGACTCATGAAATGTATATTGAGCTCATGTGTGTTGTGAGAAGGAAAATACCTCATGATGAAATGTTTGAGCCTATGTGGGGTAATTAGAGTTTTGGAATTGCCTTATTGAAGTGATATTATTCATGTTGATTTGATATTGTTGATTGGTTGAGCTGCTAGTCTTAATTCTATTCCTTCTTTCAAAAGAGTTTTTAG
Source organism: Solanum sitiens (assembly GCA_016801875.1). NCBI lineage: Eukaryota > Viridiplantae > Streptophyta > Magnoliopsida > Solanales > Solanaceae > Solanum > Solanum sitiens. The sequence goes on from JABWTJ010000297.1 coordinate 1,288,249, forward strand.
TGTCTTTCAGGGACGAATGTTCCTAACGGGGGGGATAATGTAACATTTCAAAATCTCAAGATATGTCGTAAAGCCCAACATAGAGATAATGAGGTCTAAGTACTGTTTTTAAGTCCATTTTAATGAATTTAGTTCAGTTAAGAAATGTAAGAACCAAGACGTTCAAGAACGTCCATGACGTACGTCCATGACGTTCGGAAGTTGGTTCAATTGGGTACTAGTGTGTCTTAGCATGTTTGACTAGTTTGTAGGAGTTGAAAACGTATGAAACATGGTCAAAAGGTAGAAAATAGGTATTTGAGTTGTTTCAAGGTTGAAACGTCCGGGTACAACTCCCCAAGTACCAACCAAGGTCCCTTGAGGAGGACCCTAACGTTTGAAGCAACACTGCCTGGCAGTGTGCTTAAATAGGGAGCAAGAGACGGCCCGTGTGTAGAAAAATGGGGCGTCGATGCCACCGTTGTCCCACACTTGAACATGGTGAGGAATCCCCTCGCCTGCACAGTCTTTGAACTCATCGACGGATGTGCAGGACGAGAGGGGGTGAGGTCCGTAGACTCACAGACGGCCCGTCGATGAGGTTCCGTCTGTGAAGGTCTGAAGTGCTGCACGTTTTTAAGGTTAAGTCTACTAAATAATTAAATGATATAGGGGTTAGTTACGGATTAAGGGGAGACTAATTAACTAACTTCACTCCCATATAAAATCCCCAACCCCAATCAATCTAATTAGAACTCAAAAAAATCAAACTCTCTATCTTCTCTCTTCTTTCTCTCTCTATTGGAAAACACCATTGGAGACTAGCCAAGGAAGGTCTTTGGGGGATGGAAAGGGACGAATTCATCTTCAAATCTTTGTCAAAACGTTAATGTATGGGATCTCTTCACCTTTGAGACTTCTTTCTTCAAAGGATTCCTTCAAAGGTTTTCCAAAAGTTGAATTTTCATATGGGTTTCATTCAATTACGAGTTTGATGTCATGAACTGAGTTGTTTATGTTTTCTTTAGGAGATAATGAGTAGATTATCATGTATTGTAACTTGATTATGATGAATTGAGATGGTTTGGTCTAGATTGTAGAGTATGGCCCTTAACCCCTAACCCTAGGTTTGATCTTGTTGTGAATTATGTTGGGATTGATTCAATTAACTTGATTATTGGTTAAATCACTAATAGATGATGTTATTACACTGATCATAGACAAGTTATGATTAATTGTAGTCTTTCATACTAATTCTTGAGTAGGGATCTAGGTTAAGAAGATTGGTCGAAGTATCTTGTTTCAAAGCTTTGGTTTAGTATTGAATTATGGTGTAGAGACTCTTCTAACTCTATTTTCATGTTGGTTATTGAATTACATTGATGAGATGACCTAATTGGGTTGAGTTGTGGGTTGATGGTAAGGCCCTTATGATGAACTATAGAGGAGGCTTTGTAAGTCTTGTAATTCCTATCTCTTACTTCAGCTTTTGGTAAATGGTGATTAAGTCATGGTGTTATGTTGGAGTATGCCTTATCTAGGATTGATAGGATGGTACGATTATTTAATTTAAATGTCTTGACTTTGGTTGTGAGATTGCTTAGGGTGTATATGTTGTAAGGATGGTGATGTGTATCAATGTGCCCTACTATTATGTGATATGTAAAGTGTTAACCTCCCTTATATGAGTTGTTATGAAAGGACTATTACTCATGCAATTCTTATTGAGCTATGATGATGATGATTATACAAGGGCTAGACCCTATGAACTAAACTATGTTATAAAAGATGAATAAAGATTTATGATATTTCACTAAGTGACTTAGCTTAGCAACGAGTGAACTTGACAATGGGAGGTGATGGCTTTCCAATAGAGGAAGTGTTGCCCTTTAGTTTTAGATGTGATGTTGACTCTCCATTGAGGGATACTCATTGCATTAATTCCCATGAGATGAGGCCCCAATCACCAAATGGTATGTAGAGGGAATCACCTATCTCTTAGTTCTTGAACTATGTTGCCCCCATAGGAAGACTAGCTAGTGGATCCACCTGGAAAGCTAAGTTTATGTTAGGTTTTACCTTGGCCGGTAGACCACCTTTCATCGGTGTAAGGTTTTACAAAACTGAATTCCATATTAGCTCATGTGGTCTATGTCGGTTAAGACAAGTGTTCCCTAAACAAAACTGAAGTAATAATGTATAGACTAACGAAAGTGACTTGAGGGGTTTGACTTAGCTTAGGTAGGGGTATGGGACTCTACTTAAGCCTTGCACTAGTTTGCCTTTATAGGAGCTTTAGGAGGTCAATATTATGTTTATAAATGATGATAAAGATAGATGACTTCATATGATGATTATGATGCTTATGAACCTGTAAATGGTCTTTATTGTTAAAGTATGAACTTATCTGTATTGAAGGTTGTGTTTTGTGAAGTGAGTTACTATTTATGATTCTTATTTGGTTACTTGATTAAGTAAGGTTATGGGACTTAGTTTGGTCATTATACTTGTGGATTTATAAGGATTATGATTGGTTGTCTTGCTTTACTATTTATATGATAAACTCTTATTCATGCTTGTGATATGGTTACTTGATGATAGGGTTATATGGAGTATATGGGTTCAAGTATGTGATATGCATATAGTTGCTTTAGTTGATTGAACATGACTAAATGATTTGTATAGCTTGTTGATGGTGCATAAAGAGGTAAAATGGTATGTCACTAAATGTCCCTTTTTAGCATGTTTGGTTGTTATATGTGCATATGGTCTCATACTTAGTACATGTGGCGTACTAACCTCATTTTCTTCTTTTTTCCCCAAATAATTTAGGTTCCGTTCGTTGAGGTTTGGTTCGACGCGATCGAGAAGGAGGCTTGGATACTCTTATCATACAAGTGGTAGGTCCTCATTTTCCTGATGATGATTCTGATATTCTACTTATGGATTTTCTTATATATTAAGACACTTATGTTGAATCTATCTTTTCATTTAAAGACAATTTGTATAAAGTCTCTATGTGGCGTACTTTCATTGTTGTACGGCTATGCCCATTTGACATTGTCATTCTAGATTGTTATGAGATGAGACGAATTTTATGACTCTAATTCTATCTTATAAATGTATATGTATGTTAAATAAAAGCAGAAGACTAAGTAATCTTCTTATATGAAGGGTCTATGTTTACTCGGTAATAATATTATACGTGTATGTAGAGGTCTATGTAAACCTCCAATTAGTTAAGGTTAAATATTTTAAATTTTCCATACATTTTGACTTGTGATGCGATGATGATAATTAAGGGGCTAGTCTTTGTCCTCAAATAGGACGACGACGCCCGTTACGTTTAGGGGGTAAACCCGAATGTGATAGTCAACCTATCTTACTCAAGTCTATATGCATCGAAGTATGAGTACCTAATTGTTCTTGAGTGTTGTGGAATACGCCTAAGTGTGACATAAAGATAGTTGCAAGATGAGATCTTAATGAATTGAAGTGCAATGACCATGTTATGATTAGGAGAAGGATGTTTCTCCTATGAATATGATAAGAGCCTTTGTGTTTGATGCATTAAGGAGTGAGTGAATGAAAGTTTTGCTTGCTTCTGTGCATTGAGTGCTAAAATGATTTGAAGTTGTTTTCTTGGTAAGTTTAGTGCATTAGCTTCTATGTGATGATGTTATGAATGTGATGAACTGCTCTATGATGCATTAAAGTCCTTGTGTGATTAAAGTGTTCTAAGTGTCATTCCAGGAGGAATGTTCCCAAGTGGGGGATATTGTAAGACACCCAAAATGAGTTAGGGTGTCTAGATACTAACATATTTATCTTAATGTTCTATGGTCCTAAAATGGATTATAATATGGTATTGATGCAGTATGTAAAGTTTAAGGTGTTTTGGAAGTCAAACGTCAAGGGACGATCAAGACGTTCGATGACTAGTCAGCCATGTGCCTCATGTGTTTATACGTGCTTAGAATTGTATGAAATGAGCTTATGAAATCTGTAAATGAGTTATAATTATTTTTAATTGTAGTATGTATTTTCGTGATGTTTGGAGGTCAAACGTCCAAGACCGTCCAAGACGTTTGATAGATAGCCTTGAGACATGCATGTGTATGTCTTGATGGGGCCTAGACTGTTTGGACGTTTTACGTGTATTTGTTTTGGGTGAAACTGATGTGGGAGGTCTAAAGCTTCTTAAGATTTGTGTTTATGTCGGAAATGTCCGGGTACGACTTCTAGAGGGCCCCTCAAAAGGTCCCACAAGAAGGACCTAAGGCTGTCGAGACAACGCCTTGCCCGTGTAAATCGAAGAGCTCAATGCACGCTCTGTTAGTTGACTGACGCCCCATCGATGGGGAGGATTCGTTTTTCACTTATACTGTGGAAGTCTTGAACACATGAAAGCCTCAAACCCAATCGACGGAGGGCAGAGAATAGCCCATTGATGGACCAACGCCCTGTCGATTGGGTCCGTCGATGGTGGACAACAACTGCTGCCTTGCGCACTATTTTATTAAGGGGTGAATGGGAAATTAATCCCACGTCCTAACCTGAATCTAATTGACTTTTTTTTACCTATTTTTGGGTGTATATAATTAATCTAAAACCTGACCAACCCATTCCCAATCCAATGCTCACGAAATAAACCATCCCTCCAAAACCAATTCTACCTAGAAACCTCCATTGTTGTTGAAGCTCAAGAATATCTTGTAGATTGGATTCTCATGGGTTATTTATCAAGTTTTATAGGTTTTCAACTAGAAAAAGGTATGGTAATTCTTCATCTCCAAATAAACTTTCACTTGGAGAGTTAATCTCAAGTTTTCAAAGAAGGTTTCATGATCAAATTTCTTTTCAATCTAGTCATTGGTTCTTTATAAAAACAATTTAAATGGTTAAATAATGATGAATATGTTAATGTATTGGTTTGAACGTGATTTTAATCCAATTGCATGATAAATCCATGTTTCTTCCCTAAATCGATTTAGTCCTTGCATGGGCTTTGTGATCATAGCTTGTTAATGGATAAATTGTCATTCTCTTACGTTGAATTGATTATATCTATTGTGATTTACATGATTGATTATGAATTGATGATGAAGATCCATGTGTATCAATGTATGTGAATTTGAACATGACTAGCCTAATTATCAATGTGATCACTGTAATATGGACCTTTTAAGGTATAAAAGTGGAAATTGATTATGTTGTGGTTGTTGTAGCTTTTGCCTCAGGCTAATAATTTGGTTGAATTGTGAATATAAATATGGTAGATCAAGGTAAATAAGGCTTGGTACTTATTGATCCATGTGCTCCTAAGCTATTAAGTAGTAACTTGTGATCACTGTAACATTGGTCTTTAATTGTATAAAATGGATTTCGGGTATGTTAATATGCTTAGGTCTACTGTCTAGAATGTTTATTGATGATTAATTATGTGATATGGATCAATGTATGATTGTTTGAATAGGATTAACCAAAGCAAGTTCATCTTCCATGAATTCCTAATATGAAGCATGTTCACCGTGATCTCGAGCGTATTTGCAGTTGTAGTCGGATCTCATCTAGGATATGATTTCTTTAGCTACTGCCTTAAATGAATATTAATGATACAAGATTGTTGATGAAGTAAACTATGGAAGTTACTTGATTAGCTATAACTCTCTACTTTCTACCATATATGTGATATAATGGCTTAGATGGTAGCATGATTTTGTAGCAACTTGTACATAGTTTCTTCATGATTAAATGTATGTTTAGACACTGACCTATAATGTATGATGATGGAAAGGATGTATTTAACAATGATGATCAAAGGATAATGAAATGGTAAGAATGAATCTTCCTCTCTACTTTTCTTGTAGTATTGTAGTCGATGAAGCCTTGTATGGCATTGTGTGGTATGGTCCACTTATGGTGACGGTGCTTACTTTATTGTCATTATATATGTGTTTATCATGGCCATGAAGTCAAATTGATTAATATATGAATGAGTGGTTATGATGATCACCTTATGTGAAACTTGTGCCTAGTCTTCTACTTTAGTTGTGAATCTAGGTTATGCTACTATTATTATGAGCATGTTAATGGTTATGTAAGATCATGTGTTGGTGATTCCATAATGAAGTGTTATTGATTGATTACCCCTAACCATGTACCCCTGTGTAAATGTGTGAATAGCTAATGTTAAGGAGTCTTAAAATGTAATATGAAGTTAGCTTGCCTCCTATGCTAAATTGTGTTGTGTGGTCTATGCTTGAAAGTGTAATATGGTCTTAAGAGGGTATCTGCCTCAATGTGTTGTTGATGGACATTATGTGATCATGTTGACCAATGTACACACACACTTACATTTCATGCATGTTTAAAAGTAGTAAAGGTGTATGGTGTCTAAATGAAAGGTAGTTCTCATATTCACTAGTATCTACTACTATGCATGATAAGTTTATGTGTATGAAAGTGTGATATGTTTCCTTAACAAGGATGACTTGATAGGTGTACTAGCATGGGCAAGGGTATGAGACCTTGTCTATGTATTGCACATGTGTACCTTGATAGAATAATTCCTAGGTTTGGTTTCTATGTGCATATGTATGGTCATGTGTGGTCTTAATTTTTTATGTCAAAGGTTTACTCACATATATGTATACACACACGCACATGAATGATTATCTAGTAAATAGAGGGGACTTGAAAAGTGTGCTCAAGTGTATCCTTAACTAGATAGTGCTAATACATATGTTATGTCCATGTGAAAGGATTTCTCACATGATTTAGGTTGATGAATTCTCATCTATGACCTATGAGCTAAGAAAATGAGGGGATGAATCTCCTAAGCCTATGTTTTATAAATAAATGAAAATAAATGTTTTTCAAAAAATGAAACTTAGCTTAGCACCGAGTGAACTTGTAGATGAGGGGTGGCACCTTCCTAAGTAGGGAAGGCTAAAGTGTCCACTAACCGTCCTCACGGGGTGGATATCCTAATGAACCAAAAAGGTTGTAGACAGATGTTTCCATGATAGCCCCCAAGTTCCATAAACTATGTTGCGATATAGGATCTAGCAAGTGATATCACCTAAAATACTAGCGTGATACTCATGTCTTACCTTAGCAAGTAAGATGCCCTCTTTGGTGTGATGTGATGACACCAAATTCCATGATTAGCCCCCATGGTCTTAATGTCGGTTAAGGATATAGTTTCCCTAAAGTAAAATTGACAATGGAAGTAAAGTAAGAACCATAACTACGATAACCTAAGGGTAGTTGTTTAGTGTAGGTGTGGGTATGAGACTTCACCTATGCATTGAACAAGTGGCTCTTGAGGGAAGTCCTAGAAAGGTGTTCTAATGCATGTGTTTATGTATATGTTCCTTATTAATGAATTTGTAGTATTGGTCTACTTATTGTGACGAAATACATGGTATGATCCTATATGAAGTGGTCTTGATGTACATGCTTAACATATGTCTTAATGACTATATGATGAAGGTTGTTGACATGAATGAAGCTGTCTTCACTTAATATGTTAATGTATGAATTGAATGTTAAGGTTGGTGGTCTCATGATGGGTTTACTAAGTATGTGTGAGGTTACGGCGTTTCACATGTACATTTTACTAGTAGACTAAGATTGGGGTCATTAACAAGGTCTTATAATGATGAATATAAAAATAAGTAAAAATATGTGTGAATAGATGAAACTTACTGTAAAGCCAATGAAGTATTGACTTAAATGTGTCTATGATATATTATGCTTATATGATGATATGTGTTGGCTTATGTAGGTTGTATGTATGCTTTCTTTGTGACCTTAAGGTGATGTATTGCACCAAGTATCACTAGAGGGTTACTTGAGAGGTTAATGAATAAAAGAGAAGATAGTTCACTGTTAAGGGAAATTAGCTCACTGTAAAGTAACCTCAAATATGGCTTAAATTCTATATGTGATTTTATATGATGTTTGACCTTTGATTATGTTTCTATGAAGTATGTGAAGGATATAAATGCTATTGTATAAAGGTTTTAATGAAGATTTACTCAAAAATACATGAAGTATGATTTCAAGAAAATGTCCCTTTTAAATGTATGGTTGTCATACTTAGTGCATTCTTGTACTAACTCCATTCTTCTCTACTTTTTACACAAGTGTAGGTTATGGATGCTTAAAGGATGTCTATTTTATTGAGGAGATTGATATGTGATCCTCAAGCTCAAGGAAAGGAATCCTTAAGTCCAAGGGTCCCTATGTTATGTCTTTACTGTAAAGTGCATTCTTATTGTACTTATGTTTATGTTTTAAGGGCCGTGTCCCTAGTGTATTCTAATGTTGATTGGGTCTAAGATGGCTAAGAGACTTAATGTGTAAGTATGTAATATGATATTTTATGTATATATGAAGTAATGTTTCTAGCATATGATATGCTATGAGATGTTCTAAATTTTCCGCTAAATTTACTATGTCAATGTGATGAATGATAACTATGGGTTTGTATAAGACCTCTGAGAGGTCAAGTACGTGATGTTACTTCTAGGGGGTGCTCCCCGGATGTGACATTAATCAAAAAAAATGTAATGAGTAGTAGAGAGCTATTAAAGGGTACAAGTCCCAAAAGTGGACAAAAATATAGAGTTTTCTCAAGTATGAAAGACTAGTGAATATTATAAACATAAAGATATAGGCTAATCCATGTTGCCATAAGCTTACCCTTAGTCTATGAATATTCTATTCAATGGCTCAAAATTTGCGTTGGAGACTAGTGCTTCGACCTACATTATGAAGTCATCGGCATAATAAAGTATGATCACATAAACTACTAATAGGAAGTATGTATCATAGCCCAATTCTACTTTAAAATTAACACAATAATAAAAATTGAGAAATAAAAAAAACTAAAGCTCAAAGAGCGGTGGTAATGAGTAACTAACTGAAGTGCACATATGTGTAGGAGCAAAAGGAAATGAAATACATGTAAGTAGCTATAAACTATCTCAACCCCCATAAGAATTGAAGGTACACTCTTGCCCAATATGAAGCAAATAGCTTAATGGATCTCCATAGGCCCAACATGTAAACATAAGAGCTACCAATATTGACAAACGAGAACAAAAGAATCTAGGATAAGGGAGTAAATAAACCAAACCTCGAACCTTTTCTAGAATACATAATGAACCCAATAGAGCAAGATCTCCAAGTTTCAATTGATTAGAAGTATTGTTAGTAAAACTTTTATTATGAATGAATATAATTTCTCTAGACCTTGATTTCGTGGAAGTGAATAGTTAGAGAAAGATTCCATAAATAGAATCAAAATTATCAGTCCATTATGGATCAAAAACCCACCCAACTTTTCCAACTAATCACTTTAATCTCGACCCAAATCCAATCTTGGGTCGTCGAACTAAGGCCAAAACTACAATTGAATACTACCAGGGCTATTGAAAAAACGATTTAAGGGTGAAAGGTCAGAAGAGGTGACATACTATAAGACCCAAGTATGCTATATCATCCTTCAAAGAGATAAGTCGTCCAAAGGAACATCGTAAAATATGTAAGGCCTATCTTCTAAAAAATGCAAGTCTAAGGCAATAACTAATCTACATCTATCATAAGCTCAAAGACAACATAAAATTATCATATTTGTTTTTATAAAACCATAAAACTTGATACAATAAACAAAACGAAAGATAAGTATGCTTGATTCCTTAAAAACTTGGAAATAAGGCTAACACATATATTCAAAGAATAATACATGCTTCAACTATAAACTAAACACAAATGTAGCTATTCAACATGAATTCAGATTTACCAGCTCCATCTGATGACCGGTAAGACATATTCTACCTTAATACCCATAACATGTGCTCAAAATATAGATTTTGGTTATTTTCCATTCTAAGTGACTTCTGATAATTGTCGTGCTTCCAAAAATATGAACTTAATGTTAATAAAGACAATTAAACACTAAACTTTTAAGCATGTGACATGGTTTTGAGATTGAGTCAAAAATTGAATTATGGGACCTACATCGGCATTCCATGAATTGAATCGATTAAATATCCTAATTATCTTACAAAATTGGTTCCCCGATAATAGGCACTATTCATGTCACAACCCTCAAGCACCCCGTAGAAGCTAGGGAGAACCCTTGGGTCGTAAGAAGGTGTACTTGACCCTTTGGGGTCTTGTACAAGCCCTCTAACTATCATTCATTGTATAAGACATGAAAGGTAGTGCGGAATTTAAAACTTTTCACGAATAAATTAATAAAAGAAAATCATTCATAAATGCTAGAGAATCTCATCGACACAAGACAACTTAAATACACGACATAATATCATAGGGACACGGCCCTTTACATAAAAAGAAATATATAAAAAGTCTTTAAATAAAGAATCTAATAAAAGTACTATGCCCTCGAATATATGAGGACATACTTTTTCTTGAGATAACTTTCCCAGGATTTTCCTTCTAGCCTTCAACCTTGCTTCCAAAAACCTATACTTATAGAGTATAGAAAAGTATGGGGTTAGTACAAAACAATGTACTAAGTATGGCATATGTAAAATCATATAAAAAGGGTAATTTTAGTAAAATAACATTTCATGCCAAATAATTATAACATTAATGAATTTAGAAGAAAAACATCATTTAACACTTAGAGAATGATTTCCATAGTTTTAATAAAAGAAACCACTTTACAGTAACTTAACCAAAATTACAGTAAGTTCATTTTGACATTACAGTGAACTAAAAAGACTGCAAAAATAGTGAACTTCCAAGGTATTGTCAATGAGGAAGTGAACTCATTTCTGTAGGAGTTTCCTAACCGAAGTTATCCTAAGACTCTCAAGGTATGACATGAAGGAAACTTCTAAAGACCTCCTTCAATACACAGCAAGGAGATCCTTAAGACTACCCACCATGAGCTTACTCCACTCGGGAGCACAAGTCACCACTCAATCACAAGACATTAGAAGAACACCCAACAAAACACCAAAGACTTCCCTTTCGGAATGCCTACTTTGTGCAATGAGTAGATGGCGTCCCATACCACTACCTACCCTAAGTAGTACACTCTTTTAGAAGGTTTGGCACCAAGTCTTCCCTTTCGGAATGTCCTATCTATTGCAATGGATAGATAGCGTCCCATACCACCACCTAACCTAAGTAGCACATTATTTTAGGAGACTTAGTTCATTCAATTCACATAAGACTTACCAAGACTCCCCTTTCGGAATGCCTACCTAGTGCAATGGATAATTATCCCATTCCACTACCTACCCTAAGTAGTACATTCTTTTAGAAGACTTAGTACTTTCATTTATTTTGTGGGGGTTAGCTTAACCAACATAGACCATGAGAGTTAGACATGAAATCCCGATATTAACCCCTATCGGATAAGGGATCCTCACTTGCCTAGAGTAAGGTCATACTTTTTAGATTTTACATGGCTTTCCCAATAGCTACACCTATCCGGGCACATAGTTAAGGGATAAGGAGATTGCTACTAAGTAACTCATTCTCTACTAATGAGGAGTACTCATCTCAAGAGGTACGTCGAAATACAATATCTCAACTCACGAAGTGTAACCACCCCTTATTCATATCCTCTCTGTGCTAGGCATAACTCCCCATGAATTCTCAAAATTATAAATTATAGGTTAAGGATAACTAGTGAACACCACATCTCAAGTCACGAAGGGCATTTATCCTCTGACCTATCTTAGATAGCTCTTAGGATGTAGTGGGGTTTCTACTAAACAGTTCATCTCAACTCACGAAGAGTGTTCACCCAAAAACTCCTATTTTGACTTGATTTAGCTTCATTCATACATTCAAGTGTGAATGTGTGTGAATATGTGAACACACCTTGCACATAAGTATTATTCATTCATATTTAAATGTATAAATGCTTAGACCTTCTTTCATCATGTCACCCACTTTAACACACTTTACATAATCATATTCTTCATTTAGGCATAATCTAAGCAAAATATGCAATTCAAGCTTCACAAAACACAATACAAGAATCATCTCCAATATCACTTCATTTCACATATTAGGCCTTCAAAGCCACATTCACAATACATACTAATCATAACCAAATTCATCAAGTAAACACCGCCACCAAGGAGATGAATCATACCACTTAAGAGCATTTCATAACTAAAGATTAAACAACATAACCAACTTACCCTTTAATCCAAGATTCCATCACCTATAGAATTTTATTCAATAATTCATCATAAATCAGACATTAGGTCAGTATCTAAGCAATAATATCAACACAAGGAAACCAAAGTTCAAAGACTACAAAGTCATGCCCATTTAACCCATTTCTTAAGCCAACATTTGATAAAAACTTTAACTTAATTTTATTAAAGTTTTAGCCTTAAACTCATCAACTAACATTAGAAACATCATTAATAAGTCATTTGAAACGTTTTCATGCAAGACCATATATAAAGTTGAAGATAGTACAAACTAGGGTTGAAAACCCTTTTTGAAAATTCATTAGAAAGGACTCATTGAATTAAAGAGAGTTCAAGGATGGATACCATACCTTATATAAGAGAAACACCAATGATTTTGATGAACAATTTGGCCACCAACATCCCTCCTAGCTCTTCTTAACTTCTAGCTTTCAAAAAGACTTGAGAGAGAATTCTAAGAGATAAAGGTTTTGGGTTTTAGGAAATGGGGTCTAAAACTAGGTAATGGGGTTTAGAACACTTTAATATACCTAATAAACACTAAAATAAACGTCCTAGGGTAATAAAAGACTTTGGGTGAATTTACCAAACACCCCAAGACTTGGCAGTAAATTACAGCTTTTCACAGTCTCACAGACGAGACCTAACCAACGGATCATTTGTCCATCAAAGAACCGTTGGTGGGGTATCGTGGGTTGAACCTTAGCTCCAAATGGAGCCTGACTAAGTAAACTTGCAGTTCCATTCGACGGAGCAAGATGATGGGGCATTGGTTGGACCACTGGCTGTAGTTTGCCTTTTTTGGTGGACATTGCCAAGGCAGTTTGGGTCCTTCTCTTGGGACCTTCTCTAGGTCCCCTTGTGGGTCCTAGGTGGTGTCGTCCCCAAACGTTAAATCCCTAAACTAAGTCATCTATATATATGGAACATCTCACACAAAATTCAATCAAAACGAACATGTAAAACTCACTCAAACACTTCAAGACACAAGAACACTTTCTAAGGCATATCTTCTGAACATCGTGGACGTTCTTGGACGTTTCACCTACAAACTTAACCAAACATAACAAACTGTATAAATACACTAAATTAACTCATTTTAACTTAAAATTAACTCAAGAAACATTAACGAATCTTTAGATCACCATAGTTTGTTTTAGGGCGTTTCATTCTTCCCCACTTGGAATAACATTCGTCCTCGAATGACACTAAAACTTTAATACTATCAAGTACTCACGTAGACTCACATAAAACATTACAATAATGATCATTACACTCAAAATCAAATCATAACCTAGCAAGGAGCACCATTTCACATTTTCACACAGTTGCAACACAAACACCATTTTGCCAAACCTCACAATTTAAAAATTCAACCTTATCCTTCTTTTCTGGATGAACTACCTTCTCCAACATTAAAAATGCTCATATAAAACACTTTTACACACATTGAAACATCAATTCAAGGCCAACCAAATTTTTTTAAAATTCAATAATTTAATAGTGAGTTGCTCACTATAACACTCTTAAACATGCAAGTTTTCAAAATTTCATTCTTTGAGCAATTTATCATAATGTCATGATCATATGAAGTATAAAACCATATATACTCATTTCATAACATAAAAACAACAATTATAATGAGTTAAGACTCACCGGGACTATTAAATCCGGATTAATTATCTCGAATCCCATAGAAAGGGTTCTTCTTTGGAGCATTAGGATCTAGGGAAGCTTGATTTACATCTTTCCCTCTTTCATTGATGAGAGAGCAGTCCCTCATCTTGTGGCCTTTGCTACCACAACTAAAACAACCATCCGTTCCGGCAAGACACTTACCCAAATGTTGCTTTCCACAAGTAGGACACCTAGCCCTTTCAAAAGTATGGCCACCACCTTGGGAATTTTTGTTTGGAGCCCTATCCTTGCTTCCCATGGAAGAATCTTGATGATAGGACCTCTTGTTTGACTTTTTGTGACTAGAATCATCCGACCTAGGCCTCTTACCCTCTTGCCTTTTCTCCCTAATTTTGGATTCCTCAATTTCTTGTTCATAAACCATGAGCCTAGAAATATCCATGTCATTAAGAAGCATTGACTTACGACACTCTTTCTCCACCAATCTAGACACTCCAATCACAAATTTGTTCATCCTAGCCCTAGGGTTGGCTACCATGGTTGCGGCATACTTAGAGAGTTGGGTGAATTTAAGAGGGTACTCTAGCACACTCATTCCCTCTTGACGAAGGTTCATGAATTCAACAATCTTCTTTTCCCTCCACTCTAAGGGAAAGAACTTATCTAGGAAAGCCTCTTTTAATTCCTCCCAATCGATCGGACCTCTTTCTAAGGGTATCTCACCCCTCCATTGCTCATACCACACTTGATCCACCTCCTTAAGTTGGTAAGCGGCTAACTCCGCTTTCTCCCTAGGGGTCACACCCATAGCATCTACCACTTTGAAATTATCATCTATTAAACCTTGTGGATCTTCATCCACCTTAGTGCCATGAAATGTAGAAGGGTTCATCCTCATGAAATCCTGAATTCTAAAAGCGGGAGTACTAGCATTTGGTTGAGGTCTATCTCCTTGATTAGCTTGGGCAACAAAGTGATTATTGATGACATGAGCTTGAGCCGTAATGAGTTGGGTCAAATTCATTAGGGAAGCCCTCAACTCCGCATTAGTCATATCTCCTCCAACAAAAGGAGCTTGAGGCATAGGAGGCACTTGACGCACTTGAGGCTCTTGGGGTTCCGAAGGCATTTGAGGTTCTTGAAGAGGAACCTCCTTATTCTCTTCACCTAGGCCAACAATAGGAACTTGGTCAACACGGGGAAGTATCCTCTCATTATCTACACCTCCCTCTTCCCTTCTATAGATTGATCTCCTCGTATTCATGTCCTATAAACATAAAGAGAAGAGGTTGAGAAAAGACATCTTATAGAACTCAACTCTAAGGCATGACATTAGAATAGAGAAGAAAGTAAAACTTCTATCATCGTATAGCCTCTTGTCCATGGATGTGTCGCGACGCACACCAATGACCAAGACTCTACTAGATGTGGCTTGTGAGACTTTTAGACCCTAAAATATTTCTCATAACCTTATGCTCTGATACCAAGTATGTCACGACCCTCAAGCACCCCCTAGAAGCTAGCGAGTACCCTTGGATCATGACAGGGTGTACTTTACCCTTTGGGGTCTTGTACAAGCCCTCTAACTATCATTCATTGCATAAGACATCAAAAGTAGTGCGAATTTAAAACTTTAAACAATTAAATTAATAAAAGGAAATCTTTCATAAATACTAGAGAATCTCATCTTCACAAGACAACATAAATACACGACATAATATCTTAGGGACACGGCCCTTTACATTAAAAGAAATATATAAAAAGTCATTAATTAAATAAACTAAGAAAAGGACTATGCCCTCGAATATATGAGGACATACTTTGTCTTGACAGAAATTTCCCAAGCTTTTCCTTCTAGCCTTCGACCTTGCTTGAAAAAACCAATACTTATAGAGTATAGAAAAGTATGGGGTTAGTACAAAACAATGTACTAAGTATGGCATATGCTAAATCATGTAAAAAGGGATATTTTAGTAAAATAACCTTTCATGCCAAATAATTAAAACATTCATGAATTTAGAATCAAAACATCATAAGAAGTATCATTTAACACTTAAAGAAAGATTTCCATAGTTTTAATAAAAGAAAGCACTTTACAGTAACTTAACCAAAATTACAGTGAGTTCATTTTGACAATACATTGAACTAAAAAGACTGCAAAAATAGTGAAATTCCAAGGTATTGTCAATAAGGAAGTGAACTCATTTCTGTAGGAGTTTCCTAACCGAAGTTATCCTAAGACTCTTCCAAGGTATGACATGAAGGAAACGTCTAAAGACCTCCTTGAATACACAGCAAGGAGATCCTTAAGACTACCCACCACTAGCTTAATCCCCTCGGGAGAACAAGTAACCACTCAATCACAAGACAATAGAAGAACACCAAATAAAACACCAAAGACTTCCCTTTCGGAATGCCTACTCAGTGCAATGAGTAGATGGTGTCCCATACCACCACCTACCCTAAGTAATACACTCTTTTAGAAGGTTTGGCACCAAGTCTTCCCTTTCGGAAGGTCCAACCTTGTGCAATGGATAGATAGAGTCCCATACCACCACCTACCCTAAGTAGCATGTTCTTTTAGAAGACTTAGTTCATTCAATTCACATAAGACTCCCCAAGACTCCCCTTTCGGAATGCCTACTTAGTGCAATGGATAAATAGTGTCCCATTCTAGTACACAACCTAAGTAGCAAATTCTTTTAGAAGACTTAGTACTTTCATTTCTTTTGTGGGGGTTAGCTTAACCCACATAGACCATGAGAGACAGAAATGGAATCCCGATATTAACCCCTATCGAATGAGGGTTCCTCAGTTTCCTAGAGTAAGGTCATACTTTTTAGCTTTTACATGGATTTTCCAATAGCTACACCTATGCGGGCACATAGTTAAGGGATAAGGAGATTGATACTAAATAACTGATTCTCTACTAACGAGGAGTACTCATCTCAAGTGGTACATTGGAATACAATATCTCAACTCACGAAGTGTAACCATCCCTTCTTCATATCCTCTCGGTGCTAGGAATAACTCCCCACGAATTCTCAACATTATAAACTATAGGTTCATGATAACTAGTGAACACCACATCTCAACTCACAAAGGGCATTCATCTTCCGACCTATCTTAGAAAGCTCTTAGGATGTAGTGGGGTTGCTTCTAAACAATTAATTCCAACTCGCGAAGAGTGTTCACCCCAAAACTCTCATTTTGACTTAACTTAGATTCATTCATACACAAGTGTGAGTGTGTTTGAATATGTGAACACACCTTGCACATAAACATTATTCATTCACATTTCATTCTATACATGCTTAGACCTCTTTCATCACATCACCCACTTTAACACACTTTACATAATCATATTCTTCATTTAGGCATACTCTAAGCCAAACATGAAATTCAAGCTTCACAAAACACAATAAAAGAATCATCTTCAATATCACTTTATTTCACATATTAGTCCTTCAAAGCCACATTAACAATACATACTAATCATAACCAATTTCGTCAAGTAAACACCGCCACCAAGAAGATGGATCATATCACTCTAGAGCATTTCATAACTAAAGCTTAAAAAACATACCCAACTTACCCTTTAATCCAAGATTCCATCAGGTATAGCATATTATTAAATAATTCATCATAAATTATCCATTAGGGAAGTAGCTAAACAACAATATCAACACAAGGAAATAAAAGTTCAAAGACTACAAAGTCATGCCCATTTAACCCATTTCTTAAGCCAACATTTGATAAAAAGCTTTAACATGATTTCATTTAAGCTTTAGCCTTAAAATCATAAACTAACATTAGAAACATCATTAATAAGTCATTCAAAACGTTTTCATGCAAGACCCATATTTAAAGTTGAAGATAGTAGAAACTAGGGTTGAAAACCTTTTCTGAAAATTCATTAGAAAGGACTCCTAGAATCGAAGAGAGATCAAGTATGGATACCATACGTTATATAATAGAAACCCTAATGATTTTGATGAATAATTTGGCCACCAACAGACCTCCTAGCTGTTCTTGACTTCTAGCTCCAAAAAGAGTTGAGAGAGAATTTAAGGGAGAGGGGTTTTGGGTTTTACGAAATGGAGTCTATAATTAGGTCTTAGAGTTTAGAAAACTTTAATATACCTAATAAACCCTAAAATAAACGTCCTAGGGTCATAAAAGACTTTGGGTGAATTTACCAAATACCCCAAGACTTGGCAGGAAATTACAGCTTTTCACAGTCTCATAGACGACACCTAACCAACGAACCATTTTTCCATCAACGGATGGTTGGTGGGGTATCGTAGGTTGACACTTAGCTCCAAATGGAGCCTGACAAACTAAACTTGCAGGTCAAATCATCGTACCAAGAGGACGGGCTGTTGGTTGGACCACTGGCTGTCGTTTGCCTTCGTTGGTGGACACTGCCAAGACAGTTTGCGTCCTTCTCTTGGGGCTTTCTCTAGGGCCCCTTGTGTGTCATATGTGGGGTCGTACCCAAACTTTAGACCCCTAAATTAAGTAATCTAAGTCTTAGGAACATCTCACACCAAATTCAATCAAAACGTCCACGTGAAACTCACTCAAACACCTCAAGACACAAGAACACTTTCTAAGGCATATCTTCCGAACGTCATGGACGTCCCCGAAAAGCATTGCACGTGTGGATCATAGCCTAGAATGTGAAGGGTCAGACGCGTAGCCTATCTAATCACGGAAAGTGTCTTTCTAATATAGTGGAAACTATTTCATACCTCTCAAAAATTGAGATACCATAATCACTAGCTCGGCAAAGTTAGTCATAGACATGAAAACGAAAATGGTATAGAAAGGTTGCACTAGATGATGAACATTATTTGGTTTTCCAATGTTAAACATTCCTGACAAGGTGTTTAAGCTTGGTACAAAACCTTGTAGATTCTAACAATATATGCTACCCCACGAAATAAGGAATTATAAACTCAATTGAAATTTTCAAACATCCATCTAAGTTATTCTTGTTGAGAAGTAGTGTAAGACCTCGAAAATGACATAGGTTAACTAGAGCCTAATATGTTGGTATTAGTGTTCTAAGGTCCTAAATATGTTTAATATGTGGTATAGAGGCAGTAGCCAAAATATTAGAGGTGTTGGAAGTCAAACGTCAAGGGACGACTAAGACGTTTGACGACTAAGTCACCTAATTATCTCTTATGTGGTTCTATGTGTTTATGTGTGTTTCATGGTGTTTTAAGGTTTTTAATAGAGTTAATATAGCATGTATACGCAGTGTTTGAAGTTTCGTGAAGCTTGGAGGTCAAACGATCAAGAACGTCCAAGGCATTCGAAAGATTTTCCTTGAGTCGACCTTGTACGTCTAGGCGAGTTTCATTGAGTTTTACGTGTTTGTTTTGGATGGAATTTATGTGAGAGGTGTTAAACTCATAGATAGTCATATTTGAGTTGGAAACATCCGGGAAATTATCCCCAAGGACCATCAAAGTGTCCTTGAAGAAGGACCCAAAACCTGGTAAGCAGGTTGCCCCAGGCAGCCGTGGCGATGGACAGTTGACGGCCAGTCATAGCTGTAACGCCCCGTCACAAGGGTTATGTCGTGGGGGACTTGTCCAAGGGTGTATAGGGGACCCTTGTCAAGCCACTGGAGCTTGCAACGGATGGCCATGACGGGCCGTTGCACCCGTGATGCCCCATCACAAGCAGGTCATCGCAAGCCTAGTCCCTGTGCGCAGATTTTTCTGCCAAGCCAGGGGTGAACTTGTAAATTCACCCCACATCTAAATTAGAATTTAGGCAGTTTGTTTAGGGTTTTATGGATATTTTAATTAACTATATAAGTAGTTAACACCCTAAAGACTTCATTCTTCCAAATTGAAAACCCAAAACTCTTAGAATAATTCCCAAAACCTCCATTGAAGACTCCATTGAAGAGGCAGCTTGGTGAGGGGTTCTTGAGTGGAAATTCTTCATCAAAGTGACGGATTATCATCCTTGAGTTATGTCTTTTGATCCTTGAAATTTATTTCATCAAGGAGCCCAATTCTCAAAGTGTTTTACAAAGTTTTCTAAGTGAATTGTCCAATTTCGGGATTCTACCATGGGTTCTTGCATAAATGATTTCTAAACATTGAATTATGATCTAATTGATATTGTATTAATGATTTCAACATAAATTACCTATGAACCCATGTGTATTAGTGAACCCTAGTTTTGACTACTTATTGGGTTACTTGATATTAAGCTAATGTTGATGAATTATTGTGTAGTTTCTTATGGGCTATCTAATGATATAAGAATTGTATTCAATTGATATATAATTGATCTTAGATTGTTAAACCTAGATTGAATTGATGTAGATTCATTGAGTTTTATGGTTATTGCTTTGAATTGTTGTTCATGGCCATGGGTAAGGGCCTTGTGATGTTGAATTGGTTGAATTGGCATTGAATTGAAGTGTGGATATGGGTATGAAGGTATGCTGCCCCGTTTTCCTTAAATCTGATATTAATTATACTTCAATTCTATTGTGCTTGGTATAGTCCACTTATGGTGGCGGTGTTATGTGTTTTACTTGCAATTGATGTGGCCTTGTCGGCGTTACTTTATGCAATATTATGAGCATGGCCTATTGGCAATTACCTGAACTTATGTGGATATTTGAAGGTGTTATGTGGAGTTCCTAGGTCTTGTCCAAGACCATTATGTGAGTGTCTTATGCGATTCTTTATGTGAGTGTCTTATGTGATGTATGAGTCTTAATGAACTAATGAATTAATGACCTATGTTAGTAACTATGTAAATGAATGAATACCTAATCTAAAGTGGCTTAAGAATTCCTTAGCTAAAGTGTGAGCAGGACATGAAAGGATGGTCTCTTCATGTCTTATCTTTGGAAGTCTTGAGTGACTCTAGTTAGGGAAGTTCGTTAATCTTTTTGACATGATATAAACCTTAGGAAGTCTTAAGGACTATTTAGGTAATCTTGGAGAGGTCATTGTACTATAGACTTTATCTTCTCGATTTACTTAAGTAGGTCTTTTGATAGGCTTTGGAAGGAGAATGTCTTATCATCTAAGTGTTGCTGTGTTTAGTGAGAATGATTCTATTTGAGGTAGTCTATAGGATCTCTTGTGTGTGTGTGATAGAGATTGTATTGGCGCTCGCTCCACACTCACTCAAGTAAACCTTGGAAATGACCTTTGGTAGATGAATCTTACATAGATATTTATGATTGTTTTCTAAGTATGTATGTGACTCATTGTAGGTAATCTTAAAGGTCGTTTAGGCACATCTAGAGAGGGTGTATGGGCGGTCTCTCTTTGTGTGACTTAAGTGAATCTTAGGATGACTTTAAGTGAAGGAATTACATGCTAGGAGATGTTAAAAGGAAGGTTTGGACTTCACTGTAACAGTGAAGGGAACTTCACTGTTACAGTGAAGGGACTTCACTGTACAGTGAAGGGAACTAACTATAAAGTGAGCCTTTAAAGTGTTATCTTTGGTTAATTGTTATATTATGTGTTTCTTAATTGCTAAATGACGTTCTTATGTTTAAACTAATATTTTTAAATGAAAAGATGCATATTTCCAATAAAGTCCGTTTTCATGATTTTATGCATATAGCCATACTTAGTACATGTGGTTGTACTAATTCCATACTTTATTTTCTATCTATAGTCCTTGGTAGGTGACGAGCTTGTGAAGTGAAGACTTGGACTTAGAAGATCATTCAAGAAGAAGTTGAAGTATGTCCTCATTTGACTCGAGGGCATATGTCTTTTATCTTTCTTTTATGAAGTATTGTAATAGACTATGTCTTTCTATTTTCGTATTGAAGTATGGGCCGTGTCCCAAAGTACTCTTGTGTCTTAAGATGATGAGATTGAGACTTAGCATTTCTATTACTTTTATATGAAAGAGATTTTGAAAGACTATATTATGTTTTGTGAAAAGTTTTAATTCCGCACTACTTTTCACTATGTATATGCAATGAACGATATGAATGAGGCTTGTCTTAGAACTCTGAGAGTTCGACGACACCGGTCACAATCCGAGATTGCACCCTATCTTCTAGGGTATGGTTTCGGTTTGTGACAAAGTTGGTATCAGAGCATAGGTTGGTGAAAGTGGTCTTAGGATTCAAAAATTCTCATCAAGTCACGTCTAGTAGAGTCTTGACCATCGGTGTGAATCGCGACACATCTATGGGCGAGAGTCTATTGGACGATAAAGTTTCCCTTCTTTTCTACTCCTATATCGTGCGGTAGAGTAAATGTTATGATTATCCTTCTTATGAGTTTCCTTGTGTTTGCTAGGAGATGAATACTAGAAGGATGGCCGCTAGAAGGTTCGAAGAGGAGAGGGTGAATGAGGAGGTTCCTCAAGTTGAGTAAGTGAGCAAGGTGCTCAAGGTGCTCAAGGTGATCAAGTGCCTCCCCAAGGTGATCATGTTCCCTAAGTGGATGGAGGTGATGAGGTACCAGAGTTGTCTAATAGGGTGATTGGAGAGGCTTTGATAGATTTAGCTCAAGCAGTAACTACCCAAATCAATTTGAGTATAGTGCCTAGGCTTATGGAGAGCACTATGACTTCTAGGTTGAGAGACTTAGTGAGGGAAGAATGCTATGCGACTATACTACATGATAATGTGGCCTTATCTAGACACATGATGTATGCACAATCATGTGAAGAATCTAATCTTGGGAGGATGTCAAGTAGCTTGAAGAGGAGCGTTTCTAGTGACCAAGTGCAACCTAGGTTCAAAAGGAGGATTCAAACTCAGGATGTACCTAGTATTCCTAAGAAGAAGTTTGAGAAAGGAGGTGGTTCTAAGGATGGCAAGCCTACTTGTGCCAAGTGTGGCAAGAAACACTATGGTGAGTGTTTTTTGGGTACCGGTATTTGCTTTGGTTGTGGTAAGGGAGGACATAAGGCTAGAGATTGTCCTATGATTGCTTCTAGAGGTAGAGAGGGTAAGCGAGTTGAGCCTAGTGTTCCAAAAGGAGATGCTCCAACTAAGAGGCGTTTCTACGCACTCCGAACTAGAATTGAGAAGTCGGGTGATGGTGATGATGATGTTGGTAAGTTCTTGTTTCTGTTTTGATAGTATGAGTTCCTTCTAAGTGGGGGAGTATGGTTTCTAGATGGGATAGAATTCCTTGATTTGTTGCATGTGCATGATGTTTAGGAGTTTGGTTGAAATTGAATTTCATTTACTTCTTGCATTGTGTGATTTATGAAACTTTGATCATGTTGTATGATGTGTTTAAATGATGTTATCTTGCATATTAGCATGTCTATATAAAGAATTGCCTAAAAAATTCATTTTTGGAAAAGTTGCTAAAATCACTGTTGTTTTATAAACTGCTCACTGTAATATTTTTGGTAAAAATGGCTATTTGATCCTTTGGTCTAAAATTGTGGTAATGTGGTTTGAACTAATGTAGAGGAGTATGAAGTTGAATATAAAATGAGTGTTTGCTATTTGGATTGAAGCATACGAGTTTTATAGCATAATGAGTTATATAATTGTTTTCTAGTTTCTTGTTGTGTTGTGAATCTCTTGATTATGTGAAATTGATGATTTCTTCTTAGATATGTGTTGTATGGTTCGGTTATGTGCTGCTAGTTGAATCTCTAATCTTGGAAGTGTTCGGAGAGTTGCAAGTGTCATTCGAGGACGAATGTGTCCAAGTGGGGGAGATTGTAAGACCTCAAAAATGACATAAGTTAACTAGAGCCTAATATGTTGGTATTAGTGTTCTAAGGTCCTAAATATGTTTAATATGTGGTATAGAGGCAGTAGCCAAAATATTAGAGGTGTTGGAAGTCAAACGTCAAGGGACGACTAAGACGTTTGACGACTAAGTCACCTAATTGTCTCTTATGTGGTTCTATGTGTTTATGTGTGTTTAATGGTGTTTTAAGGTTCTTAATAGAGTTAATATAGCATGTATAGGTAGTGGTTAAAGTTTCGTGAAGTTTGAAGGTCAAACGATCAAGAACGTCCAAGACATTCGAAAGATGTGCCTTGAGTCGACCTTGTACGTCTAGGCGAGTTTCGTCGAGTTTTACGTGTTTGTTTTGGATACAATTCATGTGAGAGGTGTTAAACTCATATATGGTCATATTGGAGTTGGAAATGTCCGGGAAATTTTCCCCAAGGACCATCAAAGGGTCCTTGAGGAAGGACCCAAAACCTGGTAAGCAGGCTGTCCCAGGCGGCCTTGGCGACGGAGCAGTCGACGGCCAGTCATGGCTGTGACACCCCGTCACAAGGGTTCCGTCGTGGGGGAATTGTCCAAGGGTGTAAAGGGGACCCTTGGCAAGACACTGGATCTTGCAACGGATGTCCATGATGGACCGTTGTACCCGTGATGCTCCGTCACAAGCAGGTCGTCGCAAGCCTAGTCCCTGTGCGGAGATTTTTCTGCCAAGCCAGGGGTGAACTTGTAAATTCATCCCACGTCTAAATAAGAGTTTAGACGGCTTGTTTAGGGTCTTATGGGTATTTTAATTAACTATATAAGTAGTTAACACCCTAAAGATTTCATTCTTCCAAATTCAAAAACCCAAAACTCTTAGAATAATTCCCAAAACCTCCATTGAAGACTCCATTGAAGAGGCAGCTTGGTGAGGGGTTCTTGAGTGGAAATTCTTCATCAAAGTGAAGTATTATCATTGTTTAGGTATGGCTTTTGATCCTTGAAACTTATTTCATCAAGGAGCCCAATTCTCAAAGTGTTTTACAAAGTTTTCTAAAGTGAATTGTCCAATTTCGGAATTCTACCATGGGTTCTTGCATAAATGATTTCTAAACATTGAATTATAATATAATTGATATTTGAATTGATGATTTCAACATAAATTACCAATGAACCCATGTGAATTGATGAACCCTAGTTTTGACTACTTATTGGGTTACTTGATATTAAGCTAATGTTGATGAATTATTGTGTAGTTTCTTATGGGATTTCTAATGATATAAGAATTATATTCAATTGATATATAATTGATCTTAGATTGTTAAACCTAGATTGAATTGATGTAGATTCATTGAGTTTTATGGTTATTGCTTTGAATTGTTGTTCATGGCTATGGGTAAGGGCCTTGTGATGTTGAATTGGTTGAATTGACATTGAATTGAAGTGTGGATATGGGTATGAAGCTATGCTGCCCCGTTTTCCTTAAATTTGATATTAATTATACTTCGATTGTATTGTGTATGGTATGGTCCACTTATGGTGGCGGTGTTATGTGTTTTACTTGCAATTGATGTGGCCTTGTCGGCGTTACTTTATGCAATATTATGAGCATGGCCTTATTGGCAATTACTTGAAGTTATGTGCCTATTTGTATAGTTGATGATGTGAGTATGTCATTACTTATCTACATGTGAAGTTATATAGTCATGTATGTATTCTTCTAGTTATGTTGCCTTAAATGATCATGTTAGACTTTGACTTGACATTATGAGTGTAGTGTTAGGTTAAGTCTTGGTTATTCCTACTTGACTTTGTGAATCTATTTGGAGTATATTAATGATATTATGATGATATATAGGATGACTTGAGGATGTTAGGTTTTTTTAGAAGTGTTTCTAGAATGACTTGTATTATGTGTTAAAAGTGAAGTATGTGATGTCTTGTCTTGGTTGACTTGTATCTCTTACTTGATGTATATATGGTTATGAGTATGTGATGTCTTGATATTGGGTGTTATAACTCTTAGTCTTT
This sequence comes from Solanum sitiens, assembly GCA_016801875.1. Classification (NCBI taxonomy): domain Eukaryota; kingdom Viridiplantae; phylum Streptophyta; class Magnoliopsida; order Solanales; family Solanaceae; genus Solanum; species Solanum sitiens. The sequence goes on from JABWTJ010000297.1 coordinate 1,313,819, forward strand.
AATAATAAATATAGGTGAGACCTTATTGATAAGAAGGTCAAACTATGTGGAACCTTGAACTTAGTGGCGGGGTTATGAATTGTGAAGTAGTTAGCCGTAACGGTATCCTTCATGTGATGAGTGATGGACTTAAGGTTGATTGGCTGGAACGGCATCATATCATATCTTAGGGAAGTCGCTATGAGCTTCTGGTCGCCAAAGTGAGTTATGCCCTAGTGGACCTTGCTTTGGTAGGGTGAATGTAATGGGGTCATGAACTAGATAAGAGACCTATTTATATGAACCTTAATGTGAATTAATCTATGAGAACTAAGGCTAGCACCGAGTGAGTATGAGTAGGGTTAACTGGATTCAGTTAAAGAATAGACTGAATGCTTATTACGTCCTTAATATTCCTTAACCATGTTCCTACATGGGATGTGTCCAAGTTCTACCATTGGCAAGTAGAACAACCTCATCGAAGTAGGATAGAACTTTGGATTCCATGTCTTGCTACCATGGTCTATGTCGGTTATTACCTATTCTCATCATGTGGAATACCTATTAGCATTAGATAAGTTTATGAGGTTTAGGTGGTGGTATGGGACGCTATCTAGACATTGCACAATAGACTTTGAAGGTGTTATGTGGAGTTCCTAGGTCTTGTCCAAGACCATTATGTGAGTGTCTTATGTGATGCTTTATGTGAGTGTCTTATGTGATGTATGCGTCTTAATGAACTAATGAATTAATGACCTATGTTAGTAACTATATAAATGAATGAGTAACTAATCTAAAGTGGCTTAAGCATTCCTTAGCTAAAGTGTGAGGAGGACATGAAAGGATGGTCTCTTCATGTCTTATCTTTGGAAGTCTTGAGGATGACTCTAGTTAGGGAAGTTGGTTAATCTTGTTGACATGATCTAAACCTTACGAAGTCTTAAGGACTATTTAGGTAATCTTGGAGAGGTCATTGTACTATGGACTTTATCTTCTCGATTTACTTAAGTAGGTCTTTTGATAGCCTTTGGAAGGAGAATGTCTTATCATCTAAGTGTTGGTGTGTTTAGTGAGAATGATTCTATTTGAGGTAGTCTATAGGATCTCTTGTGTGTGTGTGATAGAGATTGTATTGGCGGTCGCTCCACACTCACTCAAGTGAACCTTGGAAATGACCTTTGGTAGATGAATCTTACATAGATGTTTATGATTGTTTTCTAAGTATGTATGTGACTCATTGTAGGTAATCTTAAGGGTCGTTTAGGCACATCTAGAGAGGGTGTATGGTCGGTCTCTCTTTTTCTGACTTAAGTGAATCTTAGATGACTATAGGTGAAGGAATTACATGTTAGGAGATCTTAAAAGGAAGATTTGGACTTCACTGTGTAACAGTGAAGAGACTTCACTGTGTAACAGTGAAGGGACTTCACTGTAAAGTGAGCCTTTAAAATGTTATCTTTGGTTAATTGTTATCTTATGTGTTTCTTAATTGCTAAATGACGTTCTTATGTTTAAACTAAGATTTTTAAATGAAAAGATGCATATTTCCAATAAAGTCCATTTTCATGATTTTATGCATATAGCCATACTTAGTACATGTGGATGTACTAATTCCATGCTTTATTTTCTATCTATAGTTCTTGGTAGGTGAAGAGCTTGTGAATTGAAGACTTGGACTTAGAAGATCGTCCAAGAAGAAGTTGAAGTATGTCCTCAATTGACTCGAGGGCATATGTCTTTTATTGTTTTCTTTGAAGTATTGTAATAGACTATGTCTTTCTATTTTCGTATTGAAGTATGGGCCGTGTCCCAAAGTACTCTTGTGTATTAAGATGATGAGATTGAGACTTAGCATTTCTATTACTTTTATATGAAAGATATTTTGAATGACTATATTATGTTTTGTGAAAAGTCTTAATTCCGCACTAGTTTTCACTATGTATATGTAATGAATGATATGAATGAGGCTTGTCTAAGAACTCTGAGAGTTCGACAACGCCGGTCGCAATCCGAGATTGCACCCTATCTTCTAGGGTATGGTTTCGGGTTGTGACAGGTAGGTCCCATACTAAGCCTCTATCTTACGCCATAAGCCAAAAGGTTTCTTGAATTGAGGTCATAAGCCTTATGATATATATTCAAGGTCTTTCTAGACAAAATTCTATTTCTAAAACCAATCTAACCATCAAAATTGAAGTCTAAGCTTGTCTACTTGAAATTTTGACTAAAGGCATTTCTTCATGTTTTAAAAGCTTTAAAACATAAAAAGATGCAAAAAAAAAATAAAAAAATACACAAATGATTAGGTGAAAATATTTTCAGTCCCAACAAATCATAAATGACTTTGGATTTCTATAGGAATGTTCAAAATACCAAAAAAAAAAATTAGTAAATATCAAATGACTAGAAGTGTCCTTACAACATTCACTCCTAATAAAATTTCCTTCATCTAAAGTAAATGGATAAGAAGTGGTTGAAGGATCAAATAAGCAATGAAACTATAATTACATCTTGAAGAGGGATACTAAAGTAAGCAACAAAGAAAAAACGTGGAAGAGGTAGTAACAAGCTCTAATGTTGAGGTAACCGCTCCTCAAAATAAATTACCACTTCCATTTCCACAAAGTCTCAAAAAACAGAATGAAGATGAATGCTTCGGTAATTTCTCTCTCTCCTTAAATAGGTTTACATTAATCTACCCTTGGTTTACATTTTTAAAGGTATCCCTAAGTATGATAAATACATGAAGGACATTGTGCTTCCAAGAGGAGGCTCACATAGTATGAAACTCTAGAACCTACTTAGGAGTGCATCTCAAAGATCAAAACTAGACTACTCAAAAAGTTAAAAGATACATGTAGTTTATCTATGTAGTTTACAATTGGGAAAAGTGCTCATGATCGGGAATTGTGTGATTTAGGGACGATATAAATTTGATTCCTTCATCTTTGTATCTAAATCTTTGGTTGAGTAGTCCGAAAAGAACTATTGTTATTATGCAACTCGTTGATAGATCCATTTCTAGGCTAGGAGTTGTAAAAGATGTGTTAGTGCAAGTAGGTTGATTGATTTTAAAGTAGGTTTTGTGGTCTTAGACTTTGAACTTGATCCCGAGGTTCCATTCATTTTGGGATGTCCTTTCATGGCCACACGTATAATATTGATTGATGTAGAAGTTTGCCAACTGACCCTGAGGGCACATGATAAGGTAGATGTATTTTTTTTGTCACTCTCAATAATTGGCCTCTATATATGAAGAATTGTCTACTATTACAGTAGTTGACCGTATAGTAGTGCCACAGTCATTTGTGCCCAAACACCCCTTAGAAAGAGTGTTAATAGGTCATAAAACAAATGAAGACATATAGTCCCAAGAAATAAAAACATATACAAATATGGCACATATGGAGCCTCACAAGCGAAGAGTAGAGACATTAGATCGTGTATTAGGTCCACCACCCATACCCTCCACTGAGAAATCCCCAAATGAAGTAGGAACTACTGAAACAATGCCTATTTTACGTTCTGCAGAGTTATCCAAAATAAATGTTGATGTAAGGTATGTCAAAATGAAGTAGGGTGATAAGAGCCTCGCATGTGCCTAAATTTTTTTAAAATATGTTAAATAAATTATTTACAGTATGCATACTTGATGTGAAGTCATTTGGAGGTCAAAAGTCCAAGAACATCCGATGACGTTCGAAAGTTGACCTTGAGACGTGCTAGTATTTTCTAGTGTTCCCTTGTATTTTTTACAAGTTGTTCGATGCTCAAATTGATATGGAAGATACTTAACTTGTATATGATTGTATTTACGTTAGAAATGTCCGGGCACGACTCCCCAAGGATCACCAAGGGGTCCTTGAGGCAGAACCAAACGTTGCTTAGGAAGTGTCAATCTACGCTCCAGGAACGACGCCCCGTACCTCAGTCTTTACGACCCATCAAAGGGGGCCTGTTTCTCCATACTTAGTTGTGCGAAATTAATCCCCCAAAATGAAGTCTGCCCTCCGTCAATGAGGCCTGCAACTCTGCAGCATGCACGCTGTTATGCTAAGGGGTGAATGGGAAATTCACCCCACGAACTAAATAGACCCTATTAAATTATTTTATATATTTTAGGGTATATTATGTTAGTTAAAAACGTGAAAACCCAATTCCCAATTCATTCTTCAAGTTTCACCCGTCCCTTTCAAAACAAAACCTCTCTAGAAATCTACATATGATATGAAGCTCAAGGTCAATCTTAGGGGTGCAATTTCTATGGATTATTCACAAGGTTTTCGTAGTTTTATCATGTAATGAGGTATCGTGATCCTTCATCCTTAGTTATCTATTCATCAAAGGAGTTCCTTCCAATGTTTTTCAAAGAGATTTCATGATCAAATTGTCCATCTTTCAATCTAGCCATGGGTTCTTTCTCAAATTGATTTCAAAAGAATAATTATTATAAATTGTACGATTAGCTACTCTTTTAAGAATGATTTTCAATCCAATTTCATGATGAACCCATGTTCTTCCCAAAATCTCAATTTAGATTATAATTTGGGTAATGTGATCTTGAACCGATGATGATTGAATTATGGATTTCGTTTATGAAAATTTACCTTTACCTACTTTTTATACATGAATTTTTGATTAATTATGGTAATTGGTCAATGATAATCAATGCTTGGTGAATTGGTAAGATTTCCCTACTTCGTCTACTTTCCTATAGAGTTGATAAATGAATTGGTGTTGTATGGCATTGTGTGGTGTGGTCCACTTATTGTGCGGTGTTTACTTTCTTGTCAATCATTATATATGCTTATCGACTTAAAGGAAAGTTTGTGAACTACGAGGTGTGGTTATGATTATCACAATGTGAAGTAGCATACCTAGTCTTCCAATCTAGTATCATGTGCTAGGTGTTGATGGTGTCTTGTAAATTTGAATGAAGTTGTTATGGTTATTATTGGTCTAACTGCTGCCATTGATGAAGTGCCAATGGGGAATGATCCCTACCTATGTAACCCTATATGAATGTGATATTAGCAAATGTTAGGAGTCTTGTATGCAATAGTGAAGGTGTCTTGTCTCCTAGGCTATAAAGTGGTGTGTGGCCTATGCATGAATGTGTATTTTTATCCTTGGAGGGTGGATGCCTCACCAATATTCTAAGTTCCATTATGTGATAATGTTTTCCAATGTACAAACACCTCATGCATGCTTAAGTATAGGATAAATTTATGGTGTCTAATGAATGATTGTTCTCATATGCACTATTCTATACTACTATGCATTTAAAGTATATGTCCATGAAAGTATGAAATGTATCTTAACTAGGAAGAATTTATAGGTGAACTAGTATAGGCAAAGGTATGGGCCTTTGACTATACATTGCACATGTCTACCTTGATTGAATAGTTCCTAGGGTGATTACTCTATGTATATGAATATAAATGCATGATTAAGCTATCAAAATTAAAGTATATGATATGATCAAGTATTCATATGTTTATTGTCTAAATGTGGTCTGTGAAATGTTTCCTCATATATGAACATGTACACACACATAAATGAATGCATAATGAAGTACATATGATATTATTCTAAAGTAGGGTCTTTTGAAAGGTGTTCTAAATTGTACTGTAAACTAGACTATGCTTGAATATCCTATGTCCATGTTAAAGGTTTTCTCATATTATTTTGGTTGATAAAAGGACAGTTCTAAACTATAAGCTATGAGCTAAGCATATGAGTGGTTAATACTCCTAAAGCCTATTTTTATGAAATAATATTAATAAAGGGAACTTTGCTTAGCACCGAGTGAACTTGATAATGAGAGGTGTTGACTACCCTTGAAGGAAGATTCACTATTGGTTTCTAATAAGGTGTTGTTTTTCCTTGGAGGAAGATTCACCTATGGTTCCACATGAGGTGTTGACTTCCCTTTTACGGAGATTCACCCATGGTTTCTCATGAGATAACGTCTCCAATGCTAATGGGCATGGAGAGGGTCCAATTCATGTCTCTTAGTTTCATTACTATGTTGCCCCACCATAGCACGGTGATCCACCTACTATGCCAGTATGATACTCATGTCTTACCTTTAAAAGTAAGATACCCTCTTTTGGTGTGAGGGGATGACACCGAATTCCATTTTTGGCTTACATGGTCTTATTGTAGGTTAAGGCTTGGATGTCTTTAATGTAAAATGGACAATGGAAGTAATGTAATGAACCCTAACTAGGATGACCTAAGGAAGTTTCTTAGTCTAGGTGAGGGTATGAGACTTTACCTATGCATTTCACAAGTAGATCTTGAAAGGAGTAAAGGTGTTCTATATGAATATATGTATGTGTATTTCTTTTATGCATGATATTATTGTATTGACTTAATTGTCTGATAATATGCATAGTATGAGTCCTAAGGTGTCTATATGATGAGGTATTACTTTAGGTGCATTATGTTGGCCTTATCGACTATAGGATAAAGGTCTTACCTTGATTATGTATGTTGTTGGTCTTACTTTTCTTATGATTAATTTCCTACTGATGTATGTAGTTGAATATGGTATCCTTGTGAGTTTACTAAGTATGTATGAGGCTATGGGACTTCACATATACATTGCACTAGTAGGCTTAGATTGGGATTATGAGTAAGGTCTTGGGATGTCTATATGAAATGAAGTCCAAGCATTCTATTATTTCTATTGCCTATAATGATGTTATTGGTAGTGTTGACTTACATGTGGTGTTGCAGTAAGTCTTTTCTGAGGTTCATGCATTATGTTGAGTTATATATGAATCTTGTATTGTAATGATATGCTATGCCTATATGTATATGTATATTTGTTTGGTGTCAATGAAGGTTATGTGAATCTGCTCCTTAGTGACCTCAAGGTGATGTTTGAGTGTGGATAGTGGAATGGAACACTATTTATGCATTGCACCAAGTGTTACTAGAGGGGTTACTTGGGGGCAAGTGAGTAAGGTAGAAGAATGGTAATTCTGGCTTTATGTGATTTTATGAATAGTGTGTATGCCTATACGAAGTATGTGAATTATATGGTGTAATGTTGCCAATGTTTATAAAGATTCTTTCAAAAGGCATATTGCATGATTTCATAGAAAAATGTCTCCTTTAAATGCATGTTTTTGCATGGTTATCATACTTAGTGCATTCTTTTACTAACACCATTCTTCTTCACCCTTTCTACACAAAGTGTAGGTTATGATTGCTTAAAGGATGTCTCTAAAGTGAAGGTATTGATAGATGTTTCCCAAGCTCAAGAAAGGGGTCCTTATGATTCAAGTATTTCCTATGTCATGTTTCTGTTCAAAGTTATGTAATAGCTTAGTTATTGTTATATATAGATAAGGGTCGTGTCCCTATTTTATTCTATTGATGTGGAGACTAAGTTGGAAATATAGACTTAGAATCTAACGATGTATTATGACATATATTATGTTTATATGAAGTGATGATTCCAACATATGACGTGCTATAAAAGTTTTAAATGTTCTATTAAACTACGTATGACAATGCGATGATTGATGACTATTGGCTTGTATGAGACCTCCGAGAGGTCAAGTACGCCATGTTACTTCTAGGGGGTTCTCTCCGGTCATAACGAACGTCGTATCAGAGAATGAGGTTAGAAAAGTGGTTTTAGCGTCAAAAGTCTCATATTGCAACATCTAATAGAGTCTCGTTCATCGATGGTGAGTGAGACACATCTATGAGCGAGAGGCTATAGGACGATAGAGTTTTTCTTCTTCACTATTCTCATGTCTTACTATAGAACCTAACTATATATGATCTCTCTCTTATGTTTTCTCGTCCAGTTTTCTTTTAGATGTGATTGCTTGGATGAGATGCTATCTCAATGCTTGAGGGAGAAAAAAGGTGAGTTTGATGCTTATCTTGGTTTTATGGTTTGATGAGTGTTTGTGAAGAAGCATTTGACATGTGTTGATGTGATGCCATTTATGGCTATTATGCTACACCCTAAAAATGAGCTAGGTTGAACTAGAGCCTAACAATTATGTCATGATGTTTTTTACAGTCATAAAATGGTTAATAATGGTGTTCTAAGGCATTATATAAATTTTGTAAGTGTTTGGAGGCCAAACGTCCAAGAACTTCCAAGACGTTCGGAAACTAGTCGAAGTTGAACTAGTGTGTTGTAGTGTTTTGTAGTGATGTTTTGGGGATGGTTTGACGGTGAAATTGACTACCGATGGTTCCTACGCGTAGACTGACATGTAAATTGTCTAATAAGTGAGGGGACTTTTGGGTAATTTGGGGATGACTTATTGACGTTTATTGAGTCTTTTTATACCCCTAAACTCACCAATAAAATCAAAACCCTCAACTCAAAACAAAATCTCTCCATTCTTTTCTCCAAAACCTCCATTGTTGAAGCTTTGAAGATCCAAGGAAGAAGATTTTTTTCTCATGTTTTTCTTCATCAAATTCGTGGGTTAATATTCTATATTAAGGTATGGTTTTTCATCCTTGAATCTCTTTTCTTCAAGGAGTCAATATTAACGATTTTTCAAAGATGATAAAAAACGTGAGATCTCCAATTTTGGGATCTAGCCATGGTTTCTTGCACAAAACGTTTTGAATCATTGTATTATGATTGAATTGATGTTAAGTTGATGATTTTAACCTAAAAACTCTATGAACCCATGCAAACCATGCAGTCCTAGTTTTGACTATTTTATGGGTGAAGTGATCATGTATCTGTACTATTGAATTCTTATATACTTTGAGTAGGGCTATTGAATTATGATAGAATCATGTTTTAATTGTTAGTATGCTGCCCTAAATTCATAAATCTATGTTGAATTGCCTTTGATTCATTGTCTATCGTAAGTATTAAATTGAATTGGTGATCATGGGCATGGGTAAGGCCCTTTGAGTATTGTGTTAGATGATTTATCTATGGATTGAAGTGGTGAGAGTGGATTGGTGATGTGCTTCCCTACTCTCTCTCTATATTATTTAGTATAGGTCTGGAATTGTGATTCTTATTAGTATGTTCCACTTATGGTGGCGGTGCTTATGTCTTATACTTGAGATGATGTGGCCTTGTCGGCATTACTTTATGAAATGTAGTGAACATGGCCTTGTCGGCATTATTTTATGAATGGTGATATTATCAAGTTAAGACTTGAATATGAGTAATGTGAACGACTATGTGATATATGTGTGTGTATGATATTGAACTCTCCTAATTGACCATATATGATCATGATAGACTAGGGTGATGTCGATAGTTGTGTTACTAGTGTATCTTGATAGGGTTACTTGGTTATTCCTATATGATACTTCAACACTATTGAGTATGTGATATGAAGATGAATGTTAAATGAAAGTCTAGGATCGGTAGACCTAAGAATGTGCCCTTCTAAGCATGACTAATATGTGGAGCCTTCAATATATAAAGAAGGTTAACAATGAGCTATCCTTATAGACCATTGAGGCAGCCCTAGTGGACCCATCTTTGGTAGGTGCATTATGACTAGGCAATGATTAAGAGATGGTACCTATTCATATGCCCCTTTTTATTTAACTAACTCTACAAGAACAAAGTCTAGAACCGATAGAATATGTTATGGAATGTAGCTCTACTTGAGAAGGAGAGTAGTGTACAATGTATCTCTAGTCGAGAAGGAGACTAGAGTGCATAAAAGACCTTGATATTCCTTAACCATATTCCTACATGGGATGTGTCACATGCCGAGACCACACCCTAGAAGTTAGGGCACAATCTCGGATTGTGATGTGCGTACTCGACCTCTCGGAGGTCTTATACAAGCAATCATATCATTCATCGCATATACATGATGAAAGTAGTGCGGAATTAAAATTTCATAAAATAATATCATAGTCGTTAAAAACTCTTTCATATAGAAGTAATAGGAAATACTAAGTTTCAATCTCATCAATCTTAGACATAAGAGTACTTGGGACACGGCACATACGAAATAGAAAACATACTACTATATGGTCTATTACATAACTTCAATAGAAACATAAAAGACATATATGCCCTCGAGTCAAGTGAGGAAATACTTCAACTTCTCTTGAACGATCTTAAATCCAAGTCTTCTTACCAAAAGCTCTTCACCTACCAAGAACTATATAGATAGATAAAAGCATGGAATTAGTACAACCACATGTACTAAGTATGACTTATGCATGAAAATCATGAAAATGGACATTTATCGGAAATATGCATCTTTTCATTTAAATATCATAATATCATCATAAGAACAACATTTATCACTTAGAATCACATAAGAAAACATTTAAACCAAATATCACAAATTAAGGAGACACTTTCTAGTGAACCCACTTCACTGTTACAGTGAAGTTACCTTACTTCCTTTTTGGCACATTCTAACATGTAGTCTTCTCACTAAAGCTTTCCTAAGATTCACTTAAGTTACACAAAGAGAGACCGCCCATACACCCTCTCTAGATGTGACTAAATGATCCTTAAGATTACTCATAATGAGACACATACACACCTACAATACATCAACATACAAGGCATACATAATATGACAATCTCCCCTACCAAGCCTATAAAAAAGACTTACTTAACTACTCCTAGAACAGAACTGCCATACATCCGCTTCAAGGCTACCTAAATAATCCTTAAAACTTCCTAAGTTTAGATCATGTCAAACATAACAAGCAACATCCCTAACTAGAGTCATTCTCAAGACTTCCATAGGTAAGACATGAAGAGATCATCCTTTATGAACTTTTCACACTTTAACTAAGGAATCCTTAAGTCACTTCAGATTAGGTACTCATTCATTTACATACTTTATATCATTAAGTCATTAGTTCATTAGTTCATTTAAGAGACATACATCACATAAAGGAAATTCAACCAATGGTCTAGAAGAAGACCTAGGGACTCTAACTAACATCTTCAAAGCCTATTGTGTAATGTCTAGATAGCGTCCCATACCACCACCTAAGCCTCATAGAATTTCTCTAACTCTAATAGGTATCCCATATGATGAGAATAGGAAATAACCGACATAGATCATGGTAGAAAAGCATGGAATCCGAAGTTCTATCCTACTCTGATGAGGTTGTTCTACTTGCCAATGGTAGAAGTTAGACACATCCCATGTAGGCACATGTTTAAGGAAATATGAAGGGATTCTTTGTATTCTAGTCTCACTCATTAACTAGGACTACTCCCCTTACCATACTCACTCGGTTCTAGAGTTCGTTATCATAGATTAAATAACACTAAGGTTCATACAAAAGGGTTCCATATCAAGTTCATAACTCAATTACATTTATCCTACCAAAGAAAGGTCCACTAGGTCTACCTCCCTTAGGCTACAAGAAGGTCATCATGACTTTCCTAAGGATTGATATGATGTTGTTCCAGCCAATCAACCTTAAGTCCATCAATCATTACATGAAGGATACCATTATGTCTTTCGACTTCAAGTTTCATAACCTTACCACTTGGTTAAAGGTTTCACATAAGGGACCCTCTTATCATCATTCAAGGTCTCACCTAACATTCATTCATGCAAGACTAAGACTTTTTAGGTTCCTAAGTCAAGATATCACATATTCATATCCATACATGCATCAAGTAAGGGACACAAGTCTACCTAAACAAGACACAACATACTTTACTTTACTTATATAGCATACATTCTTTAGACACTGAGGAATGACCCTTAACATAATTTAGTAAACCTATTCATTACCTTAACATCATATGCACATCATTATAGACTCATACAAGTTAGGAACAACCATGTAACAACTCTAAGACTACACACTTAACACATAGCCATAGCATAACATGATTACGTTATATCATCAATAGACTAACACATACTTTCACATATAGGTAGATATAATTATACATAACCAAATCAACTACACAAATAGACATATAACTTCAAGTAGTGCCGACAAGGCCATGATCATCAATATACTTAAAATAACGCCGACAAAGCCACATCAATTCACATAACACCGCCACCATAAGTTGGCCAAACAAATCACAACATAATTGAAATCTAAATAACATTAATAAAAATTAAATAGGGCAGCATACCACCTTTTCATCCTCAACACTTCAAACCAATACCAAATCATCCAATTTAACCTCATAAGGCCCTTACCCGTGGCCATGAACATCAATTCAATACACAAACTATAATACTCAATGAAATCTAAGAAAATTCATTATAGATTCAACAATCTAAGACTAATTAGACATAAATTGAATATAATTCTTATATGATTAGAAAGCTCATATGAAACTACACATGAATCCATAAACATTAGACTAATATCAAATAACCCATAAATTAGTCAAAAACTAGGGTTCATCATTTGAATGGGCTCATAGGTTAATTGAGTTAAAATCACCTTAATAACAATAATTCAATCACTAAACAATAATTTGAAACAATTTATTCAAGAACCCATGGTAGATCATGAAATAGGTCAATTCAACTTTAGAAAACATTAGAAAACATCTTTGAAAGTTGGGATCTTTGATGAAAAGATTTTCGAGGATCAAAAAACATACCTTAATGAATCTAATTATTCAATTTGGTGAAGAATCTCCACTCAGTTCGTTACACCAAGCCCTCCATGGACTTTGGACTTCAATGGAGTCTTTGGGAATTCCTAAGGGATTTTTGGATTTTGATTTTGAAGAATGAAATCTTCAATGTGTTTAAGACTTATATACACACTTTAAAATACCCAAAATACCATTAGGAACCGCCAACACTCTTATTTGGAAGTGGGGTGAATTTACAAGTTCACCCCTCAACTTGGTAGTGAACCTGCGCAGGCCACAGTCCTGGCCTCCGTTGATGGGTTCAGAGACTTGGAACTGGGAGCTTAGCTCCCCAGTCTAAGTCCCGAATGACGACATGCCACCAACGGGGCGTCGACTGACCCACTGGGCATCGATTGCCTCCGTTGGTTGGGACTGTTTAGGCAATTTTGGGCATCAACCTGGGTCCTTCCTTGAGGACCATTGGATGGTCCTTGGGGATGTTTTCCCTGATGTTTCCAACCCAAACATGACCGTATATGAGTTTAGCACCCCTCACATGAATTTTATCTAAAACTAACACATAAAACTCGACGAAACATGCTTAGACACACAAGGTCATTTCAAGGCAAAACTTTCGAACTTCATAAACGTTCTTGAGTGTTTGACCTCCAAACTTCTCGAAACTTGACACACTACCTATATACATCATATTAATTCATTTAAGGACTTAACAACATCATGAATCATACATAACCACATAAAACCTCATATGAGGCACTTAGGTGACTTAATCGTCGAACGTCTTGGTCGTCCTTTGACGTTTGATTTCCAATGCACCTAGTACCTTAGACACTGCCTTAATACTATTTAATAGACCTATTTAGGAGCTTAGACCATATTTAATACAATGTTAGGCTCTAGTTCACCTATGTCATTTTCGGGATCTTACATTCTCCTCCACTTGGACAACATTCGTCCTCGAATGACACTTGCCACTCTCCGAACACTTCCAAGAATAAAGACTCAACTAGCATATCATGACCAAACCATTCAACACATTATAAAGGAGAAAACATCAATTTCCCATAATATAAAGATTCACAACACAAAAAGAACTAGAAGATAATTTTATAACTCGTTATGCTACAAAACTCACATGCTTCATTCCAAATAGCAAAAACTCATTTTATATTCAATATCATATTAATACACATCATTTCTAACTATATTACAAAAATTTTATGCCAAAGCATCAATTATTCACAGTTTGAAATTTTTTACAGGGAGCAGTTCCAATGCTATAGTAATTTTAGGCCAATTTTCTAAACATGCAATTTAGGCAATTCATGATATAGACATGTTAATATGCAAGGTAACACCATACAAACACCTTTTACAACATGCTCATGGCTCCATAAAATAGAAAATGCAAGAAGTTAATGAAATTCAATTTCAACCAAACTCCTAAACATTATGCACATGCAATAAACTAGCACATCTATCTAGTCATACTCCCCCACTTAGAAGGGACTCATATCAATTATTCACATTTTGAAAAGTTTTACAGGTAGCAGTTCCAGTGCTATAGTAATTTTAGGCCAATTTTATAAAAATGCAATTTTAGGCAATTCATGATATCGACATGTTAATATGCAAAGTAACACCACATAAACACCTTTTATAATTTGCTCATGGCTCCACAAAATAGACAATGCAAGAATTTAATGAAATTCAATTTAAACCAAACTCCTAAACATTATGCACATGCAATAAACTAGCACATCTATCTAGTCATACTCCCCCACTTAGAAGGGACTCATATTACAATAAAAGAGAAATAAGACTTACCAACATCATCATCACTCTCATCCGGCTTCTCTCCTCTAGTCCGAAGTGCATAGAAACTCCTCCTTGTTGGAGCATCATCCTTTGGAACACTAGGATCTACTTTCTTATCCTCTTTTCCACTAGAAGTAATGTTAGGACAATCTCTCACCTTGTGTCCATCTCTTCCACCTCCAAAGCAAATACCGGTTCCCACTAAACACTCACCATAATGTTTCTTACCACAAGTGGCACATGTAGGTTTGCCATATTTGGAACTACCTCCTTTCTTAACATTGACTTAGCACCCCTAGATTCTTTTTGAGTTTGAACCCTCTTTTTGAACCTAGGTTGCACTTGATCACTAGCATCACTCCTTTTCAAGTTTCTTGACATCCTCCTAAGTTTATACTCTTCAATTGATTGTGCATACACCATGAGTCTATATAAAGTCATATCATCATTTAGCAAGGCCGTACGACATTCTTCCCTCACTAAGTCAGCTACACCTATCATAAAGCGACTTATTTCATCCATTGTATTAGAAACTAGGGATGGTGCATATCTAGACAAAGTTGATAACTTCAAAGAGTATTCCTCAAAACTCATATTGCCTTGCTTGAGATTGATAAACTCCTCTACTTTTACCTCCCTTCTCTCTGGGGAAAGTACTTACGAAGAAAAGCTTCCTTAAATTCTTCCTACTCAATAGGATCCGACTCCACCGGCCTATTATCCTTCCATTGAGTGTACCAAATTTGAGACACATCCCTCAATTGATACGAAGCCAACTCCGCCTTCTCCCTAGATGTAACCCCCATAGCACTCAATACCTTGTACACACCATCAAGGAACTCTTGGGGATCTTCATCTACCTTAGAGCCAAGAAAGATCGGAGGATTCATCCTCACAAAGTCTCTCAACCTAGAGGTCATAGTTCTCGCCACCACCCTAGGAACCATACTCAAATTCACTTGAGTAGTTACGGCTCGGGCTAAAGCAAGCAAAGCCTCTCTAATCTCTTGATTAGTCAATTCCGGTGGAACCACCAGAACCTCATTACGGCCTTCCACATTAGGGTCATGATCACCTTGAGGAGGCACTTGAGCACCTTGAGCACCTTGGACACCTTGCCCATCTTGAAGAACTTGCTCAACTTGCTCAACTTGAGGAGGAGCTTCCTCATTCACCCTTCCCTCTTCCAACCTTCTAGCGGCCATCCTTCTAGTATTAGAAGAATACTTATTCTACCACACGACATAGGAGTATAAAAGAAGGGAAACTCTATCGTCCTATAGCCTCTCGCCCATAGATGTGTCACGACTCACACCGATGGTCAAGACTCTACTAGATATGACTTGATGAGACTTTTTGATTCCTAAGACTACTTTCACCAACCTATGCTCTGATACCAAGCTTTATCGCATCCCGAGACCACACCCTAGAAGTTAGGACACAATCTCGGATTGTGACGTGCATACTCGACCTCTGGGAGGTCTTATACAAGTCATTCATATCATTCATCGCATATACATAATGAAAAGTAGTGCGAAATTAAAACTTTTTATAAAAAAATATCATAGTCTTTAAAAACTCTTTCATAAAGAAGTAATAGGAAATATTAAGTCTCAATATCATCAATCTTGGACATAAGAGTACTTGGGACATTGCCCATACGAAATCGAAAACATACTACTATATGGTCTATTACAAAACTTCAATAGAAACATGAAAGACATATAAGCCCTTGAGTCAAGTGAGGACATACTTAGACTTCTCTTGAACGATCTTCTAATCCAAGTCTTCTTCCCAAAAGTTCTTCACCTACCAAGAACTATACATATAGACAAAAGCATGGAATTAGTACAACCACATGTACTAAGTATGACTTATGCATTAAAAATCATGAAAACGGAAATTTATTGGAAATATGTATCTTTTCATTTAAATATCATAATATCATCATAAGAACAACATTTATCACTTAGAATCACATAAGAAAACATTTAAACCAAATATCACAAATTAAGGAGACACTTTCCAGTGAACTCATTTCACTGTACAGTGAATTACTTCAATGTTACAGTGAAGTTACCTTTCTTTTTGGCACATTCTAACATGTAGTCTTCTCACTAAAGATATCCTAAGATCCACTTAAGTCACACAAAGAGAGACCTCTCATACACCCTCTCTAGATGTGCCTGTACAATCCTTAAGATTACTAATAATGAGACACATACACACCTAAAATACATCAACATACAAGACATACATAATATGACAATATCCCCTACCAAGGCTATCAAAAAGACTTACTTAAGTACTCCTGAAACAGAACGCCCATGCATCCGCTTCAAGGCTTCCTAAATAATCCTTAAGACTTCCTAAGTTTAGATCATGTCAAACATAACAAGCAACTTCACTAACTAGAGTCATTCTCAAGACTTCCATAGGTAAGACACGAAGAGATCATCCTTTATTCCCTCTTCATACTTTGACTAAGGAATTCTTAAGTCACTTTAGATTTGGTACTCATTCATTTACATACTTTATATCATTAAGTCATTAGTTCATTTAAGAGAAATACATCACATAAAGGACATTCAACTAATTGTCTTGAAGAAGACCTAGGGACTCTAACTATAATCTTCAAAGCCTATTGGGCAATTTAGATAGCGTCCCATACCACCACCTAAACCTCATAGAACTTCTCTAATGCTAATTCTAATAGGTATCCCATATGAAGAGTTGTTCTTGGTTATGCTATTGAGTATTTCACTAAGTATGGTTATGAATAATGTAACATGAACTAAAGTTCTTGAAAGCAAGAGGTAAGTCTTCTAAAGTGTGATTACTCACCATGTTTATGTTGGCCTATAAATTATGATGCTATGTTATAAAAAGTATGCATGATGTTTCTATGTGAATATGCTGGGATACAAACATGTAAATTTTGAGATCATGATAAGAACATGATAAATGCAAGTTACGATATCCTCTTGTATGCTTTACACAAGATGACCATGTTATGTTAATATCACAAACGAAGGGTTAGAATGAAAGGAGATTCTTATCTAATACTAAAGAGATCATGATCATGTTTATACAAGGAGTTAATCTCCTATAACCTATGATAAGTTTATGATAAAATATAACTTAAACATTATTCAAGAAAGGAACTTAAGCTAAGCACCGATGAACTAGATGTGAGAGGTGTCCTTTCCCTAGTTGGAAGGTAGGTTCACAATGACTCTCATGAACTTGAGGCTGCGATGTAATGTGGAACTATGGGTTTTTAATACATCTCCTAGTTCTTGAACTATGTTGCCACCATAGAATACTAGCTAGTGGATCCACCTAGAAAGCTATGTCATGTTAGCTTCTACTTTGACCATTAGACAATCCTTTTTTGGTATGGGGTTTTATGACACCGGATTCCATGTTTAGATCACATGGTCTATGTCGGTTAAGGCAAATGATCCCTCATGTAAAATGAACGACAAGTAAATGAATATTGACTAGGGTGACTTGAGGAGTCTACTTAGAATAGGTAGGGGTATGGGACTCTACCTAGATATTGCACAAGTTGACTTTAAAGGAAGTCCTAGGAGATTGTTCTTATGTAATACGATAACATTAAAGGTATGACGCTTATGATATATGTTGTTACTCTTATATGATGTTGGTCATTATGATGAATATGTTATTGGGTTATATTGCTATATGAAGTGTTGACTACTTATGTTACAAGTTATATGAAACAAAGCTTTACTCATGGTCTCCTATCTTATCTACTTGGTTGTGTGGGGTTATGGGGCTTCACATGACCATTGCACTTGTAGGTTGTGAATGAGATCATTTGTAAGTGTTTTGTGTGTTATGTTCTTTGATCTTTTGAATATTTAATGTTAACATGACTCTATGATAGTATGTCTTTGATTATGATCATGCTTTAAGTTTGATGGAATCTTTAACTTGTGTATGATATATGGTATGTGCATTGAAGACTTTCATATGACTTAGCATGATTTCTAAAGAGATGATAAATGATCCTTTCTCATGCATGTCCTTATATGTTATGTGCATATACCCATACTTAGTATATGTGGCGTACTAACCCCATTACTTTATATTACTACAACTGTAGGTTCCGGACATTGAAGTTTAAGGAGGTCTATTTTAAGAATCTTGGAACTCTTTCTCCTAGTCCTTGTAGGTCCTCAATGTTTGGGGATGCTATCTTTTAAATATTATAGCTTACGCAGATTTTAGTAGTTTTAAGAATACGCTATTTCCACTATGTTCTTTGGATTCTTTTGTATTAAGGCCTATATGGCGTATTTACTATTTATTGGCTAAGTCCAAATTCGTACTCTCATATGGTTTTAAGATATGTGAGACAAGTTTTTAGAATATCGTATGTCCTTATAAATGTTAAGTATGAAGTATAGGTATGCTTCAAATTGAATGTAAAAGCCTTAAATTTTCCGCAATTTTTACTGATCACATGTTATGACGAATGCTAAGGGATTGTCTGAGTCCTCTAAGAGGACGACGACGACTGTCTCATCTGGGGTATGCTCTTTGGGTATGAACTGTTCTGTTTTCCGTAAATTGCATGAACAATTGTCTTTGTGACTTACGAATAGCGTGAGTTACTTCTATATTCTAGTTTTACTATTTTATGCTTGTGCACCATAAGATAAATCTAGTGTCTAATCTTCAAATCGGCCCGAGGAGAGGTTAAAAAAACCAGAGAATGTAAAGAGCTGCATAGACCCATTAAATTGAAGTGATTTGTGTTGAGGAGTGACATAGGCATGGACAACTTGATTGTTTAAGAAATAGGAAGAAATATGAATGATCGCCAATTATCTTACTTATCCCCACTAAAAAAGGTAGTAAGGTATCTAATTGGGATAGGCGATGAGAGGTGTGTAGCCTGACTCAGATAATTAACCCTATTAATGAGTAACTTGACAACCAAAATTAGTTCAAAGCCAATACTATGATGCATGATATTCAATATATGTCTCAACCTTGGAATTGTGTTTTTCTTGCTTCAAAAAACATCTTAAAGTCATTTACAACATTGATTTAGCTTATAATTTGTCGTCGTTAGTCATAAATCATCAACTCTTGAAATAGTTACTTTTACTTTTTGTAGTTTAGAATTAAGTGTTAAATATAAATTGATCATAAGTCCCTTGGGAATGATAACTCATTTCTTAAATAATGTATACTTCTTGCGCGACCACGTACATTTGTGTGTATTCTGGGAAGCAATGGTAGGTTTATTTACTTTTCATAACAATTGGATTTTATCGCTCTGCTAATTTCTACTCCATAACTTGCATTAATATGCATTGCCTATCAGTAGGATAATTGATAGTTGTTTGCACCCACCAGTCTTATAGGGGTCAATTTGGTTATGTGTGTTGTTGTGTAACTTCCGAGCATATGGGGTCCAATTAGGTGTTATTATTTTATTTCATAATTGTGTATCTTAGGTTGATTTGATAGTAGTTATGTATATGTGTTTGAATTATCATTTTGTGGGGCTTATTTTTAGCTTGTGTTAGATAGAGCTTCTTGTGAGTATGTAAGTAGTGATTTTTGACGTTGGTAATCTTTTTTAGTTTGCTTCTATAATAGGCTAGTCCATGATCAAGGTATCGAGCAACCACCTCAGAGTGTGTTCCCTTCTCATAATCTTTTCGCGGTATATTTTATTATTTGATCTATACTTACGTATATTGGTATGAAATATTCTTATTTAGATGTTTGTACAATACTTTGTTAGTTACGTAGAATTTATGCTTGCTTTATCTTTAGACATGTATCAGCCTAGTGCGTAATGAGTACTGCTTGTTGTTACTCATACTACCTTTTACAATCTACACATCATATTTCAATGTGTTCTATTTTTTCATCTCAGTTTAAGTGTATTTTAATGTAATATCTCTTCTTTATATGCTTGTACAATACTTTCCTTAGTTACCTTTAATATATGCTTGATTTATCTTTGGACCTCTATCCGCCTATAAATACTGAGTACCGCTTTTGGTACTCATACTACCTTCTACACCCTATAGATCATATTACAAGTCCTTACACTTGATTTGAGACTCCTGAATAACAACCTTTGAGATTTGGAGATCAAGGTGCGCCAATGATGTTCACGATTGGAGATATCACTTTGTTTTTGATAGAACTAGTATTACTTTACATTCACAATCAATTTTTGATATGTTTAATTTTGTAATACCTTGTGCACCCATTTTGAGAAGTGGCTCGACTACTGACTGATACCCGGTCTTTGGTTAGTTTGTATGCATATATCTTGCGCTATCTCTTTTTCTCCTTCTTCTGTGTGATATGTTATTACTCTTGGAACCTGGCTTAGATTTTTCTTACCTACTAGTATAGTGTCGTAGGAGAAATCATGACTAACACATTGACATAAAGTACAAGCATATCTCATAAAATACACTTAAGAAAAAAAATCCTTTATTAATAAGTTTCAAATGCACCATAAAATTTTAACACATCATTTAGACACTCTTACTTAAATGAGGATAATTTTACTTTTAGAATATAGTTCTTCACCAACCAATGTAATTAATTGGAGAATCCCATGTTTTTTCCCTAAAAAATTACCCCTCAAGAAATTCATTATTAAAGAATTAGAAATCAGATGGGGTTCCAGACTTCTTTTTTTATATAGTCAATAGAGTTTTAAATTGGGGATTATAGTCCTTATTAGGTGGATAATAGTTTATTATGATACTCAATTAGTTTATGTTAACTATAACGAAAGTCAATAACATTGTGCCACAAAAATCAAACTTTAAGTTATACTTTCAAATGGCGTCACAAAAAGAAGATCATTAGATGGCCAATACATTGATGTTGGGGGATTTTAGAGACAAAAGGTAAACTTATGTTATGTGGTAACAAAATTGATTAGGAAGTGAAATGATATTCGACTAGACATAAGACATAATGTAAATAGTGGTTTGAATAATATTTGCACAATTTTGAATGCAAGAATATAAAAGGAAATATTATATAAAAACATGTTATTTCTCAATATATATAGTTTGTATCAAATTCTTATTGTACATTCATTTGGAAATATAATAATTGCAATCAAAATGTAAGACCATTCAAATTTTCTACTCCTTAATTTCTCTGGTCTCAATCACTTAAAATGTAAAGTTCAAATTCAGCAGTTTGACATAGAAACCAATAAGTTCTTTTCCCTCAAATACTCATCGTATAACAACTTATTCAATAAAATCATCATAGAATCCAAAAACTCCATCAATGTCCCTATGCAACATGATGAAATGGTTACTCCTATTTCTTGAGCCCAAATAGGAATCCTGACCTTATCTTCTATCTCGGCAAATATAGCTAGTAAAGGATTCATGTTCTCGAAGATGTACTTAAAATAACATTCATTAAATCTTACACCTCTAAAATCCTTTTTCAACTATTTCACCAAAGGAAACTCACTCTCAAACATATTTTTTCCTTTCTTCCACAACATCCTGTGTAGTTTGAAATGAAAATCATAAACATTGTTACTTTCAAATGTATAGACTGTATTTTGATGAATTATATTGATTTTGGGACATATATATAATGTTCTAGTGCATTAATTGGTGAAGTGAATGTCACATCCCGAAACCACACCCTAGAGGTTAGGGTGCATTCTCGGATTGCGACCGGCGTAGTCGACCTCTCAGAGGTCTAAGACAAGCCCTTTCGTACCATTTATTTCATACATGTATGAAAAGTAGTGCGGAATGAAAACTTTTCATACGAAATAATAATACTTCAAAATATCTCTTTTATAGAAAAAACATAATGAAAGGCTGTCTCAAAATCACCATCTTTGACATATGAATATAGAAAATAGCTAAGTCTATTACAATACGTTCAATAGTGAAAACTAAATATCAAGATGTCCTCGGATCTAGTGAGGACATACCAAACTCTTTGCTTGAATGAACACTTATCCAAGCTTCAACTTCGAGACTCCTTTCATACGCCACCTACACTTTTAGAGATAGACAAAATGTATGGAATTAGGATAAACACTAGTACTAAGTATGGCGTAATGCATAAAATCATGAAAAACGGACATTCGTATAAAACATGATCTTTTTTATGAAAACATCATAGTATAAGTATAAGAACAACATTTAACACCTTAGAAACATACAAGACATCACATAAGCATTTTATCAAATATTGAAGAACATTATAGTGAACTAAGTTCAAATTTACAGTAACCTCTTTTAACCTGTATTCTTCTCACCAAAGGTTATCCTAAGATAAGATCATTCCCTTTTTACTTTCATTAACTCCTTACATAAGGTTACTCTAAGATTCACCTAAGTAGGAAAAGAAGAGACCGCCCATACACCCTCTTCAAGCTTACCTAATCAACCGTCAAAGATACCCTAGATAGAACACATTCTATTCCTCATATGTTAGCTAAAGTCGTGATCGTTCATTAAGTCAATTAGAAGACATTTCATTCATTATAGACTTCACATAATGGTCTTGGAAAGACCTAGGGGCTCACATGCTAATATCTACAAAGTCTAGTCGTGCAATGTCTAGATAGCGTCACATTCCACTACCTAAACTTCCTAGAACTTATCCAACACTAGTATGTATCCCACATGATGAGAATAGGCCACAACCGACATAGACCATACTAGATAGGCATGGAATCCGGAGTCTACCCTACTCCGATGGAGGGTGTTCTACTTTCCAGGGGTAGAACTAGGACACATCCCATGTAGTCACATGGTTAAGGAATATCAAGGTCTTTTATGTACTCTAGTCTCATTCTCAAGTAGAGCTACATTGTACTCTAGTCTCCTTCTTAAGTAGATCTACAATACATAACATATTCACTCGGTGTGAGACTTTGTTCTCATAGAGTAAGTTCAATATAAGGGACATATGAAAAGGTACCATCTCTTAGTCATTACCTAGTCATAATGAACCTACCAAAGATGGGTCCACTAGGGCTGCCATTCAATGGTCTATAAGGATACCTCATTCTTAACCTTCTTTCTATATAAAAGATTCCACGTATTAGTCATGCTTAGAAGGGCACCACCTTAGGTCTACCGATCCTAGACTTTCATTAAATATTCATCCATACACATACACGACAAAGGTTACTAAGCCTACTAAGTCAAGATATTCATATTCATCATATACATGTATCAAGTAAGGGACATAATATTCAAAAACAAGACACATCATTAATTAACATTAGCACATATAACATATCATTCTTTGAAGCACTTAGGAATGACCCTTATCATCTTTATGTCATCATATACGTTACTATAACATCATCAATATAACCATCATATACTCACATAGTCAAGTAGGAATAATCATGTATCAACTTTAAGACTACACACATAAACACATAGTCATAATCCAACATGATCACCTAATATCCATAGAAGAACACATACTTTCACTTAATCACATGTAGATAGATTTGATCATACATCACAAAATAATTGAATTATAATTAATATAAAATAAAGATAATTAGGGCAGCGTAAAACCAATCCATTCTCACCACTTCAATCCACGTCTAAATCATCCAATTCAATACCATAAGGCACTTACACATGGCGATGAATATCAATGAAATGTATATATCATAATACTAGACGAAACTAGGTCAATTCAATATATATTTAACAATCTAAGACAAATTAGAAAGACCATAAGAAACTACTCATTAATTCATAAGTATAGAGACATGATCACTTAACCCATAAAATAGTCAAACTAGGAATTTGCATGGCTTGCATGGGTTCATAAGAAGTATAGCTTTAAAAAATTCCACTAACATCAATTCAATTCTAAAACATTGATTTAAAACCTTTTATGCAAGAACTCATGGGTAGATCATGAAATTGGATAAATCATGTGTTTAATCATCTTTGAAAATCATTGGAATTGACTCCTTGAAGAAAGATATTTCAAGGATGAATAACCATACCTTATAGATGAAGAATCCACGAAAATCTGATTGGAAACTTCGAAACCTTCGTTTTCTTCTTTAAGCTTTTCTTCTTCTTCAATGGAGTTTTGAAAAGAGTGTGTTTCTTGAGAGATGAGAGAATTTTCGTGTGTTCTGATTTGGGACGTGTAAAGGTGGTCTAAAACTGACCTAATATCAATATATAGTCGTCCCATGAATAACCCTAAAAACCCTTCACTTAAATTACCAAAACGCCCCTCCTAAATTGACTAAAAATAGGACAGCATTTGACTTAGCCTAATTTGGGTTTGACCATGATTTTTAATTAATTAATTAAGTTGCTAATTTAATTAATTAAGTGACATAGGGTAATTACAAAAGTACCCCTAAGTCATTAGAACCATAACCAACCCTTTGGACTATCCTAGGTTAGGTACTAGGATTTCAGGCACACTAGTTAGTTATTTTAGTTAATCGTACGTTAGTTAGATAATTAGGTAAGTTAGTTAGAGTCTAGGGTTGGTTAGTAAGCTAGTCCCCATGTGGTTTGACCCGACGCCTGCCTACCTCCTAACCGTCCTAACTGAATTCGGTTTGGCTTGGTCTTAGTCTCTCGGTCGTTTTGCACATGTGCTTGCACATGTGTTGCTGTGCACTTCTTGTCCAAGGATCCTCACTATGTCCTTGGGCACTGCTTAATCTATATGATCATTTTAATTGATCATGTGCTATGGTACCTAGTCTTGACACTTGGATTCCTCGTACCTCGTGTGTTAAGTTGACAATAAATAATTTTAGCTTAGGGTCTTCATTTCAAGTACAATTCCTAAACAAGCTTGGATTGGGGAATCGGAACCAAAGTGTATTTTAAGTTACTTGTTAATACATAGAAATTGGCTAACACCCTTAAGCCAACATTCTCTAACATTCCCAATATTACTTAATATTGGGCATTGGGATGCCCATGTATCCCAATACATATTCTTAAAACCTAATAGACTTTTCACTAGACAAGTACATTTTCTGGAATGTTAGAGTAAATATAATTTGTTTTTATAGAAAATTAATCATTATAAATATTAATTAAATTTTCTATTTTATTTAAACATCTACGAAAACATTAATAAAAATTTCCTCTTTGAAAATTGTTTGGCAAGTTGGGTAAATAAAATTAAGTGACCTTTTATTAGTTTGTTTGAGATGTGAAATAATTTAATGTTTTTCTTTATAAATAAATAGCTATTTTGCCTCTTATACTTGTATGGGATATCAAGTCAAACAAAAATTTGTTGGATACTATTTACCGTTCAATCCCAATAAAATTTTTATTGGTAAGAGTTTGTCTTGACCCTAACCTCGAGTCATGATGAAACCTACAACAATCCACTGGTAGGTAAGCTAATGAATATCCTGGAACAACAAGTGATATACATATTGAGTAGAAAAAACAATTGTAAGATAAAAATTAATATATTTAACGCAAGCAACATGATAATTTCAAACAACGTAAGATATATAAAACCAAAGGAGATGATTTAATTGTTAGACCCCCAAAATAAGTTAGGGTTTTTAGAGCCTAACATGTGCGTCTTAAGGTTGTAAATTCCTAACAGTATTATAATATTGAGGCAGTGTGTAAGATTTAAGGTGATTTTGAAGTAAAACGTCAAGGGACGACCAAGACGTTCGACAACTAGTCACCCATGTGCCTCATGTGTCTATACATGCTTATAATTGAATTAAATGAGATTATGAAGTGTTAAAATGAGTTATAATGATGTTTAATGGTAGTATATGGAGTTTCGTGAAGTTTGAAGGTCAAACATCCAAGAACGTCCAAGACGCTCGAAAGATAGACTTTAGACATGCATGTGTATCTCTTGATGGGGCCTAGCCTATTTGGACATGTTACTTGTATTTGTTTTGGGTGAAACTGATGTGGGAGGTCTAAAACTTGTTAAGGATTGTATTTACGTTGGAAACGTCTGGGTAAGACTTCTAAACGGCCCCGCAAAAGGGCCCACAAGAAGGACCCAAGGCTATCAAGACATTGCCTTGGCACTGTCAATTGGCGAGCTCAATGCACGCTCCGTTGGTTTACTTACGCCCCATCGATGGGGAGGCTTCAATGGTAACTTATACTGGGGAAGGCTTGGCCATATGACAGCCTCATACCCAATCGTTGGAGGGCACAGAACGGCCACTAGATGGACCAACGCCCAGTCGATTGGGTCCGTCGACGGTGGCCTACAACTGCTGCCTTGCACAGTGTTTTATTAAGGGGTGAATGGGAAATTAACCTCACGTCATAAAATGAATATAGTCGAATTAATTACCTAATTTAGGGTGTATATAAGTAATCTAAAACGTGACCAACCCATTCCCAATCACATGCTCACAAAATAAACCTTTCCTCCAAAACCAATTCTCCCTAGAAACCTCCATTGTTGTTGAAGCTCAAGAACAACTTGTAGATTGGATTCTCATGGGTTATTCATAATGTTTTAAATGTTTTCAACTAGAGAAAGGTATTGAAATCCTTCATCTCCAAGTAACCTTTCACTTGGAGAGTTAATCTAAAGCTTTCAAAGAAGGTTTTATGATCAAATCTCTTCTTCTTCAATCTAGACATCGGTCTTTCTAAAAATGTTTTAAATGGTTAAATCATGATGAATTGATGTTAATGTATTGGTTTGAACTTGATTTTAATCTAATTGTGATTTATTTACGTTGAATTGATGTTAATGTATTGGTTTGAACTTGATTTTAATCTAATTGTGATTTATTTACGTTGAATTGCTTATATCTATAGTGATTTACATGAATTGATTATGAATTGATGATGAAGATCCATGTGGATCAATTTATGAGAATTTGAACATGCCTAGCCTAATTATCAATGTGATCACTGTAATATGGACCTTTAAAGGTATAAAAGTGGAAATCGATTATGTTGTGGTTCTTGTAGCTTATGCCTCAGGCTAATCATTTGGTTGAATTGTGAATAAAAATATGGTATGATCAAGGTGAATAAGGCTTGGTACTAATTGATCTATGTGCTCCTAAGCTATTAAGTAGTTACTTGTGATCACTGTAACATTGGTCTTTAATTGTATAAAAGTGGATTTCGAGTATTTTAATATGCTTAGTTCTATTGTCTACAATGTGTATTGATAATGATTATGTGATATGGATCAATGCATGAGAGTTTTAATAGGATTAACCAAAACAAGTTCCTCTTCCATGAATTCCTAATATGAAGCATATTCACTTTGATCTCGAGCTTATTGGCAATTGTAGTAGGATCTCATCTAGGTTATGATTTCTTTAGCTACTGCCTTAAATGAATATTAATTATACAATATGATTGATGAACTAAACTAGGAAAGTTACTTGATGACCTATGACTCTCTACTTTCTACCATATATGTGATATAATGTCTTAGATGGTAGCATGATTTTGTAGAAACTTGTATATAGTTTATTAATGATTAAATGTATGTTTAGCTACTTCCCTATAATGTATTGATGATGGAAAGGGTGTGTTGATCAACGATGGTCAAAGTATAATGAAATGGTAAGAATGGCTCTTCCTCTCTACTTTTTTTATAGTATTGTAGTTGATGAAGCCTTGTATGGCATTGTGTGGTATGGTCCACTTATGGTGGCGGTGTTTTCTTTATTTTTATTATATTTGTGTTTACCATGGCCTTGAATGCAAATTTATGAATATATGAATGAGTGGTTATAATGATCACCTTATGTGTAACTTGTGCCTAGTCTTCTACTTTATTTATGAATGTAGGTTATGTTACTAATATTATGAACATGTAAATGGTTATGTAAGATCATGTATAGGTTCTTCCATCAATGAAGAGTTATTGATTGATCACCCCTACCCATGTACCCCTATGTAAATGTATGAGCAGCTACTGTTAAGGAGTCTTAAAATGTAATATGAATTTAGCTTGCCTCCTATGCTAAATTGTGTTTTGTGGTCCATGCTTAAATGTGTAATATGGTATTAAGAGGGTGGCTGCCTCAATGTGTTTTTGATGGCCATTATGTGATCATGTTGACCAATTTACACACACATTTACACTTCATGCATGCTTAAAAGTCGTAAAGGTTCATGATGTCTAAATGAAAGGTAGTTCTCATGTTCACTAGTATCTACTACTATGCATGATAAGTTTATGAGTATGAAAGTATGATATGTTTTCTTAACTAGGATGACTTGATAGGTTTACTAGCATGGGCAAGGGTATGGGACCTTGTCTATGCATTGCACATGTGTACCTTTGTAGGATAGTTCCTAGGTTTGGTTTCTATGTGCATGAATATGAATGTATGGTCATGTGTGGACTTAATGTGTTATGTGAAAGGTTTACTCACATATATGTATACAGACACACATGAATGATGATGTATTGAATAGAGGGGACTTGAAAGGTGTGATCAAGTGTATCCTTAACTAGATAGTGCTAATAATTATGCTATGTCCATGTGAAAGGATTTCTCACATGATTTAGGTTGATGAATTCTCATCTATGACCTATGAGCTAAGCATATGAGGGGATGACTCTCCTAAGCCTATGTTTTATATATAAATGATAATAAAGGTTTTTCTAAAAATGAACTTAGCTTAGCACCGAGTGAACTTGTAGACGAGGGGGTGGCACCTTCCTAAGGAGGGAAGGCTAAAGGGTCCACTAACGGGCCTCACGGGGTGGATAGAGTCATGACCTAAAAAGGGTGTAGACAGATGTTTCCATGATAGCCCCCAAGTTCCATAAACTATGTTTCCACATAGGATATAGCAAGTGATATCACCTAAAATTCTAGCATGATACTCATGTCTTACCTTGGCAAGTAAGATGCCCTCTTTTTGGTGTGAGGGGATGACCACAAATTCTGTGATTAGCACCCATGGTATTAATGGCGGTTAAGGCTATAGTTTCCCTAAAGTAAAATGGACAATGGAAGTAAAGTAAGGACCCTAACCAGGATAACCTAAGGGTAGTTTCTTAGTGTAGGTAGGGATATGATACTCCACCTATGCATTGCACAAGTTTCTCTTGAGGGAAGTCCTAGGAAGGTGTTCTAATGCATGTGTTTATGTATATATTCCTTATGCATGACTTTGTAGTATTGATCTACTTGTTGTGATGCAATGCATGATATGAGCCTATATGAAGTGGTCTTGATGTACATGCTTAATGTAGGTCTTATTGGCTATATAAGGGCAAATGACATAAATGGTCCTTAAACTATCCTAGTAGGTCTAAAATAGTCCCTTAACTATACAATTGACGGATATGGTCCTTTAACTATCCACCATTTTGTCAAGTTTGGTTTCCATCCACTTTTTATAAAAACTGTTAGTTAACACCATTAAGTCAATCTGTCTCCTTTCTTCTTATCACCTGTTTTTCTTCATTATCTCATTGTTTCCTCACTTTCTTTTTTCCAATTCTTCTCTACTGACTATATTTTTTCTCATTTCTTTTATCAACAACTAAATTGAACTATAGTGCTCTATTTTCAACAATTGTTGTACAGAAAATAGCTCAAACTACAACAAAAAATAGCAGCTATCAAACTTTGATCAAATTGCAGCACCAGAACACCCAAAAAATCAGTAGAAAAAACTGCATAATCAGCACCAAACTATACATAGTACATCAATAGACAGTTACATCAAACCACCAAAAAAGCAGCACCAAACTGCACAAAAGCAGCTCCAAAAATGTCACCAAACTGCTGCACACACAGTAGCACCAACCACAAAAAATTAGCACGAAACTGCACAAACTACAACTCCAAAAAGGTCACCAAACTACTGCACAGGCAGCAGCATCCAACCACAAAAAATCAGAACAAAGCTGCACAAAAAATAGCATAGGAACTGCGCAAAACTACACCAAAAAACATCACCAAGCTACCCTAAACTGCACAAAACCAAAACCAAAAAACACTACAATGATCAGGTAAAGAATATAACATAAAACAACAAAAAAATAATCACATAAAATTATCACTCAAATATAAATTTGCACCATAAGTCAAATGTCGCCAAACTACATCAATCACGAGAGCACGTCACTTTGTTGAGTTAAATTAGCTTGACACTCTGCAACTCTTCTAACCTGTGAAGTATAATGAATTAGTGGAAGCGTTTACACAAATTTAATATAATAAAGTAAGTGAAATATGATATAGATAAAAGAAAAAGTACTCGTAGTTTTGTGGGAGCACATGATGAAGATGATTCATGATATAGCAAACACACAATTTGAGCATAGATTAACTTAACAGATTGACTTAACGGTGTTTACTAATAATTTTTATAAAAAGTGGATAGAAACCAAACTTGACAAAAAAGTTGGATAGTTAAAGGACCATATCCATCAACTGTATAGATAAGGGACTATTTTGTACCTACTAGGATAGTTTAGGAACCATTTATGTCATTTTCTCGACTGTATGATGAAGGTTGTTGACATGAATGAAGTTTTCTTCACTTAATATGTTAATGTATGAATTGAATGTTAAGGTTGGTGGTATCATGATGGGTTAACTAAGTATGTGTGAGGTTAGGGGGCTTCACATGTACATTTCACTAGTAGACTAAGATTGGGGATATTAACAAGGTCTTAAAATGATGAATATGAAAATAAGTAAAAATATGTGTGAATGGATGTAACTTACTTTAAAGCCAATGAAGTCTTGACTTAAATGTGTCTAAGATATATTATGCTTATATTATTATATGTGTTGACTTATGTAGATTGTATGTATTTTTTCTTTGTGACCTTAAGATGATGCATTGCACCAAGTATCACTAGAGGGTTACTTGGGACGTTAATGAATAAAAGAGAAAATAGTTCAATATTAAGAGAAATTATCTCACTGTAAAGTGACCTCAAATATTGCTTAAATTCTATATGTGATTTTATATAATGTTTGTCCTTTGATTATGTTTCTTTGAAGTATGTGAATGATATAAAAGCTATTGTATAAATGTTTTATGAGGATTTACTCAGAAAGATATGAAGTATGATTTCAAGAAAATGTCCCTTTTAAATGCATGGTTGTCATACTTAGTGCATTCATGTACTAACTCCATTCTTCTCTACTTTTTACACAAAGAGTAGGTTATGGATGCTTACAGGATATCTATGTGATTGAGGAGCTTGAATGTGATTCCCAAGCTCAAGGAAAGGAATCCTTAAGTCCAAGGGTTCCTATGTTATGTCTTTACTGTAAAGTGCATTCTTATTGTACTTATGTTTATGTGTTAAGGGCAGTGTCCCTAATGGATTCTAATGTTGATTGAGTCTAAGATGGAAAAGACACTTAAGGTCTAAGTATGTAATATGATATTTTTATATATATATGAAGTAAAGTTTCTAGCATATTATGTGCTATGAGAAGTTTTAAATTTTCTGCTATATTTACTATGTCAATGCGATGAATGATAACTATGGGCTTGTATAAGACCTCCGAGAGGTCAAGTACGGCATGTTACTTCTAGGGGGTGCTCCCCGGATGATACAAACGTGATATTAGAGCATGAGGTTTATAAAGTGGTTTTAGGTTCTAAAAATGCCACGTCTAGTAGAGTCTCGTGTTCATTGGTGGTGAGTCCGACATCATCAAATGATATGATAGGCTATAAGACGATAGATTTTCCCTTCTTTATCATTCTCATATCGTGCCATAGATTTTAACTCTATAAGATCTCTCTCTTGTGTTTTCTTGTCCGGTGGTCTTTTAGATGTGATTGCATGGATGAGATGGTATCTTATGTGCTTGAGGGAGAAAAGGTGAGTTAATGATTAACTTGGTTTTATGGTTTGATGAGTATGTGTGAAGGTAACTTTTGGCATGTTTTAATGATGAGATGCCATTTATGGCTAGGTACGAGACTTATGTGAAATAGCATGTTATGTTGGGAAATGTATGCCATTATATGATCAAAGAATGTTAGAAGTTATTTAGATGAAAATGAGTTCTTTTTTCAGAACGGTATGCTACTATATGGTTTTGCATGATGGTAGCCTAATGATATGATTTGAGCTTAAAATGCTTTAGGAATATGTTAAATGGTAAAGAAGCATGCTGCCCTTTGAATATAGGTATGTTGATGGTTCAATGTTGCCTTATATATGTTTTAATGGTTTAAATGTTGCCCATGTATATGTGTGGTCCTTTCTAGTTGAGTAGCTTGGATTGGAGTCCTTTGTACAGACTTGATCCTAGGTGTGAAGGTAGTATGCTTGTCTTGGTAGGGTAATGATGTGGGTATTAGTGACCTAGAAGTCACCATACTGTAATGTTCAAGGGAAAAGAAGATATTATGTGGCTAAGTCTCCTTGTTTTTTCCCCCTAATGTTGTATGACCTTGGTGTCTATTGTATTGTATAAAGACCTTATGTGGTTTAATGATATAACCTAACTTGATTATTGGGGATAAAATGCCTAGGTGATAAAATCTAGAATGTGTTGGTTTACCTACTGTAATTCCTTCTAATGTGGTAATCGCTTTTAAGTGATAAAAATGAAGGTTGTTAAGATAAGATCCTCTTAAGGTTGAGTCAAGTTTCTCTTAATAGGGTTCACCCTAAGTGGGGGATGGTGATGGAATAGTAAGGTTGTAGATATTTTCTACCTTCTCCTTCTATTTTTCCTTGTCCTTGAAACAAATGAATTCTTAGTAAGCTTGTTCATGGATAGAGTTTTATATAAAGTATGAATTACATGACCTTCACATGTTTGGTATGTATTGTTTGACATTAACATAAAGATATTGTGAAGATTCCAAAGTGCATGAAGGGAAATTTTGATAAAATCCATGTTTTCTCATGTGTATGGTGCATCTTAACATGCTAATTGTGAATTTAACTTCATGCGGTAAGATAAGAAACATGGTTTTAGTCACTTGTGAGGTGTAATGTTTAGCCTTATAATGAGAAATTGAGCCTCTGTAAAATGAAATATGTTGAGTCTCTTGAAAACTATGTTACTTGTATGGTTTGGAAAGCATGATTGTATGCTCACTCTTCAAAAGTGAAAGCATGTTTAGCTAAGTGTTCATGTGTGTGCCTATAATTTGTATTGTTTTTCCCAAATGATGCTTACAGTGAAGGTGAGTACTACGTTATAAATAGACGTTTTGTGAAATGGCTTCCTATTTTTTGTGATGTATTTGGTGTGACTTACCATTTAGACTTCAATAGGAAGGAAACATGAGCATGTCTTGGTTTAAAAATTTGGGAATTTTCTCATATTTCAGAAAAGATAACCTTTGTGCATTTTCTTGGGTGTGATCTCATGATACAGGTAAGTATGTTGAGGAGAAGGACATTCCTCCATGTACACAACTAAGCATGGTGTGGTTGAGTATGACCCTCATAGAACTAGTTCTAATTAATAAGAATCTATTGTCAATGTAACATTTCGAAATCTCAAGATGTGTCATAAAGCCCAACAAAGAGATAATAAGGTCTAAGTAATGTTTTTAAGTCCATTTTAATGAAATTAGGTCAGTTAAGAAGTGTAAGAACCAAGATGTTCAAGAACGTCCATGACGTGCGGAAGTTGGTTCAAAAGGGTACTAGTGTGTCTTCGCATGTTTGACTAATTTGTAGGAGTCGGAAACGTATGAAACCTGGGCAAAAGGTAGAAAATAGGTGTTTGATTTGTTTCAAGGTCGAAACATCCGGGTACAACTCCCCAAGGACCAACCAATGGCCCTTGAGGAGGACCCTAACGTTTGAAGCAACACTGCCTCGCAGTGTGCATCGACGGAGCAAGAGACGGCTCATGTTTGGAAAAACAGGGCATTGATGCCACCGTTGTCCCACACGTAGCCATGGTAAGGAATCCCCTTGCCTGAACAGTCTCTGAATTCATCGACGTATGTGCAGGACGAGAGGGGGTGAGGTCCGTAGACTCACAGACGGCCCGTCGATGGGGTTCCGTCCGTGAGGGTCTTAAATGCTGCATGTTTTTAAGGTTAAGTCTATTAATTAATTAAGTGATTTAGGGGTTAGTTACTGATTAAGGGGAGACTAATTGACTAACTTAACTTCTATATAAAAGCCCCAAACCCAATCAATCTAATTAGAACTCAAAAGAATCAAACTCTCTATCTTCTCTCTTCTTTCTCTCTCTATTGGGAAACACCATTGGAAAATAGCCAAGGAAGGTCTTTGGGGGCTGGAAAAGGATGAATTCATCTTCAAATATTTCTCAAAACGTTAATGTATGGGATCTGTTCACCTTTCAGACTTCTTTCTTCAAAGGGTTACTTCAAAGGTTTTACAAAAGTTGAGTTTTCATATAGGTTTCATTCAATTACGAGTTTGATGTCATGAATTGAGTTTTTTATGTTTTCTTGAGAAGATAATGAGTAGATAATCATGGATTGTAACTTGATTATGATGAATTGAGATGGTTTGGTCTAGATTGTAGAGTATGGCCCTTAACCCCTAACCCTAGGTTTGATCTTGATGTGAATTATGTTGGGATTGATTCAATTAACTTGATTATTGGTTAAATCACTAAAAGATGATGTTATTACACTGATCATAGACAAGTTATGATTAATTGTAGTCTTTCATACTAATTCTTGAGTAGGTATCTAGGCTAAGAAGATTGGCTGAAGTATCTTGTTTCAAAGCTTTGGTTTAGTATTGAATTATGGTGTAGAGACTCTCCTAACTCTATTTTCATGTTGGTTATTGAATTACATTGATGAGATGACCTAATTGGGTTGAGTTGTGGGTTGATGGTAAGGCCCTTATGATGAACTATGGAGGAGGCTTGGTAAGTCTTGTAATTCCTATCTCTTACTTCAGCTTTTGGTAAATGGTGATTAAGTCATGGTGTTATGTTGGAGTATGCCTTATCTAGGATTGATAGGATGGTACGATGATTTAATTGGAATGTCTTAACTTTGGTTGTGAGGTTGCTTAGGGTGTATATGTTGTAAGGATGGTGATGTGTATCAATGTGCCCTACTATTATGTGATATGTAAAGTGTTAACCTCCCTTATATGAGTTGTTATAAAAGGACTATTACTCATGCAATTCTTTTGGAGCTATGATGATGATGATGATACAAGGGCTAGACCCTATGAACTAAACTACGTTATGAAGGATGAATAAAGATTTATGATATTTCACTAAGTGACTTAGCTTAGCACCGAGTGAACTTGACAATGGGAGGTGATGGCTTTTCAATAGAGTAAGTGTTGCCCTTTAGTTTTAGATGTGATGTTGACTCTCCATTGAGGGATACTCATTGCATTAATTCCCATGAGATGAGGCCCCAATTACCAAATGGTATGTAGAGGGAATCACATTATCTCTTAGTTCTTGAACTATGTTGCCCCCATAGGAAGACTAGCTAGTGGATCCACCTAGAAAGCTAAGTTTATGTTAGGTTTTACCTTGGCCGGTAGACCACCTTTCATTGGTGTAAGGTTTTACAAAACCGAATTCGACATTAGCTCATGTGGTATATGTCGATTAAGGCAAGTGTTCCCTAAACAAAAATGAAGTAAAAATGTATAGACTAACTAAAGTGACTTAAGGGGTTTGACTTAGCTTAGGTAGGGGTATGGGACTCTACTTAAGTCTTGCACTAGTTTGCCTTGATAGGAGCTTTAGGAGGTCTATATTATGTTTATAATTGATGATAAAGATAGATGACTTCATATGATGATTATGATGCTTATGAACCTGTAAATGGTCTTTATTGTTAAAGTATGAAATTATGTGTATTGAAGGTTGTGTTATGTGAAGTGAGTTACTATTTATGATTCTTATTTGGTTACTTGATTAAGTAAGGTAATGGGGCTTAGTTTGGTCATTATACTTGTGGCTTTATTAGGATTATGATTGGTTGTCTTGCTTTACTATTTATATGATAAACTTTTAGTCATGCTTGTGATATGGTTACTTGATGATAGGGTTATATGGGTATATGGGTTCAAGTATGTGATAAGCATATAGTTGCTTGATTTGATTGAACATGACTAAATGATTTGTATAGCTTGTTGATTGTTCATAAAGAGGTAAAATGGTATGATTTCACTAAATGACCCTTTTTAGCATGTTTGATTTTTATATGTGCATATGGTGTCATACTCTGTACATGTGGTGTACTAACCACATTTTCTCTTTTTTTTTCACAAACAATTTAGGTTCCGATCGTTGAGGTTTGGTTCAAGGCGATCGAGAAGGAGGCTTGGATACTCTTATCATCCAAGTGTTAGGTCCTCATTTTCCCGAGGATGATGCCGATATTCTACCTATGGATTTGCTTAGATGTTAAGACACTTATGTTGACTCTATCTTTTCATTTTAAGACAAGTTGTATAAAGACTATATATGGCTTAATTTTGTTGTTGTAGGGCTATGCCCATTTGACATTGTCATTCTAGATGTTTATGAGATAAGACAGATTTTATGACTCTAATTCTATCTTATATATATTTGTATGTGAAATAAATTTAGAAGACTAAGTAATCTTCTTATACGAAGGGTCTATGTATACTCGATAATAATACTATTACGTGTATGTAGAGGTCTATGTAAACCTCCAATTAGTTATAGTTAAAAATTTTAATTTTTCCGTACTTTTTAACTTGTTAATGCGATGATGATAATTAAGGGGCTAGTCTTAGTTCTCAAATAGGATGACGACACTGGTTACGTTTAGGGGATAAACGCGGATGTGACAAACTTGGTATCAGAGCATGAGGTTAAATATCCTTGATAATGATGTATCTCTCAACCATGTCTACGTAGATTCGTACTCATAATTGTGAAGCGCGCCACACTTATGAATAGGAATCTATATGATGCTTAGGATCTCTCTCTTTCTTGGAAATCCAATGTCGTGCCTCTAGAGTAACTATTAATTAATTTCACCTAAACCTTGTACTTTGGTTATAGGAAATGAATACTCGGAGGAATGCGGCAATAAGGCTTGAGGAGGATATTGCTCATCCCCGTGTTGATCTAGAACCTCCACTTGAAGAGGAGGTTGATGTTGAACAGGCTCCAGCCAACCCTCCACCTTTAACTAATAGAGAGATAAGGGCTTCCCTTCTTCAAATGCCCAAGCCATTACTGCTCAATCCCAATCTGCCACCCTTCAAGATCAAGCTATGACGGCCCAAGCTATGGAGGTTTCACCCAGACCTAATCTACAAGTCTCTACCATGGCATCTCGTTTGAGGGACTTCACTTGAATGAACCCTCCTACTTTCCATGGGTCTAGGGTTGATGAAGACACCCAAGAGTTCATCGATGAGGTTTATAAGATACTCTTTGCCATGGGGTTAAGCACTAGTGAGAAGGCCGAGTTGGCCACATATCAACTCAAGGATGTAGCTCAAACTTGGTATGTGCAATGGACAGATAAGCGTCCTCTTTGGGGTGGACCGGTAACTTAGGAGATCTTCAAGAGGGAATTTATTGATCGGTTTTTCCCTAGAGAGATGAGGGAGGACAAAGTTGTGGAGTTCATCAAATTTCACCAAGGAGGTATGAGTGTTCTTGAGTTTTCTATGAAATTTACTGAATTGTCCAAATATGCTCCTTCTTTGGTTTCAGATCCTAGAGATGGGATGAGCCGCTTTATGACGGGAGTGTCAGATGATTTGCAAGAGGAGTGTCAATAGTGTCCACAAGGTTCAATATTGTCCTAATATGAAGGGGCAAGAGAAGAGTGGTCAAGCAAGTGGTTCTAGTGATGCTCCAAAGAAGAACCGATTCTATGCTCTTGGTACTAGGGGTGAGCAAGAGACCTCTCCCGATGTGATGACCGGTATGTTACAAGTCTTTTCTATTGATGATTATGCTTTACTTGATCCGGGTGCTATTTTGTCTTTCGTTACACCCCATGTAGCTAAAAATTTTGATACATTACCCGATATCTTGCATGAGTCTTTCTTAGTGTCTACACCGGTGGGTGAGTCGGTGGTTGCAAAGAGGGTATATAGAAATTGTCCTATCATGTTTCCCAATAGAGTTTCTAATGTTGATCTAGTTGAACAAGAAATACTTGATTTTGATATTATTTTGGGTATGTATTGGTTGCATTCTTGTTTTGCCACTATTGATTGTAGGACAAGGATAGTGAGGTTTAATTTTCCTAATGAACCCGTTGTTGAGTGGAAGGGGGGAAGTTGTATTCCTTGAGGTCACATCATTTCTTGTTTAAAGGCTTGCAAATTGATCTCTAAGGGTTGCCTATATCATATAGTGAGAATCCAAGATCTTGAATCCAGAATTCCTCCAATTGAGTCGGTCCCTGTACTGAGTGAATTTCCGTAGGTCTTTCCTAATGACCTTCTCGGTATTCCTACCAAACGGGAAATTGATTTTGGTATCGATTTGCTACTGAAAACGAACCCCATTTCGGTTCCTCCTTATAGAATGGCTCCGGCCGAGTTGAAGGAAATGAAGTCACAACTTAAAGATTTGTTTGACAAGGGCTTCATAAGGCCTAGTATATCTCCATGGGGTGCTCCGGTCTTATTTGTGAAGAAGAAAGATGGGTTCTTGAGAATGTGTATAGATTATCGCCAACTCAACAAGGTCACAATTAAGAACAAGTATCCTCTCCCTCAGATTCACGATTTATTTGATCAACTCAAAGGGGAAAGATACTTTTCAAAAATTGATTTGAGGTCGGGGTATCACCAATTGATGGTGAGAGGTGAGGATGTACCAAAGACGGCTTTTCGGACTCGATATGGCCACTATGAATTCTTGTTATGTCCTTTGGTCTCACTAATGCTCCGGCGGCATTTATGGACCTAATGAATATGGTGTTTCGAAGTTACCTAGATTCTTTTGTCATTGTGTTTATTGATGAAATCGTGGTATACTCGAAACATGAGAGTGATCACATGGGTCATTTGAGGGTGGTATTGCAAACCCTTAAAGAGCATCAATTGTTTGCCAAATATAGCAAATGTGATTTTTGGTTGAGGTCGGTGGCATTTCTTGGTCACATCATCTCTAGTGAGGGAGTTAAGGTTGATCCAAGGAAAACGGAGGAGGTGAGAAATTCGCCGATACCATTGACTTTAATCGACATTAGGAGTTTCTTGGGCCTTGCAGGTTATTATCGGAGGTTTGTGGATATTTTTGCGTCCATGGTATCTCCCTTGACTATTTTGACCCAAAAGAGTAAGAAATTTGAGTGGTTGGAAGCATGTGAAAAGGGCTTCCAAATCTTGAAGGATAGGCTTACTTCTGCTCCAATGTTGACTTTACCAGAGGGTACAAAAGGCGTCATGGTTTATTTTGATGCATCCCGTGTGGTTTTGGGGTGTGTGCTTATGCAACAAGGGAATGTTATTGCCTATGCTTCTAGGCAACTCAAGGTGCATGAGAGGAACTATCCCACTCATGATCTTGATTTAGCGGTTGTGGTGTTTGCTTTAAAAATTTGGAGGAATTATTTATATGGTGTCTATGTTGATGTGTTCACCGATCATAAAAGTCTCCAATATGTGTTTACCTAAAAAGAGTTGAATCTCCGACAGAGAAGATGGCTTGAGTTGTTGAAAGACTATGATATGAGTGTTCTCTATCACCCTGGCAAGGAGAATGTGGTAGCGGATGCTCTAAGCCGTTTGTCTATGGGTAGTGTCCCTCACGTTGAAGAAGCCAAAAAGGACATAGTGAAAGAAGTTCATAGGTTGGCTAGGTTGGGTGTGAGATTGGAAGGTTCTTCAAATGGTGGTGTGATGGTCCATCACAACTCTGAGTCATCTTTGGTTGTTGAGGTGAAGTCCAAACAACACCTTGATAAACCATTAATGGAGTTGAAAGAATTGGTTCTTGGTAAATCAAATGAGTCTTTCTCCTTAGGGGGAGATGGTGTATTGACATATAAAGGGCGATTATGTGTTCCTAATATTGATGATTTGAGGAATCGTATCCTTGAAGAAGCTCACAGGTCCCACTATTCCATTTATCCGGGGTCAACAAAAATGTACCATGACCTTAGGGAGGTGTATTGGTGGGAAGGTTTGAAAAGGGACATAGCGGAATTTGTCGCTAAGTGTCCAAATTGCCAACAAGTCAAAGTCGAACATCTAAAATTGGGAGGCTTACTACAAGAGATCCAAATTCCTACTTCAAGTGGGAGGACATCAATATGGATTTTGTGGTAGGTCTGCCCAAGACCCAAAAGCAATATGAATCCACATGGGTGGTGGTTGATAGGTTGACTAAGTCCGCTTACTTTATTCCCGTCAAGTCTACTTATTCGGCGTAGTATTGTGCTAAGATCTTCATATATGAGATTGTGTGTCGCCATGGTATTCCGTTATCCATCATATCGGATAGGGGTGAACAATTCACATCTAGGGTTTGGAGGGCGTTTTAAAAAGGTTTGGGTACTAAGGTGAAGTTGAGTACCGCTTTTCATTCCAAAACGGATGGTCAAGTGCAACGTACTATTCAAATCCTTTATGATATGCTTAGAACTTGTGTCAACGACTTTAAAGGGAGTTGGGATAAGCACTTGCCTTTGGTAGAGTTTGCTTAATAATAGCTTCCATTCATCCATCTCCATGGCTCCCTATGAATACTTGTATGGTAGGAGGTGTAGGTCTCCTATTGGGTGATTTGAAGTCGGTGAGTCTTCATTCTTCGTCCCGATTTGATATATAAGACTTTAGAAAAAATTTATGTTATAAGAAATCGCTTGCAAACGGCCTATAGTCGGCAAAAGTCCTATGCCGATAATAGGAGGAGGGATCTTGAGTTTGAAGAAGGTGAGAAGGTTTATTTGAAAATTTCACCTATGAAGGTTTTTTTTAGATTTGGCAAGAAGGGGAAATTGAGACTCCGTTATGTGGTCCCCTATGAAATCTTGCAAAGGGTTGGTAAGGTAGCCTATTACTTGAGGTTGCCTAGTTAATTGTCTTCGGTTCATCCGGTCTTCCATGTTTCTATGTTGAAAAAGTGTGTTGGTGATCCCAAACCATTGTTCCTATTGAGGGTCTTAGTGTCAAGGATAACCTCTCTTATAAGGAGGTTCCGGTCCAAATTCTTGATACGCAAGTAAAGATATTAAGGAACAGTGGTTTCCGTAAAACTACTATTGAAATATCATCTAGTTGAGGGTGCAACATGGGAGGCCGAGGCCGACATGAAGTCCCGTTACCCTCATCTTTTTGAGAATTAAGGGTAGTCATTCTTTTTAATAATATGGATATGACTAGAAATTGAAGTTTCTTGATTTTTGGGTGAAGTTTTCCAAAAGTATGCATTTTTTTTAAAACTTTATAGTGATGTTACTGTAATATTGCCTTTGAAACATGAAATTTCGCTTCTTGCTTGTTTTGAGTTATGTTGTGCATTTTGATATGGTGAGCCTTTATGAAATTATATGTAGCATCTTGATAAGATGAACTTTGTGCTAATTGACTCATGAAATGTATATTGAGCTCATGTGTGTTGTGAGAAGGAAATTACCTCATGATGAAATGTTTAAGCCTATGTGGGGTAATTAGAGTTTTGGAATTGCCTTATTGAAGTGATATGATTCATGACGATTTGATATTATTGCTTGGTTGAGCTGCTAGTCTTAATTCTATTCCTTCTTTCAAAAGAGTATTTAGTGTCTTCAGGGACAAATGTTCCTAACGGGGGGATAATGTAACATTTTGAAATCTCAAGATATGTCGTAAAGCCCAACATAGAGATAATGAGGTCTAAGTACTGTTTTTAAGTCCATTTTAATGAATTTAGTCCAGTTAAGAAATGTAAGAACCAAGACGTTCAAGAACGTCCATGACGTTCGGAAGTTGGTTCAAAAGGGTACTAGTGTGTCTTAGCATGTTTGACTAGTTTGTAGGAGTCGAAAACGTATGAAACATGGTCAAAAGGTAGAAATAGGTGTTTGAGTTGTTTCAAGGTCGAAACTTCTGGGTACAACTCCCAAAGGACCAACCAAGGTCCCTTGAGGAGGACCCTAACGTTTGAAGCAACACTGCCTGGGAATGTGCATCGATAGGGAGCAAGAGACGGCCCGTGTATAAAAAAATGGGGCGTCGATGCCACCGTTGTCCCACACTTGAACATGGTGAGGAATCCCTTCACCTGCGCAGTCTCTGAACTCATCGACGGATGTGTAGGACGAGAGGGGGTGAGGTCCATAGACTCACAGACGGCCCAGCGACGAGGTTCCGTCTGTGAGGGTCTTAAATGCTGCACATTTTTAAGGTTAAGTCTACTAACTAATTAAATGATATAGGGGTTAGCTACGGATTAAGGGGAGACTAATTATCCAACTTAACTCCCATATAAAATCCCCAACCCCAATCAATCTAATTAGAACTCAAAAAAATCAAACTCTCTATCTTCTCTCTTCTTTCTCTCTCTATTGGAAAACACCATTGGAGACTAGCCAAGGAAGGTCTTTGGGGGATGGAAAGGGACGAATTCATCTTCAAATCTTTGTCAAAACGTTAATGTACGGGATCTCTTCACCTTTGAGACTTCTTTCTTCAAAGGATTCCTTCAAAGGTTTTCCAAATTTGAATTTTCATATGGGTTTCATTCAATTACGAGTTTGATGTCATGA
Source organism: Solanum sitiens (assembly GCA_016801875.1). Classification (NCBI taxonomy): domain Eukaryota; kingdom Viridiplantae; phylum Streptophyta; class Magnoliopsida; order Solanales; family Solanaceae; genus Solanum; species Solanum sitiens. The sequence goes on from JABWTJ010000297.1 coordinate 1,356,845, forward strand.
AATGAGTTGTTTATGTTTTCTTTAGGAGATAATGAGTAGATTATCATGTATTGTAACTTTATTATGATGAATTGAGATTGTTTGGTCTAGATTGTAGAGTATGGCCCTTAACCCCTAACCCTAGGTTTGATCTTGATGTGAATTATGTTGGGATTGATTCAATTAACTTGATAATTGGTTAAATCACTAATAGATGATGTTATTACACTGATCATAGACAAGTTATGATTAATTGTAGTCTTTCATACTAATTCTTGAGTAGGGATCTAGGTTAAGAAGATTGGCCGAAGTATCTTGTTTCAAAGCTTTGGTTTAGTATTGAATTATGGTGTAGAGACTCTTCTAACTCTATTTTCATGTTGGTTATTGAATTACATTGATGAGATGACCTAATTGGGTTGAGTTGTGGGTTAATGGTAAGGCCCTTATGATGAACTATGGAGGAGGCTTGGTAAGTCTTGTTATTCCTATCTCGTACTTTAGCTTTTGGTAAATGGTGATTAAGTCATGATGTTATGTTGGAGTATGCCTTATCTAGGATTGATCGGATGCTACGATGATTTAATTGAAATGTTTTAACTTTGGTTGTGAGGTTTCTTATGGTGTATATATTGTAAGGATGGTGATGTGTATCAATGTGCCCTACTATTATGTGATATGTAAAATGTTAACCTCCCTTATATGAGTTGTTATGAAAGGACTATTACTCATGCAATTCTTATGGAGCTATGATGATGATGATTATACAAGGTCCAGAACCTATGAACTAAACTACGTTATGAAAGATGAATAAAGATTTATGATATCTCACTAAGTGACTAAGCTTAGCACCGAGTGAACTTGACAATGGGAGGTGATGGCTTTCCTATAGAAGAAGTGTTGCCCTTTAGTTTTAGATGTGATGTTGACTCTCCATTGAGGGAAACTCATTGCATTAATTCCCATGAGATGAGGCCCCTATTACCAAATTGTATGTAGAGGGAATCACCAATCTCTTAGTTCTTGAACAATGTTGCCCCATAGGAATACTAGCTAGTGGATCCACCTAGAAAGCTAAGTATGTTAGGTTTTACCTTGGCCGGTAGACCACCTTTCATCGGTGTAAGGTTTTACAAAACCGAATTCCACATTAGCTCATGTGGTCTATGTCGGTTAAGGCAAGTGTTCCCTAAACAAAAATAAAGTAATAATGTATAGACTAACTAAAGTGACTTGAGGGGTTTGACTTAGCTTAGGTAGGGGTATGGGACTCTACTTAAGCCTTGCACTAGTTTGCCTTTATAGGAGCTTTAGGAGGTCAATATTATGTTTATAAATCATGATAAAGATAGATGACTTCATATGATGATTATGATGATTATGAACCTGTAAATGGTCTTTATTGTTAAAGTATGAACTTATGCGTATTGAAGGTTGTGTTATGTGAAGTAAGTTACTATTTATGATTCTTATTTGGTTACTTGATTAAGTAAGGTTATGTGGCTTTGCTTGGTCATTGTACTTGTGAATTATAAGGATTATGATTGGTTGTCTTGCTTTACTATTTATATGATAAACTTTTATTCATGCTTGTGATATGGTTACTTGATGATAGGGTTATATGGAGTATATGGGTTCAAGTATGTGATATGCATATAGTTGCTTGATTTGATTGAACATGACTAAATGATTTGTTTAGCTTGTTGATGGTGCATAAAGAGGTAAAATGGTATGTCACTAAATGTCCCTTTTTAGCATGTTTGGTTGTTATATGTGCATATGGTCTCATACTTAGTACATGTGGCGTACTAACCTCATTTTCTCCTTTTTTCCCAAACAATTTAGGTTCTGTTCGTTGTGGTTTGGTTCGAGGAGATCGAAAAGGAGGCTTGGATACTCTTATCATCCAAGTGGTAGGTCCTCATTTTCCCGATGATGGTGCTGATATTCTACCTATGGATTTTCTTATATATTAAGAAACTTATTATGACTCTATCTTTTCATTTGAAGACAATTTGTATAAAGTCTATATGTGGTTTACTTTCGTTGTTGTACGGCTATGCCCATTTGACATTGTCATTCTAAATTGTTATGAGATGAGACGAATTTTATGACTCTAATTCTATCTTATATATGTATATGTATGTGAAATAAAAGCAGAAGAATAAGTAATCTTCTTATATGAGGGTCTATGTATACTCGATAATAATATTATTACGTGTATGTAGAGGTCTATGTAAACCTCCAATTAGTTAAGGTTAAAATTTTTAAATTTTCCGTACATTTTGACTTGTGAATGCGATGATGATAATTAAGTGGCTAGTCTTAGTCCTCAAACAGGACGACGACGCCCGTAACATTTAGGGGGTAAAACCGGATGTGACAGTCAACCTATCTTACTCAAGTCTATATGCATTGAAGTATGAGTGCCTAATTATTCTTGAGTGTTGTGGAATACGCCTAAGTGTGACATAAAGATAGTTGCAAGATGAGATCTTAATGAATTGAAGTGCAATGACCATGTTATGATTAGGAGAAGGATGTTTCTCCTATGAATATGATAAGAGAATTTGTGTTTGATGCATTAAAGAGTGAGTGAATAAAGGTTTTGCTTGCTTCTGTGCATTGAGTGCTAAAATGATTTGAAGTTGTGTTTTTTGTAAGTTTGGTGCATTGAGTGCTAAAATGATATGTGTTTATCATGTCCTTGAAGTCAAATTGATGAACATATGAATGAGTGGTTATGATGATCACCTTATGTGTAACTTGTGCCTAGTCTTCTACTTTACTTGTGAATCTAAGTTATGTTACTATTATTATGAGCATGTTAATGGTTATGTAAGATCATGTGTAGGTGCTTCCATAATGAAGTGTTATTGATTGATTACCCCTAACCATGTACCCCTGTGTAAATGTGTGAATAACTAATGTTAAGGAGTCTTAAAATGTAATATGAAGTTAGCATGCCTCCTGTGCTAAATTGTGTTGTGTGGTCTATACTTGAAAGTGTAATATGGTCTTAAGAGGGTGTCTGCCTGAATGTGTTGTTGATGGACATTATGTGATCATGTTGACCAATTTACGCACACACTTACACTTCATGCATCTTTAAAAGTAGTAAAGGTGTATGGTGTCTAAATGAAAGGTAGTTCTCATATTCACTAGTATCTACTACTATGCATGATAAGTTTATGTGTATGAAAGTGTGATTTGTTTCCTTAACAAGGATGACTTGATAGGTGTACTAGCATGGGCAAGGGTATGAGACCTTGTCTATGTATTGTACATGTGTACCATAATAGAATAGTTCCTAGGTTTGGTTTCTATGTGCATATGTATGGTCATGTGTGGTCTTAATTTTTTATGTCAAAGGTTTACTCACACATATACACACACACACACATGAATGATTATCTAGTAAATAGAGGGGACTTGAAAGGTGTGCTCAAGTGTATCCTTAACTAGATAGTGCTAATACATATGTTATGTCCATGTGAAAGGATTTCTCACATGATTTAGGTTGATGAATTCTCATCTATGACCTATGAGCTAAGCATATGAGGGGATGAATCTCCTAAGCCTATGTTTTATAAATAAATGAAAATAAATGTTTTGCAAAAAAGGGAACTTAGCTTAGTACCGAGTGAACTTGTAGATGAGGGGTGGCACCTTCCTAAGTAGGGAAGGCTAAAGTTTCCACTAACGGTCCTCACGGGGTGGATAGCCTAATGACCAAAAAAGGGTGTAGACAGATGTATCCATGATAGCCCCCAAGTTCCATAAACTATGTTGCGATATAGGATCTAGCAAGTGATATCACCTAAAATACTAGCGTGATACTCATGTCTTACCTTAGCAAGTAAGATGCCCTCTTTGGTGTGAGGTGATGACACCAAATTCCATGATTAACCCCCATGGTCTTAATGTCGGTTATGGCTATAGTTTCCCTAAAGTAAAATTGACAATGGAAGTAAAGTAAGGACCATAACTAGGATAACCTAAGGGTAGTTATTTAGTGTAGGTGTGGGTATGAGACTTCACCTATGCATTGAACAAGTGGCTCTTGAGGGAAGTCCTAGAAAAGTGTTCTAATGCATGTCTTTATGCATATGTTCCTTATTCATGAATTTGTAGTATTGGTCTACTTGTTGTGATGAAATGCATGGTGTGATCCTATATGAAGTGGTCTTAATGTACATGCTTAACATATGTCTTAGTGACTATATGATGAAGGTTGTTGACATGAATGAAGTTGTCTTCACTTAATATGTTAATGTATGAATTTAATGTTAAGGTTGGTGGTCTCATGATGGGTTTACTAAGTATTTGTGAGGTTATGGCATTTTACATGTACATTTCACTAGTAGACTAAGATTGGGGTCATTAACAAGGTCTTATAATGATGAATATAAAAATAAGTAAAAATATGTGTGAATAGATGCAACTTACTGTAAAGCCAATGAAGTCTTGACTTAAATGTGTCTATGATATATTATGCTTATATGATGATATGTGTTGGCTTATGTAAGGGAAATTAGCTCACTGTAAAGTAACCTCAAATATGTCTTAAATTCTATATGTGATTTTATATGATGTTTGACCTTTGATTATGTTTCTATGAAGTATGTGAAGGATATAAATGCTATTGTATAAAGGTTTTATGAAGATTTACTCAAAAATACATGAAGTATGATTTCAAGAAAATGTCTCTTTTAAATGCATATTTTTGCATAGTTGTCATACTTAGTGCATTCTTGTACTAACTCCATTCTTCTCTACTTTTTACACAAAGTGTAGGTTATCGATGCTTAAAGGATGTCTATCTGATTGAGGAGCTTGATATGTGATCCTCAAGCTCAAGGAAAGGAATCCTTAAGTCCAAGGGTCCCTATGTTATGTCTTTACTGTAAAGTGTATTCTTATTGTACTTGTGTGTATGTTTTAAGGGGCGTGTCCCTAGTGTATTCTAATGTTGATAGGGTCTAATATGGCTAAGATACTTAATGTGTAAGTATGTAATATGATATTTTATATATATATAAAGTAATGTTTCTAGCATATGATGTGCTATGATATGTTTTAAATTTTCCGCTAAATTTACTATGTCAATGTGATGAATGATAACTATGGGTTTGTATAAGACCTCCGAGAGGTCAAGTACGTCATGTTACTTCTAGGGGGTGCTCCCCGGATGTGACATTAATCAAAAAAATTGTAATGACTAGTAGAGATCTATTAAAGGGTACAAGTCCCAAAAGTGGACAAAAATATAGAGTTTTCTCAAGTATGAAAGACTAGTGAATATTATAAACATAAGGATATAGGCTGATCCATGTTGCCATAAGCTTACCCTTAGTCTTTGAATATTCTATTCAATGGCTCAAAATTTGCGTTGGAGACTAGTGCTCTGACCTACATCATGAAGTCATCGGCATAATAAATTATGATCACATAAACTACTAATAGGAAGTATGCATCATAGCCCAATTCTACTTTGAAATTAACACAATAATAAAAATTGAGAAATAACAAAAAGTAAAGGTCAAAGAGCGGTGGTAATGAGTAACTAACTGAAGTGCACATATATGTAGGAACGAAAGGAAATGAAATACATGTAAGTAGCTATAAACTATCTCAACCCCCATAAGAATTGAAGGTACACTCTTGCCCAATATGAAGCAAATAGCTTAATGGATCTCCATAGGCCCAACATGTAACCATAAGAGCTACCAATATTGACGAACTAGAAGAAACAAATCTAGGATAAGGGAGTAAATAAAACAAAACTCGAACCTTTTCTAGAATACATAATGAACCCAATAGAGCAAGATCTCCAAGTTTCAATTGATTAGAAGTATTGTTAGTAAAACTTTTATTATGGATGAATATAATTTCTCTAGACCTTGCTTTCATGGAAGTGAATCGTTAGAGAAAGATTCCATAAATAGAATCAAAATTATCAGTCCATTATGGATCAAAAACCCACCCAACTTTTCCAATGAATCACTTTAATCTCGATCCAAATCAAATCTTGGGTCGTCGAACTAAGGACAAAACTACAATTGAATACTACCAGGTCTATTGAAAAAAAGATTTAAGGGTGAAAGGTCAGAAGAGCTGACATTCAATAAGACCCAAGTATGCTATATCACCCTTCAAAGAGATAAGTCGTCCAAAGGAACATCGTAAAATATGTAAGGCCTATCTTCTCAGAAATGCAAGTCTAAGGCAATCAATAATCTACATCTATCATAAGCTCAAAAACAACATAGATTAATCATATTTTTTTTTATAAAACCATAAAACTTGATACAATAAACAAAACGAAAGATAAGTATGCTTGATTCCTTAAAAACTTGGAAATAAGGCTAACACATATATTCAAATAATAATACATGCTTCAACTATAAACTAAACACAAATGTAGCTATTCAACATGAATTCACATTTAACAGCTCCATCTGATGACCGGTAGGACATATTCTACCTTAATACCCATAACATGTGCTCAAAATATAGATTTTGGTTCTTTTCCATTCTAAGTGACTTCTGATAATTGTCGTGCTTCCAAAAATATGAGCTTAATGTTAATAAAGACAATTAAACACTAAACTTTTAACAATGTGAGATGGTTTTGAGATTGAGTCAAAATTGAATTATGGGACCTACATCGAGATTCCATGAATTGACTCGATTAAATATCCTAATTATCTTGCAAAACTGGTGACCCGATAATAGGCACTATTGATGTCACGACCCTCAAGCACCCCGTAGAAGCTAGAGAGAACCCTTGGGTCGTAACAAAGTGTACTTGACCCTTTGGGGTCTTGTACAAGCCCTCTAACTATCATTCATTGCATAAGACATGAAAGGTAATGCGGAATTTAAAACTTTTCACGAATAAATTAATAAGAGAAAATCATTCATAACTTCTAGAGAATCTCATCGTCACAAGCCAACTTAAATACACGACATAATATCATAGGGACACGGCCCTTTACATAAAAAGAAATATATAAAAAGTCTTTAAATAAAGAAACTAATAAAAGGACAATGCCCTCGAATATATGAGGACATACTATTTCTTGAGATAACTTTCCCAGGATTTTCCTTCTAGCCTTCAACCTTGCTTCCAAAAACATATACTTATAGAGTATAGAAAAGTATGGGGTTAGTACAAAACAATGTACTAAGTATGGTATATGTTAAATCATATAAAAAGGGTCATTTTAGTAAAATAACCTTTCATGCCAAATAATTATAACATTCATGAATTTAGAAGAAAAACATCATAAGAAACATCATTTAACACTTAGAGAATGACATCCATAGTTTTAATAAAAGAAAGCACTTTACAGTAACTTAACCAAAATTACAGTAAGTTCATTTTGACATTAAAGTGAACTAAAAAGACTCCAAAAATAGTGACCTTCCAAGGTATTGTCAATGAGGAAGTGAACTCATTTTCATAGGAGTTTCCTAACCGAGATTATCCTAAGACTCATCCAAGGTATGACATCAAGGAAACGTCTAAACACCTCCTTCAATACACACCAAGGAGATCCTTAAGACTACCCACAATGAGCTTATTCCCCTCGGGAGAACAAGTCACCACTCAATCACAAGACATTAGAAGAACACCCAACAAAACACCAAAGACTTCCCTTTCGGAATGCCTAATTTGTGTAATGAGTAGATGGCGTCCCATACCACCACCTACCCTAAGTAGTACACTCTTTTAGAAGGTTTGGCACCAAGTCTTCCCTTTCGGAATGTCCTACCTATTGCAATGGATAGATAGAGTCCCATACCACCACCTAACCTAAGAAGCACATTCTTTTAGGAGACTTAGTTCATTCAATTCACATAAGACTTACCAAGACTCCCCTTTCGGAATGTCTACCTTGTGCAATGGATAATTATCCCTTTCCACTACCTACCCTAAGTAGCACATTCTTTTAAAAGACTTAGTACTTTCATTTCTTTTATGGGGGTTAGCTTAACCAACATAGACCATGAGAGCTAGACATGAAATCCCGATATTAACCCCTATCGGATGAGGGATCCTCACTTGCCTAGAGTAAGGTCATACTTTTTAGATTTTACACGGCTTTCCCAATAGCTACACCTATTCGGGCACATAGTATAGGGATAAGGAGATTGCTACTAAGTAACTCATTCTCTACTAACGAGGAGTACTCATCTTAAGAGGTACGTTGGAATACAAAATCTCAACTCACGAAGTGTAACCACCCCTTATTCATATCCTCTCTGTGCTAGGCATAACTCCCCATGAATTTTCAACATTATAAATTATAGGTTAAGGATAACTAGTGAACACCACATCTCAACTCACGAAGGGCATTTATCCTCTGACCTATCTTAGATAGCTCTTAGGATTTAGTGGGGTTGCTACTAAATAGTTCATCTCAACTCATGAAGAGTGTTCACCCCAAAACTCCCATTTTGACTTGACTTAGCTTCATTCATACATTAAAGTGTGAGTGTGTGTGAATATGTGAACACACCTTGCACATAATATTATTCATTAACATTTAAATATATACATGCTTAGACCTTCTTTCATCACGTCACCCACTTTAACACACTTTACATAATCATATTCTTCATTTAGGCATAATCTAAGCAAAATATGCAATTCAAGCTTCACAAAACACAATACAAGAATCATCTCCAATATCACTTCATTTCACATGTTTGTCCTTTAAAGCCACATTCACAATACATACTAATCATAACCAAATTCATCAAGTAAACACCGCCACCAAGAAGATGAATCATACCACTTAAGAGAATTTCATAACTAAAGCTTAAAGAACATAACCAACTTACCCTTTCATCCAATATTCCATCACCTATAGACTTTTATTCAATAATTCATCATAAATTAGACCTTAGGTCAGTAGCTAAACAACAATATCAACACAAGGGAACCAAAGTTCAAAGACTACAAAGTCATGCCCATTTAACCCATTTCTTAAGCCAACATTTGATAAAAAACTTTAACTTGATTTTATTAAAGTTTTAGCCTTAAAATCATCAACTAACGTTAGAAACATCATTAATAAGTCATTTGAAACGTTTTCATGCAAGACCATATATAAAGTTGAAGATAGTACAAACTAGGGTTGAAAACCCTTTGTGAAAATTCATTAGAAAGGACTCATTGAATTGAAGAGACTCAAGGATGGATACCATACCTTAGATAAGAGAAACATCAATGATTTTGATGAACAATTTGGCCACCAACATCCCTCCTAGCTCTTCTTCACTTCTAGCTTCCAAAAAGACTTGAGAGAGAATTCTAACAGAGAAAGGTTTAGGGTTTTAGGAAATGGGGTCTAAAACTAGGTAATGGGGTTTAGAACACTTTAATATACCTAATAAATACTAAAATAAACGTCCTAGGGTCATAAAAGACTTTGGGTGAATTTACCAAACACCCCAAGACTTGGCAGGAAATTACAGCTTTTCACAGTCTCTCACAGACGAGACCTAACCAGCGGATCGTTTGTCCATCAAAGGACCGTTGGTGGGGTCTAGTGGGTTGAAACTTAGCTCCATATGGATCCTGACTAAGTAAACTTGCAGGTCCAATCGACGGAGCAAGACGACGGGCCGTTGGTTGGACCACTGGCTGTCGTTTGCCTTTTTTGGTGGACATTGCCAAGGCAGTTTGGGTCCTTCTCTTGGGACTTTTTCTAGGGCCCTTTGTGGGTCCTAGGTGGGGTCGTCCCCAAATGTTAAATCCCTAAACTAAGTCATATAGGTATTAGGAACATCTCACACAAAATTCAATCAAAACGAACATGTAAAACTCACTCAAACACCTCAAGACACAAGAACACTTTCTAAGGCATATCTTCCGAACGTCATGGACGTTCTTGGACCTTTGACCTCCAAACTTAACCAAACATAAGAAACTTTAAAAGGAAATTAACTCATTTTGACTTAAAATTAACTCAAGAAACATTAACGAATCTTTAGATCACATTAGTTCATTTTAGGGCGTTTCATTCTTCCCCACTTGGAATAACATTCGTCCTCGAATGACACTAAAACTTTAAAACCATCAAGTACTCACGTAGACTAACATAAAACATTACAATAATGATCATTACACTCAAAATCAAATATAGCTTGTATAGTAAGTGGTTAAAGTTTTGTGAAGTTTGGAGGTCAAACGATCAAGCATGTCCAAGGCATTCGAAAGAAGTTCCTTTAGTCGACCTTGTACATCTAGGCGAGTTTCGTCGAGTTTTACGTGTTTGTTTTGGATGAAATTCATGTGAGAGGTGTTAAAATCATAGATGGTCATATTGGAGTTGGAAACGTCCGGGAAAGTATCCCCAAGGACCATCAAAGGGTCATTTAGGAAGGAAACAAAACCTAGTAAGCACGCTGTCCCAGGCAGCCTTGGCGATAGAGCAGTTGACGGCCATTCATGGCTGTGACGCCCCATCACAAGGGTTCCGTCGTGGGGGACTTGTCCAAGGGTGTAGAGGGTACCCTTGGAAAGCCACTGGAGCTTGCAACTGATGGACATGATGTGCTGTTGCACCCGTGACGCCCCGTCACAAGCAGGTCGTCGCAAGCCTAGTCCCTGTGCGCAGATTTTTTTGCCAAGTCAGGGGTGAACTTGTAAATTCACCCCACGTCTAAATAAGAGTTTAGGCGGTTTGTTTAGGGTTTTATGGGTATTTTAATTAACTATATAAGTAGTTAACACCCTAAAGACTTCATTCTTCCAAATTGCAAACGCAAAACTCTTAGAATAATTCCCAAAACCGCCATTGAAGACTCCATTGAAGAGGCAGCTTGGTGAGGGGTTCTTCAGTGGAAATTCTTCATCAAAGTGAAGGATTATCATCCTTGAGGTATGTATTTTGATCCTTGAAACTTATTTCATCAAGGAGCCCAATTCTCAAAGTGTTTTACAAAGTTTTCTAAAGTAAATTGTCCAATTTTGGGATTCTACCATGGGTTCTTGCATAAATGATTTCTAAACATTGAATTATGATACCCATGTGAATTGATGAACCCTAGTTTTGACTACTTATTGGGTTACTTGATATTAAGCTAATGTTGCTGAATTGTTGTGTAGTTTCTTATGGGCTTTCTAATAATATAAGAATTGAATTCAATTGATATATAATTGATCTTAGATTGTTAAACCTAGATTGAATTGATGTAGATTCATTCAGTTTTATGGTTATTGCTTTGAATTGTTGTTCATGGCCATGGGTAAGGGCCTTGTGATGTTGAATTGGTTGAATTGGCATTGAATTGAAGTGTGGATATGGGTATGAAGGTATGTTGCCCCGTTTTCCTTAATTTTGATATTAATTATACTTCGATTCTATTATGTTTGGTATGGTCCATTTACGGTGGCGGTGTTATGTGTTTTACTTGCAATTGATGTGGCCTTGTCGGCGTTACTCTATGCAATATTATGAGCATGGCCTTATTGGCAATTAGTTGAAGTTATGTAGATATTTGTGTAGTTGATGATGTGAGTATGTCATTACTTATCTACATGTGAAGTTGTATAGTCATGTATGTATTCTTCTAGTTATGTTGGCTTAAGTGATCATGTTTGACTTTGACTTGACATTATGAGTGTAGTGTTAGGTTAAGTCTTGGTTATTCCTAATTGACTTTATGAGTCTATGTGGAGTATGTTAATGATATTTTGATGATATATAGGATGACTTGAAGATGTTAAGTTGTTTTAGAAGTGTTTCTAGAATGACCTGTATTATGTGTTAAAAGTGAAGTATGTGATGTCTTGTCTTGGTTGACTTGTATCTTTTACTTGATGTATATATGGTTATGACTATGTGATGTCTTGATATAGGGTGTTATAACTCTTAGTCTTGAATAATACATATAGGTGAGACCTTAATGATAAGAAGGTCAAACTATGTGGAACCTTGAACTTTAGTGGCGAGTTTATGAATTGTGAAGTAGTTAGCCGTAATGGTTTCCTTCATGTGATGAGTGATGGACTTAAGGTTGATTGGCTGGAATGGCATCATATCATATCTTAGGGAAGTCGCTATGAGCTTCTTGTCGCCAAAGTGAGTTATGCCCTAGTGGACCTTGATTTGGTAGGGTGAATGTAATGGGGTCATGAACTAGATAAGAGACCTATTTATATAAACCTTAATGTGAATTAATCTATGAGAACTAAGGCTAGCACCAAGTGAGTATGAGTAGGGTTAAGTGGATTCAGTTAAAAAACACACTGAATGCTTATTACGCCTTTCATATTCCTTAACCATGTGCCTACATGGTATGTGTCCAAGTTTTACCATTGGCAAGTAGAACAACCTAATCGAAGTAGGATAGAACTTCGGATTCCATGTCTTGCTACCATGGTCTATGTCGGTTATTGCCTATTCTCATCATGTGGAATACCTATTAGCATTAGATAAGCTTATGAGGTTTAGGTGGTGATATGGGACGCTATCTAGACGTTGGACAATAGACTTTGAAGGTGTTATGTGGAGTTCCTAGGTCTTGTCCAAGACCATTATGTGAGTGTCTTATGTGATGCTTTATGTGAGTGTCTTATGTGATGTATGAGTCTTAATGAACTAGTGAATTAATGACCTATGTTATTAACTATGTAAATGAATGAGTACCTAATCTAAAGTGGCTTAAGCATTCCTTAGCTAAAGTGTGAGGAGGACATGAAAGGATGGTCTCTTCATTTCTTATCTTTGGAAGTCTTGAGGATGACTCTAGTTAGGGAAGTTGGTTAATCTTGTTGACATGATCTAAACCTTAGGAAGTCTTAAGGACTATTTAGGTAATCTTGGAGAGGTAATTGTACTATGGACTTTATCTTCTCGATTTACTTATGTAGGTCTTTTGATAGGCTTTGGAAGGAGAATGTCTTATCATCTATGTGTTGGTGTGTTTAGTGAGAATGATTCTATTTGAGGTAGTCTATAGGATCTCTTGTGTGTGTGTGATAGAGATTGTATGGGATGTCGCTCCACACTCACTTAAGTGAACCTTGAAAATGACCTTTGGTACATGAATCTTACATAGATGTTTATGATTGTTTTCTAAGTATGTATGTGACTCATTGTAGGTAATCTTAAGGGTCATTTAGGCACATCTAGAGAGGGTGTATGGGCGGTCTCTGTTTGTGTGACTTAAGTAAATCTTAGGATGACTTTAAGTGAAGGAATTACATGCTAGGAGATGTTAAAAAGAAGGTTTGGACTTCACTATAACAGTGAAGGGACTTCACTGTTCAGTGAAGTGAACTCACTGTAAAGTGAGCCTTAAAAATGTTATCTTTGGTTAATTGTTATCTTATGTGTTTCTTAATTGCTAAATGACGTTCTTATGTTTAAACTAAGATTTTTAAATGAAAAGATGCATATTTCCAATAAAGTCCGTTTTCATGATTTTATGCATATAGCCATACTTAGTACATGTGGTTGTACTAATTCCATGCTTTATTTTCTATCTATAGTCCTTGGTAGGTGAAGATCTTGTGAAGTGAAGACTTGGACTTAGAAGATCGTTCAAGAAGAAGTTGAAGTATGTCCTCAATTGACTCGAGGGCATATGTCTTTTATCTTTCTTTTATGAATTATTGTAATAGACTATGTCTTTCTATTTTCGTATTGAAGTATGGGTCGTGCCAAAGTACTCTTGTGTCTTAAGATAATGAGATTGAGACTTAGCATTTCTATTACTTTTATATGAAAGAGATTTTTAAAGACTATATTATGTTTTGTGAAAAGTTTTAATTCCGCACTACTTTTCACTATGTATATGCAATTAATGATATGAATGAGGCTTGTCTTAGAACTCTGAGAGTTCGACAACGCCGGTCGTAATCCGAGATTGCACCCTATATTCTAGGGTATGGTTGTGACAAAGTTGGTATCAGAGCATAGGTTGGTGAAAGTGGTCTTAGGAATCAAAAAGTCTCATCAAGTTACGTCTAGTAGAGTCTTGACCATCGGTGTGAATCGCGACACATCTATGGGCGAGAAGTTATAGGCGATAGAGTTTCCCTTCTTTTCTACTCCTATATCGTGTGGTAGAGTAAATGTTATTATTATCCTTCTTATGAGTTTCCTTGTGTTTGCTAGGAGATGAATACTAGAAGGATGGCCGCTAGAAGGTTGGAAGAGGAGAGGGTGAATGAGGAGGTTCCTCAAATTGAGCAAGTGATCAAGGTGCTCAAGGTGATCAAGTGCCTCCCCAAGGTGATCATGTTCCTAATGTGGATGGAGGTGATGAGGTACCGGAGTTGTCTAATAGGGTGATTGGAGATGCTTTGATGGCTTTAGCTCAAGCCGTAACTACTCAAATCAATTTGAGTATAGTGCCTAGGGTTATGGAGAGCACTATGACTTCTAGGTTGAGAGACTTAGTGAGGGAAGAATGCTATGCGACTATACTACATGATAATGTGGACTTATCTAGACTCATGATGTATGAACAATCATGTGAAGAATCTAATCTTGGGAGGATGTCAAGTAGCTTGAAGAGGAGCGTTGCTAGTGACCAAGTGCAACCTAGGTTCAAAAAGAGGATTCAAACTCAGGATGTATCTAGTGTTCCTAAGAAGAAGTTTGAGAAAGGAGGTGGTTCTAAGGATGGCAAGCCTACATGTGCCAAGTGTGGCAAGAAACACTATGGTGAGTGTCTTGTGGGTACCGGTAATTGCTTTGGTTGTGGTAAGGGAGGACATAAGGCTAGAGATTGTCCTATGATTAATTCTAGAGGTAGAGAGGGTAAGCGAGTTGAGCCTAGTGTTCCAAAGGAAGATGCTCAACTAAGAGGCGTTTCTATGCACTCCGAACTAGAATTGAGAAGTCGGGTGATCGTAATGATGATGTAGGTAACTTCTTGTTTCTCTTTTGATAGTATGAGTTCTTCCAAGTGGGGGAGTATGGTTTGTAGATGGGATAGAATTCCTTGATTTGTTGCATGTGCATGATGTTTAGGAGTTTGGTTGAAATTGAATTTCATTTAATTCTTGCATTGTGTGATTTATGAAACTTTGAGCATGTTGTATGATGTGTTTAAATGATGTTATCTTGCATATTAGCATGTCTATATAAAAAATTGCCTAAAAATTTTATTTTTGGAAAAGTTGCTAAAATCACTGTTGCTTTATAAACTGCTCACTGTAATATTTTTTGTAAAAATGGCTATTTGATCCTTTGGTCTAAAATTGTGGTAATGTGGTTAGAACTGATGTAGATAAGTATGATGTTGAATATAAAATGAGTTTTTTCTATTTGGATTAAAGCATATGAATTTTGTAGCATAATGAGTTATAGAATTGTTTTCTAGTTTCTTGTTGTGTTGTGAATCTCATGATTATGTGAAATTGATGATTTCTTCTTATATATGAGTTGTATGGTTCGGTTATGTGCTGCTAGTTGAATCTCTAATCTTGAAAGTGTTCGGAGAGAGGCAAGTGTCATTCGAGGACGAATGTGTCCAAGTGGGGGAGATTGTAAGACCTCAAAAATGACATAGGTTAACTAGAGCCTAATATGTTGGTCTTAGTGTTCTAAGGTCCTAAATATGTTTAATATGTGGTATAGAGGCAGTAGCCAAAATATTAGAGGTGTTGGAAGTCAAACGTCAAGGGACGACTAAGACGTTTGACGACTAAGTCACCTAATTGTCTCTTATGTGGTTCTATGTGTTTATGTGTGTTTCATATTGTTTTAATGTTCTTAATAGAGTTAATATAGCATGTATAGTCAGTGGTTAAAGTTTTGTGAAGTTTGGAGGTCAAACGATCAAGCACGTCCAAGGCATTCGAAAGATGCTCCTTGAGTCGACCTTGTACGTCTAGGCGAGTTTCGTCGAGTTTTACGTGTTCGTTTTGGATGAAATTCATGTGAGAGGTGTTAAAATCATAGATGGTTATATTTGAGTTGGAAATGTTAGGGAAATTATTCCCAAGGACCATCAAAGGGTCCTTGAGGAAGGACCCAAAACCTGGTAAGCAGGCTGTCCCAGGCAGCCTTGGGGACAAGGCAGTCGACGGCCAGTCATGGCTGTGACGCCCCGTCACAAGGGTTCCGTCGTGGGGGACTTTTCCAAGGGTGTATAGGGGACCCTTGGCAAGCCACTGGAGCTTGCAACGGATGGCCATGATGGGCCGTTACACCCGTGATGCCCCGTCACAAGCAGGTCGTCGCAAGCCTAGTCCTTGTGCGCAGATTTTTCTACCAAGTCAGGGGTGAACTTGTAAATTCACCCCACGTCTAAATAAGAGTTTAGGCGGTTTGTTTAGGGTCTTATGGGTATTTTAATTAACTATATAAGTAGTTAACACCCTAAAGACTTCATTCTTCCAAATTGAAAACCCAAAACTATTAGAATAATTCCCAAAACCTCCATTGAAGACTTCATTGAAGAGGCAGCTTGGTGAGGGGTTCTTGAGTGGAAATTCTTCATCAAAGTGAAGGATTATCATCCTTGAGGTATGGCTTTTGATCCTTGAAACTTATTTCATCAAGTAGCCCAATTCTCAAAGTGTTTTAAAAAGTTTTCTAAAGTGAATTGTCCAGTTTCGGGATTCTACCATGGGTTCTTTCATAAATGATTTCTAAATATTGAATTACGATCTAATTGATATTGTATTGATGATTTCAACATAAATTACCTATGAACCCATGTGAATTGATGAACCCTAGTTTTGACTACTTATTGGGTTACTTGATATTAAGCTAATGTTGATGAATTGTTTTGTAGTTTCTTATGGGCTTTCTAATGATATAAGAATTGTATTCAATTGATATATAATTGATCTTAGATTGTTAAACCTAGATTGAATTGATGTAGATTCATTGAGTTTCATGGTTATTGCTTTGAATTGTTGTTCATGGCCATGGGTAAGGGCCTTGTGATGTTGAATTGGTTGAATTGGCATTGAATTGAAGTGTGGATATGGGTATGAAGGTATGCTGCCGCGTTTTCCTTAAATTTGATATTAATTATACTTAGATTCTATTTTGTTTGGTATGGTCCATTTACGGTGGCGGCGTTATGTGTTTTACTTGCAATTGATGTGGCCTTGTCGGCGTTACTTTATGCAATATTATGAGCATGGCCTTATTGGCAATTACTTGAAGTTATGTTGCTATTTGTGTAGTTGATGATGTGAGTATGTCATTACTTATCTACATGTGAAGTTATATAGTCATGTATGTATTCTTCTAGTTATGTTGGCTTAAGTGATTATGTTAGACTTTGACTTGACATTATAAGTGTAGTGTTAGGTTATGTCTTGGTTATTCCTACTTGACTCTATGAGTCTATGTGGAGTATATTAATGATATTATGATGATATATAGGATGGCTTGAAGATGTTAAGTTGTTTTAGAAGTGTTTCTAGAATGAGTTGTATTATGTGTTAAAAGTGAAGTATGTGATGTCTTGTCTTGGTTGACTTGTATCTCTTACTTGATGTATATATGGTTATGAGTATGTGATGTCTTGATATAGGGTGTTATAACTCTTAGTCTTGAATAATAACCTTAATGATAAGAAGGTCAAACTATGTGGAACCTTGAACTTAGTGGCGAGGTTATGAAATGTGAAGTAGTTAGCCGTAATGGTATCCTTCATGTGATGCGTGATGGACTTAAGGTTGATTGGCTGGAACTGCATCATATCATATCTTAGGGAAGTCGCTATGAGCTTCTTGTCACCAAAGTGATTTATGCCCTAGTGGACCTTGCTTTGGTAGGGTGAGTGTAATGGGGTCATGAACTAGATAAGAGACCTATTTATATGAACCTTAATGTGAACTAATCTATGAGAACTAAGGCTAGAACCGAGTGAGTATGAGTAGGGTTAAGTGAATTCAGTTAAAAACAGACTGAATGCTTATTACGCCCTTCATATTCCTTAACCATGTGCCTACATGGGATGTGTCCAAGTTGTACCATTTGCAAGTAAAACAACCTCATCGTAGTAGGATAGAACTTCGAATTCCATGTCTTGCTACCATGGTCTATGTCGGTTATTGCCTATTCTCATCATGTGGAATACCTATTAGCATTAGATAAGTTTATGAGGTTTAGGTGGTAGTATGGGACGCTATCTAGGCATTGCACAATAGACTTTGAAGGTGTTATGTGGAGTTCCTAGGTCTTGTCCAAGACCATTATGTGAGTGTCTTATGTGATGCTTTATGTGAGTGTCTTATGTGATGTATGAGTCTTAATGAACTAATGAATTAATAACCTATGTTAGTAACTATGTAAATGAATGAGTACTTAATCTAATGTGGCTTAAGCATTCCTTAGCTAAAGTGTGAGGAGGACATGAAAGGATGGTCTCTTCATGTCTTATCTTTGGAAGTCTTGAAGATGACTCTAGTTAGGGAAGTTGGTTAATCTTGTTGACATGATATAAACCTTAGGAAGTCTTAAGGACTATTTAGGTAATCTTGGAGAGGTCATTGTACTATGGACTTTATCTTCTCGATTTACTTAAGTAGGTCTTTTGATAGGCTTTGGAAGGAGAATGTCTTATCATCTAAGTGTTGGTGTGTTTAGTGAGAATGATTCTATTTGAGGTAGTGTATAGGATCTCTTGTGTGTGTGATAGAGATTGTATGGGCGGTCGCTCCACACTCACTCAAGTGAACCTTGGAAATGACCTTTGGTAGATGAATCTTACATAGATGTTTATGATTGTTTTCTATGTATGTATGTGACTCATTGTAGGTAATCTTAAGGGTCGTTTAGGCACATATAGAGGGGTGTATGGGCGTTCTCTCTTTGTGTGACTTAAGTGAATCTTATGATGACTTTAAGTGAAGGAATTACATGCTAGGAGATGTTAAAAGGAAGGTTTGGACTTCACTGTAATAGTGAAGGGACTTCACTGTACAGTGAAGGGACAGTGAAGTGAACTCACTGTAAAGTGAGCCTTTAAAGTGTTATCTTTGGTTAATTGTTATCTTATGTGTTTATTAATTTCTAAACGACGTTCTTATGTTTAAACTAAGTTTTTTAAATGAAAAGATGCATATTTTCAATAAAGTCCGTTTTCATGATTTTATGCATATAGTCATACTTAGTACATGTGGTTGTACTAATTCCATGCTTTATTTTCTATCTATAGTTCTTCGTAAGTGAAGAGCTTGTGAAGTGAAGACTTGGACTTAGAAGATCGTTCAATAAGAAGTTGAAGTATGTCCTCAATTGACTCGAGGGCATATGTCTTTTATTGTTTTCTTTGAAGTATTGTAATAGACTATGTCTTTCTATTTTCGTATTGAAGTATGGGCGTGTCCCAAAGTACTCTTGTGTCTTAAGATAATGAGATTAAGACTTAGCATTTCTATTACTTTTATATGAAAGAGATTTTTAAAGACAATATTATGTTTTGTGAAAAGTTTTAATTCCGCACTACTTTTCACTATGTATATGCAATGAATGATATGAATGAGGCTTGTCTTAGAACTCTGAGAGTTCGACGACGCCGGTCGCAATCCGAGATTGCACCCTATCTTCTAGGGTTTGGTTTCGGGTTGTGACAAGTAGGTCCCATACTAAGCCTCTATCTTACGCCATAAGCCAAAAGGTTTCTTGAATTGAGGTCATAAGCCTCGAGATATATATTCAAGGTCTTTCTAGATAAAATTCTATTTCTAAAACCAATCTAACCATCAAAATTGAAGTATAAGCTTGTCTACTTGAAATTTTGACTAAAGTCATTTCTTCATGTTTTAAAAGGTTTAAAACATATAAGATGCAAAAAATAAATAAATACATAAATGATTAGGTGAAAATATTTTCAGTCCCAACAAATCATAAATGACTTTGGATTTCTATAGGAATGTTCAAAATACCAAAAACATTTTTAGTAAATATCAAATGATTAGAAGGGTCCTTACAACATTCACTCCTAATAAAATTTCCTTCATCTAAAGTAAATGGATAAGAAGTGGTTGAAGGATCAAATAAGCAATGAAATTACAATCACATCTTGAAGAGGGATACTAAAGTAAGCAACAAAGAAAAAACGTGGAAGAGGTAGTAACAAGCTCCAATGTTGAGGTAACCGCTCCTCAAAATAAATTACCACTTCCATTTCCACAAAGTCTCAAAAAACAGAATGAAGATGAATGCTTCGGTATTTTCTCTCTCTCCTTAAATAGGTTCACATTAATCTACCCTTGGTTTACATTTTGAAAGGTATGCCTAAGTATGATAAATACATGAAGGACATTGTGGCTTCCAAGAGGAGGCTCACATAGTATGAAACACTAGCACCTACTGAGGAGTGCATCTCAAAGATCCAAACTAGACTACTCAAAAAGTTAAAAGATACGTGTAGTTTATCTATGTAGTTTACAATTGGGCAAAGTGTTCATGATCGGGTATTGTGTGATTTAGGGATGATATAAATTTGATTCCTTCATCTTTGTATCTAAATCTTTGGTTGAGTAGTCCGAAAAGAACTATTGTTACTATGCAACTCGTTGATAGATCCATTTCTAGGCTAGAAGGAGTTGTAAAAGATGTGTTAGTGCAAGTAGGTTTATTGATTTTGAAGTAGGTTTTGTGGTCTTAGACTTTGAACTTGATCCTGAAGTTCCATTCATTTTGGGATGTCCTTTCATGGCCACACGTACGATATTGATTGATGTAGAAGTTTGCCAACTGACCCTGAGGGCACATGATAAGTTAGATGTATTTTATTTTTATCACTCTCAATAATTGGCCTCTATATATGAAGAATTGTCTGCTATTACAGTAGTTGACCGTATAGTAGCGTCACAGTCATTTGTACCCAAACACCCCTTAGAAAGAGTGTTAGTAGGTCATAAAAAAAATGAAGACATAGAGTCCCAAGAAATAAAAACATGTCCAAATATGGCATATGTGGAGCCTCACAAGCGAAGAGTAGAGACATTAGATCGTGTATTAGGGCCACCACCCATACCCTCCACTGAGAAATCCCCAAATGAAGTAGGAACTACTGAAACAATGCATATTTTACGTTTTGCAGAGTTATCCGAAATACATGTTGATGTAAGGTCTGTCAAAATGAAGTAGGGTGATTAGAGCCTCACATGTACCTAAATTTTTTTAAAATATGTTAAATAAATTATTTACAGTGTGCATACTTGATGTGAAGTGATTTGGAGGTCAAAAGTCCAAGAACATCCGATGACGTTCGAAAGTTAACCTTGACACGTGATAGTATTTTCTAGTGTTCCCTTGTATGTTTTACAAGTTGTTTGATGCTAAAATTGATATGGAAAATCCTTAACTTGTATATGATTGTATTTACGTTAGAAATGTCCGGGCACGACTCCCCAAGGATCACCAAGGGGTCCTTGAGGAGGAACCAAACGCTGCTTAGGCAGTGTCAATCTACGCTCCAGGAACGACGCCCCGTACTTTAGTCTTTACGACCCATCAAAGGGGGCCTGTTTCTCCATACTTAGTTGTGCGAAATTAATCCCCCAAAATGTAGTCTGCCCTCCATCAATGAGGCCTGCAACTCTGCAGCATGCACACTGCTATGCTAAGGGGTGAATGGGAAATTCACCCCACGAACTAAATAGACCCTATTAAATTAATTTATCTATTTTAGGGTATATTATGTTAGTTAAAAAAGTGAAAACCCAATTCCCAGTTCATTCTTCAAGTTTCACCCTTCCCTTTCAAAACAAAAACTCTCTAGAAATCTACATATGATATGAAGCTCAAGGTCAATCTTAGGGGTGCGATTTTTATGGATTATTCACATGGTTTTCGTAGTTTTATCGTGTAATGAGGTATCGTGATCCTTCATCCTTCTTCATCCTTAGTTATCCATTAATCAAAGGAGTTCCTTCCAATGTTTTTCAAAGAGATTTCATGATCAAATTGTCCATCTTTCAATCTAGCCATGGGTTCTTTCTCAAATTGATTTCAAAATCATAATTATTATAAATTGTACGATTAGCTACTCTTTTAAGAATGATTTTCAATCCAATTTCATGATGAACCCATGTTCTTCCCAAAATCTCAATTTAGATTATAATTTGGGTAATGTGATCTTGAATCGATGATGATTGAATTATGGATTTCGTTTATGTAAATTTACCTTTAGCTACTTTTTATACATGAATTTTTGATTAGTTATGGTAATTGGTCAATGATGATCAATGTTTGGTGAATAGGTAAGATTTCCCTACTTCGTCTACTTTCCTATAGAGTTGATAAATGAATTGGCGTTGTATGGCATTGTGTGGTGTGGTCCACTTATTGTGCGGTGTTTACTTTCTTGTCAATCATTATATATGCTTATGGACTTGAAGGAAAGTTTGTGAACTACGAGGTGTGGTTATGATGATCACAATGTGAAGTAGCATACCTAGTCTTCCAATCTAGTATCATGTGCTAGGTGTTGAAGGTGTCTTCTAAATTTGAATGAAGTTGTTATGGTTATTATTGGTCTATGTGCTGCCATTGATTAATTGCCAATGGGGAATGACCCCTACCTATATAACCTATATGAATGTGATATTAGCAAATGTTAGGAGTCTTGGATGCAATAGTGAAGGTGTCTTGTCTCCTAGGCTATAAAGTGGTGTGTGGCCTATGCATGAATGTGTATTTTTATCCTTGGAGGGTGGATGCCTCACCAATATTCTAAGTTCCATTATGTGATAATGTTTTCCAATGTACAAACACCTCATGCATGCTTAAGTATAGGATAAATTTATGGTGTCTAATGAATGATGGTTCTCAGATGCACTATTTTATACTACTATGCATTTAAAGTATATGTCCATGAAAGTATGAAATGTATCTTTACTAGGATGAATTTATAGGTGAACTAGTATAGGCAAAGGTATGGGCCTTTGACTATACATTGCACATGTCTACCTTGATTGAATAGTTCCTAGGGTGATTACTCTATGAATATGAATATAAATGCATGATTAAGCTATCAAAATTAAAGTATATGATATGATCAAGTATTGATATGTTTATTGTCTAAATGTGGTCTGTGAAAGGTTTCCTCATATATGAACATGTACACACACATAAAATAATGCATAATGAAGTACATATGATATTATTGTAAAGTAGGGTCTTTTGAAAGGTGTTCTCAATTGTACTTTAATCTAGACTATGCTTGAATATCCTATGTCCATGTTAAAGGTTTTCTCATATTATTTTGGTTGATAAAAGGACAATTCTAAACTATAATCTATGAGCTAAGCATATGAGTGGTTAATACTCCTAAAGCCTATTTTTATGAAATAATATTAATAAAGGGAACTTTGCTTAGCACCGAGTGCACTTGATAATGAGAGGTGTTGACTACCCTTGAAGGAAGATTCACTATTGGTTTCTCATAAGGTGTTGTTTTTCCTTGGAGGAAGATTCACCTATGGTTCCACATGAGGTGTTGACTTCCCTCACCCATGGTTTCTCATGAGATAACGTCTCCAATGATAATGGGCATGGAGAGGGTCCAATTCATGTCTCTTAGTTTCATTACTATGTTTCCCCACCATAGCACGGGGATCCACCTACTATGCGAGTATGATACTCATGTCTTACCTTTGAAAGTAAGGTACCCTCTTTTGGTGTGAGGGTATGACACCGAATTCCATTTTTGGCTTACATGGTCTTATTGTAGGTTAAGGTTTGGATGTCTTTAATGTAAAATGGACAATGGAAGTAATGTAATGAACCCTAACTAGGATGACCTAAGGGAAGTTTCTTAGTGTAGGTGAGGGTATGAGACTTTACCTATGCATTTCACAAGTAGATCTTGAAAGGAGTAGAAGGTGTTCTATATGAATATATATATGTATATTTCCTTTATGCATGATATTATTGTATTGACTAATATGCATAGTATGAGTCCTAAGGTGTCTATATGATGAGGTATTACTTTAGGTGCATTATGTTGGCCTTATCGACTATAGGATAAAGGTCTTACCTTGATTATTTATGTTGTTGGTCTTACTTGTCTTATGATTAATTTCCTACTGATGTATGTAGTTGACTATGGTCTCCTTGTGAGTTTACTAAGTATGTATAAGGCTATGGGACTTCACATATACATTGCACTAGTAGGCTTAGATTGGGATTATGAGTAAGGTCTTGTGATGTCTATATGAAATGAAGTCCAAGCATTCTATTGTTTCTATTGCCTATAATGATGTTATTGGGAGTGTTGACTTGCATGTGGTGTTGTAGTAAGTCTTTTATGAGGTTCATGCTTTATGTTGAGTTATATATGAATCTTGTATTATAATGATATGCTATGCCTATATGTATATGTATATTTGTTTGGTGTCAATGAAGGTTATGTAAATCTGCTCCTTAGTGACCTCAAGGTGATGTTTGAGTGTGGATAGTGGAATGGAACACTATTTATGCATTGCATCAAGTGTTACTAGAGGGGTTACTTGGGGGCATGTGAAGTAAGGTAGAAGAATGGTAATTCTGGCTTTATGTGATTTTATGAATAGTGTCTATGCATATACGAAGTATGTGAATTATATGGTGTAATTTTGCCAATGTTTATAAAGATTCTTTCAAAAGGCATGTTGCATGATTTCATAGAAAAATGTCTCCTTTAAATGCATGTTTTTGCATGGTTATCATACTTAGTGCATTCTATTACTAACACCATTCTTCTTCACCCTTTCTACACAAAGTTTAGGTTATGATTGCTTAAAGGATGTCTCTAAAGTGAGGTATTGATAGATGTTTCCCAAGCTCAAGAAAGCGGTCCTTATGATTCAAGTATTTCCTATGTCATGTTTCTATTCAAAGTTATGTAATAGCTTAGTTATTGTTATATATAGATAAGGGTCGTGTCCCTATTTTATTCTATTGATATAGAGACTAAGTTTGAAATATAGACTTAGAATCTAACGATGTATTATGACCTATATTATGCTTATATGAAGTGATGATTCCAACACATGACGTGCTATGAAAGTTTTAAATGTTCTGTTAAACTACGTATGACAATGCGATGATTGATGACTATTGGCTTTTATGAAACCTCCGAGAGGTCAAGTACGCCATGTTACTTCTAGGGGGTCCTCCCCGGTCATAACCAATGTGGTATCAGAGAATGAGGTTAGAAAAGTGGTTTTAGCGTCAAAAGTCTCATATTGCAACATCTAATAGAGTCTCGTTCATCGATGGTGAGTGAGACACATCTATGAGCGAGAGGCTATAGGACGATAGATTTTTTCTTCTTCATTGTTCTCATGTCTTACTATAGAACCTAACTCTATATGATCTCTCTCTTATGTTTTCTCGTCCAATTTTCTTTTAGATGTGATTGCTTGGATGAGATGCTATCTGAATGCTTGAGGGAAAAAAAAGGTGAGTTTGATGCTTATCTTGGTTTTATGGTTTGATGAGTATTCGTTAAGAAGCATTTGACATGTGTTGATGTGAATCCATTTATGGATATTATGCTACACCATAAAAATGAGCTAGGTTGAACTAGAGCCTAACAGTTATGTCATGATGTTTTAAAGTCATAAAATGGTTAATAATGATGTTCTAAGGCAGTATATAAATTTTGGAAGTGTTTGGAGTTCAAACGTCCAAGAACTTCCAAGACGTTCGGAAACTAGTCGAAGTTGAACTAGTGTGTCGTAGTATTTTGTAGTGATGTTTTGGGGATGGTTTGACGGTGAAATTGAGTACGGATGGTTCCTACGCTTAGACTGACATGTAAATTGTCTATTAAGTGCAGGGGTCTTTTGGGTAATTTGGGGATGACTTATTGACGGTTATTGAGTCTTTTTATACCCCTAAACTCACCAATAAAATCAAAACCCTCAACTCAAAACAAAATCTCTCCATTCTTTTCTCCAAAACCTCCATTGTTGAAGCTTTGAAGATCCAATGAAGAAGACTTTTTTTCTCATGTTTTTCTTCATCAAATTCGTGGGTTAATATTCTATATTAAGGTATGGTTTTTCATCCTTGAATCACTTTTCTTCAAGGAGTCAATATTAACGATTTTTCAAAGATGATAAAAAACATGAGATCTCCAATTTTGGGATCTAGCCATGGTTTCTTGCACAAAACGTTTTGAATCATTATATTATGATTGAATTGATGTTAATTTGATGATTTTAACCTAAAAACTCCATGAACCCATGCAAACCATGCAGTCCTAGTTTTGACTATTTTATGGGTGAAGTGATCATGTCTTTATACTATTGAATTCTTATATACTTTGAGTAGGGCTATTGAATTATGATAGAATTATGTTTTAATTGTTAGTGTGCTGCCCTAAATTCGTAAATCTATGTTGAATTTCCTTTGATTCATTGTCTATCGTAAGTATTAAATTCAATTGGTGATCATGGATATAGGTAAGGGCCTTTGAGTGTTGTGTTAGATGATTTATCTATGGATTGAAGTGGTGAGAGTGGATTGGTGATGTGCTGACCTACTCTCTCTATATATTATGTAGTATAGGTCTGGAATTGTGATTGTGATTAGTATGTTCCACTTATGGTGGCGGTGCTTATGTCTTATACTTGAGATGATGTGGCCTCGTTGTCATTACTTTATGAAATGTAGTGAACATGGCCTTGTCGGCATTATTTTATGAATAGTGATATTATCAAGTTAAGACTTGAATATGAGTAATGTGAAGGACTATGTGATATATGTGTGTGTGTGAGATTGAACTCTCCTAATTGACTATATGTGATCATGATAGACTAGGGTGATGTCGATAGTTGTGTTACTAGTGTATCTTGATAGGGTTACTTGGTTATTCCTATATGATACGTCAACACTATTGAGTATGTGATATGAAGATGAATGTTAAATGAAAGTCTAGGATCGGTAGATCTAAGAGTGTGTCCTTCTAAGCATGACTAATATGTGGAGCCTTCAATATATAAAGAAGGTTAACAATAAGTTATCCGTATAGACCATTGAGGCAGCCCTAGTGGACCCATCTTTGGTAGGTGCATTATGACTAGGCATGACTAAGAGATGGTACCTCTTCATATGCCCCTTTTTATTTAACTTAATCTATGAGAACAAAGTCTAGAACCGACTGAATATGTTATGGGATGTAGTTCTACTTGAGAAGAAGAGTAGAGTACAATGTATCTCTAGTCGAGAACGAGACTAGAGTACATAAAAGACCTTGATATTCCTTAACCAAGTTCCTACATGGGATGTGTCAAATGCCGAAACCACACACTAGAAGTTAGGGCACAATATCGGATTGTGACGTGCGTACTCGACCTCTGGGAGGTCTTATACAAGCATTCATATCATTCATCGCATTTACATAATGAAAGTAGTGCGAAATAAAAACTTTTCATAAAACAATATCATAGTATTTAAAAACTCTTTCATATAGAAGTAATAGGAAATACTAAGTCTCAATCTCATCAATCTTAGACATAAGAGTACTTGGGACACGGCACATACAAAATAGAAAACATACTACTATATGGTCTATTACAAAACTTCAATAGAAACATAAAAGACATATATGCCCTCGAGTCAAGTGAGGACATACTTCAACTTCTCTTGAACGATCTTATAATCCAAGTCTTCTTACCAAAAGCTCTTCACCTACCAAGAACTATATAGATAGATAAAAGCATGGAATTAGTACAACCACATGTGCTAAGTATGACTTATGCATAAAAATCATGAAAATGGACATTTATCAAAAATATGCTTTTTTTCATTTAAATATCAAAATATCATCATAAGAACAAAATTTATCACTTAGAATCACATAACAATTTAAACCAAATATCACAAATTAAGGAGACACTTTCTAGTGAACCTACTTCACTGTACAATGAATTACTTCACTGTTACAGTGAAGTTACCTTACTTCCTTTTTGGCACATTCTAACATGTAGTCTTCTCACTAAAGCTATCCTAAGATTCACTTAAGTTACACAAAGAGAGACCGCCCATACACCCTCTCTAGATGTGACTAAAGGATCCTTAATATTACTCATAATGAGACACATACATACCTACAATACATCAACATACAAGACATACATAATATGACAATCTCCCCTACCAAGCCTATCAAAAAGACTTACTTAAGTACTCCTAGAAGAGAACTGCCATACATCCGCTTCAAGGCTACCTAAATAATCCTTAAGACTTCCTAAGTTTAGATCATGTCAAACATAACAAGCAACATCCCTAACTAGAGTCATTCTCAAGACTTCCATAGGTAAGACATGAAGAGATCATCCTTTATGCACTTTTCACGCTTTAACTAAGGAATCCTTAAGTCACTTCAGATAAGGTACTCATTCATTTACATACTTTATATCATTAAGTCATTAGTTCATTAGTTCATTTAATAGACATACATCACATTAAGGAAATTCAACTAATGGTCTAGAAGAAGACCTAGGGACTCTTACTAACATCTTCAAAGCCTATTGTGCAATTTCTAGATAGCGTCCCATACCACCACCTAAGCCTCATAGAAATTCTCTAACTTTAATAGGTATCCCATATGATGAGAATAGAAAATAACCGACATAGACCATGGTAGAAAAGCATGGAATCCGAAGTTCTATCCTACTCTGATGAGGTTGTTCTACTTGCCAATGGTAGAACTTAGACACATCCCATGTAGGCACATGGTTAAGGAAATATGAAGGGCTTCTTTGTATTCTAGTCTCACTCATTAACTAGAACTACTTCCCTTACCATACTCACTCGGTTCTAGACTTCGTTCTCATAGATTAAGTCACACTAAGGTTCATACAAAAGGGTTCCATATCAAGTTCATAACTCAATTACGTTTATCCTACCAAAGAAAGGTCCACTAGGT
Source organism: Solanum sitiens (assembly GCA_016801875.1). Taxonomy (NCBI): domain Eukaryota; kingdom Viridiplantae; phylum Streptophyta; class Magnoliopsida; order Solanales; family Solanaceae; genus Solanum; species Solanum sitiens. The sequence continues at coordinate 1,385,693 of JABWTJ010000297.1, forward strand.
CTACCTCCCTAAGGCTACAAGAAGGTCATCATGACTTTCCTAAGTATTGATATGATGTCGTTCCAGCCAATCAACCTTAAGTCCATCAATCATTACATGAAGGATACCAATATGGCTTTCGACTTCAAGTTTCATAACCTTACCACTTGGTTAAAGATTTCACATAAGGGACCCTCTTATCATCATTCAAGGTCTCACCTAACATTCATTCATGCAAGACTAAGACTCTTTAGGTTCCTAAGTCAAGATATCACATATTCATATCCATACATGCATCAAGTAAGTGACACAAGTCTACCTAAACAAGACACAACATACTTTACTTTACTTCTATAGCATACATTCTTTAGACAATGAGGAATGAACCTTAACATCATTTAGTAAACCTATTCATTACCTTAACATCATATGCACATCATTATAGACTCATACAAGTTAGGAACAACCATGTAACAACTCTAAGACTACACACTTAATACATAGCCATAGCATAACATGATTACCTTATATCATCAATAGACTAACACATACTTTCACATATAGGTAGATATAATTATACATAACCAAATCAACTGCACAAATAAACATATAACTTCAAGTAGTGCCGACAAGGCCATGATCATCAATATACTTAAAATAACGCCGACAAGGCCACATCAATTCACATAACACCGTAACCATAAGTGGGCCAAACAATTCACAACATAATTGAAGTCTAAATAACATTAATAAAAATTAAATAGGGCAGCATACCACCTTTTCAACCTCAACACTTCAAACCAATACCAAATCATCCAATTCAACCTCATAAGGCCCTTACCCGTGGCCATGAACATCAATTCAATACACAAACTATAATACTCAATGAAATCAAAGAAAATTCATTATCGATTAAACAATCTAAGACTAATTAGACATAAATTGAATATAATTCTTATATCATTAGAAAGCCCATATGAAACTATACATGAATCCATAAACATTAGACTAATATCAAATAACCCATAAATTAGTCAAAAACTAGGGTTCATCATTTAAATGGGTTCATAGGTTAATTGAATTTAAATCACCTTAATAACAACAATTCAATCACTAAACAATGATTTGAAACAATTTATTCAAGAACCCATGGTAGATCATGAAATAGGTCAATTCAACTTTAGAAAACTTTAGAAAACATCTTTGAAAGCTGGTATCCTTGATGAAAAGAGTTTCGAGGTTCAAAAAACATACCTTAACGAAGCTAATTATTCAATTTGGTGAAGAATCTCCACTCAGTTCGTTACACCAAGCTCTCCATGGACTTTGGACTTCAATGGAGTCTTTGGAAATTCTTAAGGGATTTTTGAATTTTGATTTTGAAGAATGAAATCTTGAATGTGTTTAAGACTTATATACACACTTTAAAATACCCAAAAGACCCTTAGGGAACCGCCAACACTCTTATTTGGAAGTGGGGTGAATTTACAAGTTCACCCCTCAACTTGGTAGTGAACCTGCGCAGGCCACAGTCCTGGCCTCCGTTGATGGGTTCAGAGACTTGGAACTGGGAGTTTAGCTCCCCAGTCTAAGTCCGAATGACGACATGCCACCAACAGGGCGTCGACTGACCCACTGGGCATCGATTGCCTCCGTTGGTTGGGACTGTGTAGGCAATTTTGGGCATCAACCTGGGTCCTTCCTTAAGGACCATTGGATGGTCCTTCGTTATGTTTGCCCTGATGTTTTCAACCCAAACATGACCGTATATGAGTTTATCACCCCTCACATGAATTTCATCTAAAACTAACACATAAAACTCGACGAAACATGCTTAGACACACAAGGTCATTTCAAGGCAAAACTTCCGAACGTCATAAACGTTCTTGAGTGTTTGACCTCCAAACTTCTCGAAACTTGACACACTACCTATATACATCATATTAATTCATTTAAGTACTTCACAACATCATGTATCATACATAACCACATAAAACCTCATATGAGGCACTTAGTTGACTTAGTCGTCGAACGTCTTGGTCGTCCCTTGATGTTTGATTTCCAATGCACCTAGTACCTTAGACACTGCCTTAATACTATTTAATAGACCTATTTAGGACCTTAGACCATCTGGACCACAATGTTAGGCTCTAGTTCACCTATGTCATTTTCGGGATCTTACATTCTCCCCCACTTGGACAACATTCGTCCTCGAATGACACTTGCCACTCTCCGAACACTTCCAAGAATAAAGAATCAACTAGCAGCTAATGACCAAACCATTCAACACATTATAAAGGAGAAAACATCAATTTCCCATAATATAAAGATTCACAACACAAAAAGAACTAGAAGATAATTATATATCTCATTATGCTACAAAACTCACATGCTTCATTCCAAATAGCAAAAACTCATTTTATATTCAATATCATATTAATACACATCATTTCTAACTATATTACAAAAATTTTATGCCAAAGCATCAATTATTCACATTTTGAAATTTTTGACACGGAGCAGTTCCAGTGCTATAGTAATTTTAGGCCAATTTTCTAAAATGCAATTTAGGCAATTCATGATATTGACATGTTACTATGCAAGGTAACACCGTATAAACACCTTTTACAACATGCTCATGGCTCCATAAAATAGAAAATGCAAGAAGTTAATGAAATTTAATTTCAACCAAACTCCTAAACGTTATGCACATGCAATAAACTAGCACATCTATCTAGTCATACTCCCCCACTTAGAAGGGACTCATATCAATTATTCATATTTTGAAAAGTTTTACAGGGAGTAGTTCCAGTGCTATAGTAATTTTAGGCCAATTTTATAAAAATGCAATTTTAGGCAATTCATGATATAGACATGTTAGTAGCAAGGTAACACCATATAAACACCTTTTACAATATGCTCATGGCTCCACAAAATAGACAATGCAAGAAGTTAATGAAATTCAATTTCAACCAAACTCCTAAACATTATGCACATGCAATAAACTAGCACATCTATCTAGTCATAATCCCCCACTTAGAAGGGACTCATATTACAACAAAAGAGAAATAAGACTTACCAACATCATCATCACTCTCATCCGGCTTCTCTCCTCTAGTCCGATGTGCATAGAAACTCCTCCTTGTTGGAGCATCATCCTTTGGAACACTAGGATCTACTTTCTTACCCTCTTTTCCTCTAGAAGCAATGTTAGGACAATCTCTCACCTTGTGTCCATCTATTCCACATCCAAAGCAAATACCGATTCCCACTAGACACTCACCATAATGTTTCTTACCACAAGTGGAACATGTAGGTTTGCCATCTTTGGAACTACCTCCTTTCTCAACCTTGACTTAGCACCCCTAGATTCTTCTTGAGTTTGAACCCTCTTTTTGAGCCTAGGTTGCACTTGATCACTAGCATCACTCCTTTTCAAGTTTCTTGACATCCTCCTAAGTTTATACTCTTCAATTGATTGTGCATACACCATGAGTCTAGCCAAAGTCATATCATCATTTAGCAAAGCCGTACGACATTCTTCCCTCACTAAGTCGGCTACACCTGTCATAAATCGACTTATTTCATCCATTGTATTAGACACTACGGATGGTGCATATCTAGACAAAGTTGATAACTTCAAAGAGTATTCCTCAAAACTCATATTGCCTTGCTTAAGATTGATAAACTCCTCTACTTTTACCTCCCTCCTCTCTCGGGGAAAGTACTTACCAAGAAAAGCTTCTTTAAATTCTTCCCACTCAATAGGATCCGACTCCACCGGCCTATTATCCTTCCTTTGAGTGTACCAAATTTGAGACACATCCCTCAGTTGATACGAAGCCAACTCCGCCTTATCCCTAGATGTAACCCCCATAGCACTCAATACCTTGTACACACCATCAAGGAACTCTTGGAGATCTTCATTTACCTTAGAGCCAAGAAAGATCAGAGGATTCATCCTCACAAAGTCTCTCAACCTAGAGGTCATAGTTCTCGCCACCACCCTAGGCACCATACTCAAATTCACTTGAGTAGTTACGGCTCGGGCTAAAGCAAGCAAAGCCTCTCTAATCTCTTGATTAGTCAATTCCGGGGGAACCACCGAAACCTCATTACCTCCTTCCACATTAGGCTCATGATCACCTTGAGGAGGAACTTGAGCACCTTGAGCACCTTGGACACCTTGCCCATCTTGAAGAACTTGCTCAACTTGCTCAACTTGAGGAGGAGCTTCCTCATTCACCCTTCCCTCTTCCAACCTTCTAGCGGCCATCCTTCTAGTATTAGAAGAATACTCATTCTACCACACGACATAGGAGAATAAAAGAAGGGAAACTCCATCGTCCTATAGCCTCTAGCCCATAGATGTGTCGCGACTCACACCGATGGTCAAGACTCTACTAGATATGACTTGATGATACTTTTTTATTCCTAAGACTACTTTCACCAACCTATGCTCTGATACCAAGCTTTATCGCATCCCGAGACCACACCCTAGAAGTTAGGGCACAATCTCGGATTGTGACGTGCGTACTCGACCTCTGGGAGGTCTTATACAAGTCATTCATATCATTAATCGCATATACATAATGAAAATTAGTGTGGAATTAAAAAATTTTATAAAAAAATATCATAGTCTTTAAAAACTCTTTCATAAAGAAGTAATAGGAAATACTAAGTCACAATCTCATCAATCTTGGACATAAGAGTACTTGGGACACGACCCATACGAAATCGGAAACATACTACTATATGGTCTATTACAAAACTTCAATAGAAACATAAAAGACATATATGCCCTTGAGTCAAGTGAGGGCATACTTCAACTTCTATTGAACGATCTTCTAATCCAAGTCTTCTTCCCAAAATCTCTTCACCTACCAAAAACTATACAGATAGACAAAAGCATGGAATTAGTACAACCACATGTACTAAGTATGACTTATGCATAAAAATTATGAAAACGGAAATTTATTGGAAATATGCATATTTTCATTTAAATATCATAATATCATCATAAGAACAACATTTATCAGTTAGAATCACATAAGAAAACATTTAAACCAAGTATCACAAATTAAGGAGACACTTTCCAGTGAACTCACTTCACTGTACAGTGAATTACTTCAATGTTACAGTGAAGTTACCTTCCTTTTTTGGCACATTCTAACATGTTGTCTTCTCACTAAAGATATCCTAATATCCACTTAAGTCACACAAACAGAGACCTACCATACACCCTCTCTAGATGTGCCTGAACTATCCTTAAGATTACTCATAATGAGACACATACACACCTAAAATACATCAACATACAAGACATACATAATATGACAATATCCCCTACCAAGGCTATCAAAAAGACTTACTTAAGTACTCCTTAAAGAGAACGCCCATACATCCGCTTCAAGGCTACCTAAATAATCCTTAAGACTTCCTAAGTTTAGATCATGTCAAACATAACAAGCAACTTCCCTAACTAGAGTCATTCTCAAGACTTCCATAGGTAAGATATGAAGAGATCATCCTTTATTTCCTCTTCATACTTTAACTAAGGAATCCTTAAGTCACTTTAGATTAGGTACTCATTCATTTACATGCTTTATATCATTAAGTCATTAGTTCATTAGTTCATTTAAGAGAAATACATCACATAAAGGACATTCAACTAATTGTCTTGAAGAAGACCTATGGACTCTAACTATAATCTTTAAAGCCTATTAGGCAATGTCTAGATAGCGTCCCATATCACCACATAAACCTCACAGAACTTCTAATGCTAATAGATATCCCATACGATTAGAATAGACAATAACCGACATAGACCATGGTAGAAAAGCATGGAATCAGTAGTTCTATCCTACTCCGATGAGGTTGTTATACTTGCCAATGGTAGAACTTAGACATATCCCATGTAAGCACATGGTTAAGGAAATATGAAGGGCTTCTTTGTATTCTAGTCTCACTCTTTAACTAGAACTGCTCTCCTTACCGTACGCACTCGGTGATAGCCTTCTTTCACATATATTAAATCTCACTAAGGTTCATACAAAAGGGTTCCATTTCAAGTTCATAACCCAATTACATTTACCCTACCAAAGAAAGGTCCACTAGGGCTACCTCCCTAAGGCGACAAGAAGCTCATCATGACTTTTCTAAGTATTGATATGATGTCGTTCCAGTCAATCAACCTTAAGTCCATCATTCATTAAAGGAAGGATACCATTACGGCTTTCGACTTCAAGTTTCATAACCTTACCACTTGGTTGAAGGTTTCACATAAGGGACCCTCTTATCATCATTCAAGGTCTCACCTAACATTCATTTATTCAAGACTTAGACTCTTTAGGTTCCTAAGTCAAGATATCACATATTCATATTCATACATGCATCAAATAAGGGACATAAGTCTACCTAAACAAGACACAACATACTTTACTTTACTCATATAGAATACATTCTTTAGACACTTAGGAATGACCCTTAACATCATTTAGTCAACCTATTCATTACCTTAACATCATCTACATAATCATTATAGACTTATATATTCAATCTAGGAACAACCATGTAACAACTCTAAGACTACACACTTAACAAATAGACATAACCTAACATGATTACCTTATATCATCAATAGACTAACACATACTTTCACATATAGGTAGATATAATCATATATAACCAAATCAACTACACAATTAGCCATATAACTTCAAGTAGTGCCGACAAGGCCATGGTCATCAATATACTTAAAATCACGCCGACAAGGCCACATCAATTCACATAGCACCGCCACCATAAGTGGTCCAAACCAATAACAACATAATTGAAGTCTAAATAACATTAATAAAAAGGAAATAGGGCAGCATACCACCTCTTGATCCTCAACACTTCAAACCAATACCAAATCATCCAATTCAACCTCATAAGGCCTTTACCCATGGCCATGAACATCAATTCAATACACAAACTATAATACTCAATGAAATCTAAGACAATCCATTATAGATTCAATAATCTAAAACTAATTAGACAACAATTGAATATAATTCTTATATCATTAGAAATCCCATAAGAAACTACACATGAATCCATAAACATTAGACCAATATAAAATAACCCATATATTAGTCAAAAACTAGGGTTCATCATTTAAATGGGTTCATAGGTTAATTGAGTTAAAATCACTTTAATAACAACAATTCAATCACTAAACAATGATATGGAACCATTAATGCATGAACCCATGCTATATCATGAAATAGGTAAATTCAACTTTAGAAAACTTTAGAAAACATCTTTGAAAGTTGGGCTCCTTGATGAAACGAGTTTCAAGGATCAAAAACCATTTTAATGAAGCTAATTCTTCAATTTGGTGAAGAATCTCCACTCAGTTCGTTACACCAAGCTCTCCCTTGACTTTAAACTTCAATGGAGTCTTTGGGAATTCTTAAGGGATTTTGGGGTTTTGATTTTTAAGAATGATATCTTCAATGTGTTTAAGACTTATATACACACTTAAAATACCCAAAATACACTTATATAACTGACAATACTCTTATTTAGAAGTGGAGTGAATTTACAAGTTCACCCTTCAACTTGGCAGTGAAGCTGCTCACGCCACAATGACCATCGAAGGTTGCCCATCGACGGGGCGTAGGTCAACTTACGGGCCGTCGTGGCCTCCGTCGATGGGTTCAGAAACTCAGAACTGTGATATTAGATCCCCAAGCTAAGTCTAAAGAGATTACATGCCACCAACAGGGCGTCGACTGACCCTCTGGGCGTCGATTGCCTCCGTTGATTGGGACTGTCTAGGCAGGTTTGGGCATCAACCTGGGTCCTTCCTAAAGGACATTTGAATGGTCCTTGGGAATGTTTTCCGGAAGTTTCTAACCCAAACATGACTTGTATATTAGTTTAGTACCTCCCTCATTAATTACATCAAAAACGAAGACATAAAACTCGACGAAAAATGCTTAGACACACAAGGTCATTTAAAGGCAAAACTTTCAAATGTCATGAACGTTCTTGAGTGTTTGACCTCCAAACTTCTCGAAACTTGACACACTAACTATATATATAATATTATGTCATTTAAGGACTTCACAACATCATGAATCACACATAACCATATATGACACACTTAGGTGACTTAGTCGTTGAACGTCTTGGTCTTCCCTTGATGTTTGACTTCCAATGCACCTAATACCTTAGACAATGCCTCAATACCATTTAATAGACATATTTAGGACCTTAGACCATCTTTAAAACAATGTTAGTGTCTAGTTCACGTATGTCATTTTCGGGATCTTACAGGATGTGTTCTAGTTCTACACTTGGCAAGTAGAACACCCACCATCAGAGTAGAGTAGACTCCGAATTCCATTCCTAGCTTGTACGGTCTATGTTTCTATTATCATCGTATGGGATAAATTCTAGTATTTGATAAGTCCTACAATATTTAGGTAGTGGAACGGAACGCTATCTAGACATGTCACGAGTAGGCTTTGATGGTGCTAGAGTGTAGGTTCCCTTGGTCTTTCTAAGACCATTATGTGAAGTCCTTAATGAATGAAATGTCTTTTATTTGACTTAATGAATGATTATGACTTCAGCAAATGTATGTTAACTAGAATGTGCTCTATCTAGTGTATCTTTGAGGGTTGCTTAGGTAAGATTGAAGAGGGTGTATGGACGGTCTCTTCTTGTCCTACTTAGGTGAATCTTGGAGTAACCTTAGGTGATGAGTAAATGAAAGGAAAAGGGAACAATCTTATCTTAGGTAGTCTTAAGGATTAATTACGTAGGCTTGAAGAGGGTGTATGGGCGGTCTCTTCTTGTCTTACTTAAGTAAGTCTTAGGATAACCTTTGGTGGGAGCTCTATACATTTATATGGGTTTAAGTGATGTTGATGATATATTGTGGAATGTGACTTATATGCATATATGATGACTTGTAAGTGACAAATATACTGTCTTAAAAGGTTTTCTCAAAAAGAGCATGTTTCATACAAAAGTCTATTTATCATGATTTTATGCATTATGCCATACTTAGTACAAGTGTTTGTACTAATTCCATAATTTTTGTCTATCTATAAAGGTGTAGGTGGAATTTGATAGGAGTGTCGGAGTGGAATCTTTGATTCGTGCTCATTCAAGAAAGAGTTGGTATGTCGTCACTTGATTTGAGGACATCTTGATGGTTAGATTTCCTTATTGAAAGTACTGTAATAGACTTAGCTATTTTCCTATATGATGATGTATGGGCCGTGTCCCAATATATTTGTTTGTCAAAGATGGCGACTTTGAGACTTAACCTTTCATTATGTTTTTCTATAAAAGAGATATGTTGAAGTATTATTATTTCGTGTGAAATGTTTTTATGAGCACTACTTTTCATACATGTATGCAATTAACGATGTGAAAGGTCTTGTACAAGACCTCCGAGAAATCAAGTACGCTATGTTCCGATTCTAGAATGCCTTCACTTCTATGGGATACTCTCGGGTCGTAACAAACTTGATATCGGAGCATAAGGTTATGAAGTATTACATAGGAATCAACAAATCTAAAAAATCCATGTCTAGTAGAGTCTTGTCCATTAATGCGACACATCCTTGTGCGAGAGGCTATAGGAAGATAGAGTTTCCCTTCTTCTCTACTCTTGTGTCATGCCGTAGAATTAAAAGTTATAAGTGTACGTTCTTAATGTTTTCTGTTATGTTTATAGGAGATGAATACGAGACTAACACCGGCTAGGAGGGTTAATGAGGAAGTGGTGATTTGGGGAGTTCCGCCCCGACTTGAGCAAGTTGAGCAAGAGGAACAAGTTCATCAAGTCGCTAAAGTTCCTCCCCAAGGTGATCAAGTCCATGTTGTGGGTGGAGGTAATAACGTTCTGGTGGTTCCCTCGGTTATTGATAATTGGGGGATTAGGGAGGCTCTCCTTACCCTAGCCCGAGCTATGACAACTCAAGTGAATAGAGACATTGGGCCTAGGGTGAATTCTATGGAGCGTACTATGACCTCTAGATTGAGGTATTTGTGAGGATGAATTATTCTATCATCTTTGGTTCTAAGGTGGCAGAAGATCCCCAAACTTTGTTGGATTAGGTGTATAAGATAATGCATGGTATAGGAGTTACTTGTAGGGGGAAAATAGAGTTAGATTCATATCAATTGAAAGAGGTTTCTGAAGTATGGTTTACTAAATGGAAGGATAGTAGCTCGGTTGAATCGGGTCCCTTAGAGTTGGAAGAGCATAAGGAAGCATTCCTAAAAAGGTACATTCCCCATGAGAAGAGGAAGGTTAAGATTGAGGAATTGATAAACCTTAGGCAAGGTAGCATAAGTGTTGAGGAGTATTCCTTAAAGTTTATCCTATTATCTAAGTATACTCCATCCTTGGTGTCTAACCCTAGGGATGAGACGAGTAGGTTCTTGACCAGTGTTTTGCATATTGTGAGGGAGAGTGTCGTACAACCATGCTCCATAGTGACATGACTCTATCTAGGCTTATGGTGTATGCTCAATCCATTGAACAGTCTAAACATGGGAGGAGAAGTAGAGATGCTAAGAGGGGAAGAACCGAGGAGCAAATTAAACGTAAGTTTAATAAGAGGGTATCCAAATAAGATAGTTCTAGTCATCCTAATGATAACTATGAGAGAGGCGGTGGTTCCCAATTGGTTAAGCCTACTTGTGCTATTTGTCGAAAAAGAACTTTGGGAACTGTCTAGACGGTACTAGTGGGTGCTTTGGTTGTGGAAAGGCTGATCACAATGTAAGAGATTGTACTACTATTGTGGATAGAGGAAGAGAGGCCAAGCAAGTTCCTCGTAGTGTTTCGGATGGTGGTGCTCCAAAGATTAATCGCTTCTCCCGATCCAAAGGAACAAAACTGGATGATGATGATAATGCCGGTAAGTTATTGTTTTCTCAATTTAGTTATATGAGTTCCTTCTAAGTGGGGGAGTATGATGAGTAGTAGAATGGTAATTTGTTGTCTCATCTATTCTATTCAATTCAATCTTGAGAGATAGATTATCATAGTAGCATGTAGCATGTTGCATTGTGTTTAGGAGTCTAATTGAATTTCATTGGTTCCTTGCATTGTGCATCTTACGAAGTTATGATTATGTTTTAAATTGAGTTTATATGTATTATTCTCTTATCTTTTCATGCTTCCATCATAAATTGCTTAAGAGTTGCATTTTTGAAACTTTAGCATATTTCACCCTAAGGCTTTGGTAGTTCACTGTAATGATTATTAAATTTCGACTAAATTATTCTTTGATGAAAAATGGTTATAATGTGTATAGAGCTGTTGTATATTAGCATGATAATGAATGGAGAAGGAGTTCCTCCTAATTAAAATGAAGAATGTGAGTCTTATTGTATGATGAGTTGTAGAAGTAGTTTTCTATCTTCTTGTTGCGTTTTGAGTCTCTTAATGTTGTGAAATTGATGTTTCTCCTGTATGTGTGTATTTTATATCGCAACGTATTGTTACATTCTGCAGGTTTTGAGTTTTTTATCTCTTGAAGGTGCCTAAAGAATAGCATGTGTCATTCGAGGACGAATGTTTCCAAGTGGGAGAGTATTGTTACACACTAAAAATGATGTAGGTTGAACTAGAGCCTAACACTTGTTTCATGATGTTTTAAAGATATAAAATTGTTAATAATGGTGTTCTTATGGAGTATATAAAGTGTGGATGTGTTAGGAGGTCAAACATCCAAGACGTTCGGAAACTAGTCGAAGTTGAACTAGCATGTCGTAGTGTTTTGTAGTGATGTTTTGGGGGATAGATTGAGGGTGCATGTCACATCCCAAAAGTATACCCTAGAAGATAGGGTACAATCTTTGATTGTAACCGGCGTCGTCGACCTCTCGGAGGTCTAAGACAAGCCTCTCATATCATTCATTGCATTGGCATAGTAATTTTAGCGGAAATTTAAAACTTTTCATAGCACATCATATGCTAGAAACATCACATCGTATATATATATAAAACATAAGTCATAATACATATTTAGAATCTAAGTCCCTTTTCCATCTTAGACTCAATAACTTTAGAGTACATTAAGGACAAGGCCCTTAAGACATAATACAAAGCTATACATTACTAAATAGACTTTACAATAAGTACACATTAGGACATCCTTGAACTTAAGGATTCCTTTCCTTGAGCTTGGGAAATCACCTATCAAGCTCCTCAATCATAGATCTCCTTTAAGCATTCCATAACCTACACTTTGTGTAAAAAGTAAAGAAGAATGGGATTAGCACAAGAATGTACTAAATATGGCAACCATGCAAAAACATGAATTTAAAAGGGACATTTCCTTTGAAAACATACTTCATGCCATTTTGAGTAAATCATCATAAAACCTTTATCAATAGCATTTATATCATCCACATACTTCATAGCAACACAATCAAAGGCCAAACATCATAGAAAAGCACATATAGAATTTAAGTACAATTTGAGGTCACTTTACAATGAACTCATCCCTCTTTAACATCTAACTCTTTTCTCAATTCATTTGCCTACTAAGTAATCCTTTAGGGATACTTGGTGCAATGCATCACCTTAGGAACACAAGAGAAAACCATACATAGCATCTACACAAGACAACACATGTCATCATAGAAGTATAGTACAATATAAACATAGTCAAACCTAGACTACACTATCATACATAAAGGACACATACATAATCATATCTATTAAGGTACCTTCCTAAGACTTCCTAAGGAGTCACTTGTGCAATGTCTAGATGATTTCATTACTTTCACCTATCCTAAGTAACTTACCTTAAGTCCTCCTAGTTGGGATCCTATTCAATTACTTCCATTGTCCATTTTACCTTTAGGGAAACCATAACCTTAACCGACATAGACCATGGATGCTAATCATGGAATCCGGTGTCATAAAACCTTACACCGATGGAAGGTGGTCTACCGGCCAAAGTAGAGCCGAACATGACATAGCTATCTAGGTGGAAATCCACTAGCTAGTATCCAATGGTAGCAACATAGTTTATGGAACTTGGGGAATTCATGGAAATATCAAATCTACACCCTATGTTGGGTCATGAGGCTATCCACCCCATGAGGACCGTAATGAACCCTACCTTTCTTATGTAAGAAAGTGTCACCCCTCACATGAGGACCGTAGTGAACCCTACCTTTCCTATGTTAGAAAGTGTCACTCCCTCATATTCAAGTTCCTCGGTGCTAGGCTAAGTTCCCTTTATTGAAAAACCTTTATTACGTTTATTTATAAAAATATAAGCTTAGGATATTCATCATTCATATGCTTATAGAATATTCAAGCACCTATCTAGTTTTGGAGTATTCTTGGGCACCCCTAGCAAGGCCCCTCTTACTAACTAGATCATCCATGTGTGTGAGTGTATACTTAGATGTGAGCAAACCTTTCACATAACACATAAGGTCACACATATTCATATCTCAATGCATAAGTCTATAGGCATAACTATATGAGCAATACTTTCATATAAACCTACTAAGACACTATACACATTCATACATCATCATATCATATTTATAGCATGATCATGTAATTATCCTTCATATGCATAAGAACCAAACCTAGGAACTATCCTATCAAGATACACATGTGCAATGCATAGACAAGGTCCCATACCCTTGACCATACTAGTACACCTATCAAGTCATCCTAGTAAGGGAATACAAATCATACATTCATAAACATCACCTTAATATACATAGTAGTAGACACTAGTGAATATGAGAATTACCTTTCATTTAGACACAATGACTTACACTACTTGTAATATGCATATAAGTGAGAGTGTGTGTACATTGACCAACATGATCCCATAATGGCTATCAATAACTCCTCAAGTCATCCACCCTATTAGACCACATTACACTTCCAAGCACATAACACACAACAAATAATAGCATAGGAGACAAGACAATATATACAATGTAATCAAGACTCCTAATTTTCGCTATTTACACTTTCATATATGGGATACTTAGGTAAGGGGTTGTTAACTATTTAACACATCAATGGAAGCACCTATACTTTATCCTAACATTATTATACACATGCTCAAACAATAACAACACAACCTAATTCACAACTAGAATAGGAAAGTAGGCATAATCTTCTCATAGTATCATTTTAAGAAAATGTTCATAAGTTCATCAATTTGCCTTCAAGGACATGGTCAACACATATATAATGAAAATAAAGTAAAAACCGCCACCATAAGTGGACCATAACACACAATGCCATACAAGGCTTTATCAACATTACTATAAAAGAATAGAGAAGTAGAAGAGTAAAGGAATTAAACATTCTTACCAATTTCGCACCCTTTGATCATCATTGATCAATACACCTTATTCATAAATAAGTCACATATATGGCAGTAGCTAAACGTACTTTAAACATATAAGAAACCATGTACAAGTCTCAACAAGATTATACCATAACATAATATAACATATCAACATACTAGGAAAGTAGGATAACATAGATCATTAACTAACTTCCCTTACATTGATTTTAGATCGTAGTTCATATATATGTAAGTCTAAGGCAGTAGCTAAACCTACATTTAACCATATTGAAATCATGATCACATACTCTCAAGATTAAGGCTACAACATAGGCATTTAGGCTTATCGATTTGCAAGAGTGTAGAAGACTTTATCAATACTATGAACTATCTAAGGGTTTGATCATCATTCATATTTCATCAGTAATATAATCATTCGGCAGTAGCTAATTAGATAAGAAATCAAGAAAAAATCATGCTTCGTCTAATCACAATTCAAGATACATCACACACTTAGCCTCTTGACTTCATAGCCTAAAGAAATCTATATCAATTAATGTAAGCCCTTCTTAATTTGAACATTAAGGATTTATACCTACAAAATTCATCCATTACATCACCCTAAAACAGTAGCTACAACAGCTCATACATAATCAAGAGTCTACACAACCGATCTCACAATCGACTTCAAGACAACATGTAGAAACATAGGCTATTCATATTCAAATCTTCATATATTTATCATCATGGACTGATCATCATCAATTCACCATTAATTAATGTAATTAACAATAAACACAAGCAATTCAACGTAAGAGAATCACCAATTCATCAAGAACAAGCCATAATCACAAAACTCATGCAAAAGCTAAACCAATTTTCGAAGGAACATGAGTTCATCATGCAATTGGAGTGAAAACACGTTAAAACCATTGAATTAACTTCAATTAATCATGATTCAATCATTAAAAAGCTTTTGAGAAGGAACCCATGGCTAGATTGGAAGATTGAAAACTTGATCATAAGATTTCTTTGAAAAACATTGAGAATGGCTCTCTAGATTAAAAGATAACTAGAGATGAAGATCACCATACCTTTGTCTAGTTAAAAACCTCTAAGAATTCATGATTCATCCATACAAAATCCATCTCCAATCATCTCTTGAGCTTCACCAACAATGGTGGTTTTAGAGAGAACATTTTTGGAGGGAAAGGCTTTAAACATGTGAGAGGATTTGGGAATGGGTTGATCACGTTTTGGATGAATTATATACAGCTAAAATTACTTAAATAAACCTATTATAGTCAGGTTAGGACGTGGGGTGAATTTCCCATTCACCCCTTTAAGTGGCAGCACGCATGCAGCTAAATCTGCAGGCACTCGCGACGTGGGCCTCGACGGGGCGTCATGGGCATGACGAGGTGTCATGCTCTCCTTCGCCCATGACTTAGACAAAATCTTGGCTTAAGTCCTGCCCAAGGCAAGTACCCTTCGACGAGACCTGCTCAACGGGCCGTTGGGGGACCAACGATCCGTCGATGCGTCCGTCAAGGGACACTGCCCAGGCAGTGTCTAGGCAGCTTTGGGGTCTTTCTTTTGGGGCCTCTTGTGGGTCCCTTTAGAAGTCGTACCCGGACGTTCCCAACACGATTAAAAACATTAGGATGTTATATACCTTCCATATAAGTTTCATCCAAAACAAACACCTACAAGACGTCCAAACAGCCTTGACCCCAACATGACATACGATGAACGTCTTAGGGGCTATCTTTCGAACGCCTTGGACGTTCTTGGACGTTTGACCTCCAAACTTCACGACACTTCATACAATAACATTAAACATCATTTAAAACCATTTCAAGACTTATTAGACTTAGTTCATATAGTTTAGGCATGCATACACACATGAGGAACATAAGCGACTATTCGTCGAACGTCTTGGACGTCCCTTGACGTTCGACTTCCAAATCACTCAAACTTTGTACACTGACTCAATATCATATAATAAGGCATTTTAGGACCTTATAAAATTAAGACGAACATGTTAGGCTCTAGACACTTTATCTCATTTTCGAGGTCTTACAATATCCCCCACTTGGGAACATTCGTCCTCGAATGACACATAGGACTCTTTAATCACATCAAGGACTTCAATGAACATAAGAGCAGTTAATAAAATTTAAAATATCATCAAATGATTTTAGCACTCAATGCACACAAGCAAGCAAAACCATTACTCACTCACTCTTTAATGCATCAAGCACAAAAGTTCTTTTTCATGTTCATGGGAGAACATCCTTCCCCTAATCATAACATGATCATTATGCCTTAATTCAATACAAGAAAATCTTGAAAAGCTACTCATAGGCAGATCATAACCCATACTCAAAGTTACTTAAGCACTCATACCTCAAAGCATATAAACTTGAGTTAGTTAAATCACAAAGATCTTTATTAGTTAGACCTAGTACCATGAAGGTCATACTCAATCATACCATGTTTAGTGGTGTACATGGAGGAATATCTTACTCCCCAACACATTACATGCATCATGAGTTCACACCTTAGCAAAGTACAATATCAATTTCTTTAAAAAATGAGAAGTCTCAACTTTCAAGCCAAGACATGCATATATTTTTCTTCCTAGTGAAGTCTAAACGGCAAGTCTCACCAAATACATCACAACAAAATAGGAATTCATTCCACAATTTCTTTTCTTAACATAATACTCACCCTTATAGTAAGCCTCATTTTGGAAAAATAGCACAAACCATAGGCACACACATATACACTTAGCAAAACATGCTTTCACCTTTCAAGAATGAGCCTACAATTTTGCATTACAAATCATTAAGTCACTAAATTTTCAAGAGAGTCGACAGATTTCATGGTAAAAGAGACTCAACTTCTATTTCAAGGCTAAACAATTTATCCTACAAGTGACTATTACCAAGTTCCTTGTCTTACCTCATGAAGTCAACTTCACAATTAGCACATTAAAATGCAAGTCAACAAGAGAAAACATGGATTTTATCAAAAATTTCTTTTCATGCTCTTTGGAAAATTCACCATGTCTCTAAGATGATGTCAATCAATTCATACCAATCATATAAAGATCATGCAATTCACACTTTATGCAAGATTATTTTCATGAACAAGCATACTAAGAATTCACATTTTCCAATTCAAGTAAGAATAGAAGGACAATGTAGAAAATTTCTACAATCTCACTACTCAAACATCATCCCCCACTTAGGGTAAACCCAATTAAGAGCAACTTAACCCAACATATAGAGGATCTCAAATACACAACCTTCATATTCATCATTTAAAGTGATTACTACTTTAGAGGGAATTTTCATTAATTCAATTTAGCAACACTAAGGCATTCTAAACCTTATCAATTTAGACAAATCATCCTCAACCATCAATTTTGATCATACTATTCTATTCACATAAGGTCTTCCTACAATGCAATAGACACTAAGGCCATACATCATTAGTGGGAAACAACAAGGAAGTTCATAACACAACAAGAAGTTTAGAAATAATCTCTACGACTCATCATGTCATAAGATTCCCATCCTTTAATTTAAATATCAAAAGTTCTTTTCCACATTCCTTATCATGTTCATATTCATAAATTCTACACATTTTTTCAACAACATCAAATCAATTGGCAATTTAGTAAGTTCTACAAACATGATACAATAAGTTGCCTAGTCTTTACAACTAGCGTGCTCCCAAATACCCAAAAGTGCAACCTTTAGACATTTAATGTAATATGTATGGAACTATAAGATACAAAGCTTTACCAACTCATTCTTCATAAGCATGCATACTATATTTACAACTCAAGTCTCTGTTAAAAAAACTCCAATTTATAATAGCAACTCATCAAGTACCACTTATATACAAAGAAAAACAATGCACACTTTTAATCACATACCTTCATAGGATAGCATACCTCCATAGGTAATTATTAAACAATCCAAGTTCAAATCCTAATATTTGGCTACCATCATACAAAACCATATAGGAATACAACAATCTAAGCGAATTCACTTTAACCACCATAACTCCTAGCATGCTTCAACTATATCATGGCATACATCATTCGACATAACTTGCTTTTTCACAAAGACTTCATATATTGCCATAATTGGCATCACATCATCAACTAAGAGATATTTCATACATAGTACGGTAAGATAACCAATCATAATCCCCATAGAGTTATCATGTGCAATGATCAAGTAAAGCCCCATAACTCTACTAAATCAAATAACTCAATAAGAAATACAATTAGCACCATACTCCACTCATCTATAACCTTCATGCATGGATAACTCCATATCTTTAGCACACTAGGCTACTTACATGATTACAAGCATAGGGATCACCTCATAAGGGCATTCACATTTATCATCATACATATACATAGTATTAACCTCCTAAGGTCTGCATCAATGCAAACTAGTGCAAGACATAGGTAGAGTCCCATACCCCTACCTAAGTCTAGTTAACCCTTCAAGTCGCCTTAGTTAGTATATACATAATCAAATAAGGACAAGTGTAACCTTCACCCATACTCATTCAAACCATAAAACAAAGATAAGAATTTTAAACTCACCTTTTCTCCCTCAAGCATAGAGAACTCTCATCCAAGCAATCACATCTAAAAGACTACCGGACAAGAAAACATAAGAGAGAGATCTTATAGAATTAAGTTCTATGGCACGATATGAGATTGATAAAGAAGGGAAACTCTATCATCCTATAGCCTCTCGTACCATTTGATGTGTCACGACTCACCACCAATGATACAAGACTCTACTAGACGTGGCAATATGAGACTTTATGGACCTAAGACCGCTACATAAACCTCATGCTCTGATACCAAGTTTGTCACATCCCAAAAGCATACCCTAGAAGATAGGGTACAATATTGGATTGTAACCGACGTCGTCGACCTCTCGGAGGTCTAAGACAAGCCTCTCATATCATTCATTGCATTGGCATAGTAATTTTAGCGGAAATTCAAAACTTTTCATAGCACATCATATGCTAGAAACATCACATCGTATATATATATATAAAACATAAGTCATAATACATATTTAGACTCTAAATCCCTTTGCCATCTTAGACTCAATAACTTTAGAGTACATTAAGGACAAGGCCCTTAAGACATACTACAAAGCTATATACATAACTAAATAGACTTTACAATAAGTACACATTAGGACATCCTTGAACTTAAGGATTCCTTTCCTTGAGCGTGGGAAATCACCTATCAAGCTCCTTAATCATAGATCTCCTTTAAGCATTCCATAACCTACACTTTGTGTAAAAAGTAAAAAACAAAATGGGATTAGCACAAGAATGTACTAAGTATGGCAACCATGCAAAAACATGCATTTAAAAGGGACATTTCCTTTGAAAACATACTTCATGCCATTTTGAGTAAATCATTATAAAACCTTTATCAATAGCATTTATATCATCCACATACTTCATAGCAACACAATCAAAGGCCAAACATCATAGAAAAGCACATATAGAATTTAAGTACAATTTGAGGTCACTTTACAGTGAACTCATCCCTCTTTAACATCTAACTCTTTTCTCAATTCATTTGCCTACTAAGTCATCCTTTAGGGATACTTGGTGCAATGCATCACCTTAGGAACACAAGAGAAAACCATACATAGCATCTACACAAGACAATACATGTCATCATAGAATTATAGTACAATATAAACATATTCAAACCTAGACTACAATATCATACATAAAGGACACATACATAATCATATCTATTAAGGTACCTTCCTAAGACTTCCTAAGGAGTCACTTGTGCAATGTCTAGATGGGTTCATTACTTCCACCTACCTAAGTAACTTACCTTAAGTCCTCCTAGTTGGGATCCTATTCAATTACTTCCATTGTCCATTTTACCTTTAGGGAAACCATAACCTTAACCGACATAGACCATGGGTGCTAATCATGGAATCCGGTGTCATAAAACCTTACACCAATGGAAGGTGGTCTACCGGCCAAAGTAGAACCGAACATGACAGAGCTATCTAGGCGGAAATCCACTAGGTAGTATCCTATGGTGGCAACATAGTTTATGGAACTTGGGGAATTCATGGAAATATCAGCTCTACACCCTATGTTGGGTCATGAGGCTATCCACCCCGTGAGGACCGTAATGAACCCTACCTTTCTTATGTAAGAAAGTGTCACCCCTCACATGAGGACCGTAGTGAACCCTATCTTTCCTATGTTAGAAAGTGTCACTCCCTCATATTCAAGTTCCTCGGTGCTAGGCTAAGTTCCCTTTATTGAAAAACCTTTATTACGTTTATTTATAAAAACATAAGCTTAGGATATTCATCATTAATATGCTTATGGCATATTCAAGCACCTATCTAGTTTTGGAGTATTCTTGGGCACCCCTAGCAAGGCCCCTCTCACTAACTAGATCATCCATGTGTGTGAGTGTATATTTAGATGTGAGCAAACCTCTCACATAACACATAAGGTCACGCATATTCATATATCAATGCATAAGTCTATAAGCATAACTATATGAGCAATACTTTCATATAAACCTACTAAGTCACTATACACATTCATACATCATCATATCATATTTATAGAATGATCATGTAATTATCCTTCATATGCATAAGAACCAAACCTAAGAACTATCCTATCAAGATACACATGTGCAATGCAAATACAAGGTCCCATACCCTTGCCCATACTAGTACACCTATCATGTCATCCTAGTAAGGGAATAGAAATCATACATTCATAAACATCACCTTAATATACATATTTGTAGACAATAGTGAATATGAGAATTACCTTTCATTTAGACACAATGACTTACACTACTTGTAATATGCATGTAAGTGAGAGTGTGTTGACATTAACCAACATGATCCCATATTGGCTATCAATAACTCCTCAAGTCATCCACCCTATTAGACCACATTACACTTCCAAGCACATAACACACAACCCATAATAGCATAGGAGACAAGACAATATATACAATGTAATCAAGACTCCTAACTTTAGCTATTTACACTTTTATATAAGAGATACATCGGTAAGGGGTTATTAACCATTTTAACACATCAATGGCAGCACCTATACTTTATCCTAACATGATTATACACATGATCAAACAATAACCACACAACCTAATTCACAACTAGAATAGGAAAGTAGGCATAATCTTCTCATAGTATCATCTTGAGAACATGTTCATAAGTTCATCAATTTGCCTTAAAGACCATGGTCAACACATATATAATGACAATAAAGTAAACTCGCCACCATAACTGGACCATACCACACAATGCCATACAAGGCTTCATCAACATTACTATAAAAGAATAGAGAAGTAGAAGAGTAAAGGAATTAAGCATTCTTACCAATTTCTCACCCTTTGATCATCATTGATCAATACATCTTATTAATCAATAAGTCACATATATGGCAGCATCTAAACGTACTTTAAACATATAAGAAACCATGTAGAAGTCGCTACAAGATTATACCATAACATAATACAACATATCAACATACTAGGAAAGTAGGATAACATAGATCATTAGCTAACTTCCCTTACATTGATTTTAGATCATAGTTCATATATATGTAAGTCTAAGGCAGTAGCTAAACCTACATTTAACCATATTGAAATCATGATCACATACTCTGAAGATTAAGGCTACAACATAGGCATTTAGGCTTATTTGCTAGAGTGTAGAAGACTTTATCAATACTATGAACTATCTAAGTGTTTGATCATCATTAATATTTAATCAATAATATACTCATTAGGCAGTAGCTAATTAGATAAGAAATCAAGAATAAATCATGCTTCGTCTAATCACAATTCAAGATACATCACACAACTAGGGTGATGTCGATAGTTGTGTTACTAGTGTATCTTGATAGGGTTACTTGGTTATTCCTATATGATACTTCAACACTATTGAGTATGTGATATCAAGATGAATGTTAAATGAAAGTCTAGGATCGGTAGATCTAAGAGTGTGTCCTTCTAAGCATGACTAATATGTGGAGCCTTCAATATATAAAGAAGGTTAACAATGAGTTATCCGTATAGACCATTGAGGCAGCCCTAGTGGACCCATCTTTGGTAGGTGCATTATGACTAGGCAATGACTAAGAGATGGTACCTCTTCATATGCCCCTTTTTATTTAACTTAATATATGAGAACAAAGTCTAGAACCGACTGAATATGTTATGGGATGTAGCTCTACTTGAGAAGAAGATTAGAGTACAATGTATCTCTAGTCGAGAAGGAGACTAGAGTGCATAAAAGACCTTGATATTCCTTAACCATGTTCCTACATGGGATGTGTCACATGCCGAGACCACACACTAGAAGTTAGGGGACAATATCAGATCGTGACGTGCGTACTCGACCTCTGGGAGGTCTTATACAAGCATTCATATCATTCATCACATTTACATAATGAAAGTAGTGCGAAATTAAAACTTTTCATAAAACAATATCATAGTATTTAAAAACACTTTCATATAGAAGTAATAGGAAATACTAAGTCTCAATCTCATCAAACTTAGACATAAGAGTACTTGGGACACGGCACATACGAAATAGAAAACATACTACTATATGGTCTATTACAAAACTTCAATAGAAATATAAAAGACATATATGCCCTCGAGTCAAGTGAGGACATACTTCAACTTCTCTTGAACGATCTTATAATCCAAGTCTTCTTACCAAAAGCTCTTCACCTACCAAGAACTATATAGATAGATAAAAGCATGGAATTAGTACAACCACATGTACTAAGTATGACTTATGCATAAAAATCATGAAAATGGACATTTATCGGAAATATGCATCTTTTCATTTAGATAACATAATATCATCATAAGAACAAAATTTATCACTTAGAATCACATAACAAAACATTTAAACCAAATATCACAAATTAAGGAGACACTTTCTAGTGAACCCACTTCACTGTAGAGTGAATTACTTCACTGTTACAGTGAAGTTACCTTACTTCCTTTTTGGCACATTCTAACATGTAGTCTTCTCACTAAAGCTATCCTAAGATTCACTTAAGTTACACAAAGAGAGACCGCCCATACACCCTCTCTAGATGTGACTAAAGGATCCTTAATATTACTCATAATGAGACACATACACACCTACAATACATCAACATACAAGACATACATAATATGACAATCTCCCCTACCAAGCCTATCAAAAAGACTTACTTAAGTACTCCTAGAAGAGAACTGCCATACATCCGCTTCAAGGCTACCTATATAATCCTTAAGACTTCCTAAGTTTAGATCATGTCAAACATAACAAGCAACATCCCTAACTAGAGTCATTCTCAAGACTTCCATAGGTAAGACATGAAGAGATCATCCTTTATGCACTTTTCACGCATTAACTAAGGAATCCTTAAGTCACTTCAGATAAGGTACTCATTCATTTACATACTTTGTATCATTAAGTCATTAGTTCATTAGTTCATTTAAGAGACATACATCATATAAAGGAAATTCAACTAATGGTCTAGAAGAAGACCTAGGGACTCTTACTAACATCTTCAAAGCCTATTGTGCAATTTCTAGATAGCGTCCCATACCACCACCTAAGCCTCATAGAAATTCTCTAACTCTAATAGGTATCCCATATGATGAGAATAGAAAATAACCGACATAGACCATGGTAGAAAAGCATGGAATCCGAAGTTCTATCCTACTCTGATGAGGTTGTTCTAATTGCCAATGGTAGAACTTAGACACATCCCATGTAGGCACATGGTTAAGGAAATATGAAGGGCTTCTTTGTATTCTAGTCTCACTCATTAACTAGGACTACTTCCCTTACCATACTCACTCGGTTCTAGACTTCGTTCTCATACATTAAGTCACACTAAGGTTCATACAAAAGGGTTCCATATCAAGTTCATAACTCAATTACGTTTATCCTACCAAAGAAAGGTCCACTAGGTCTACCTCCCTAAGGCAACAAGAAGGTCATCATGACTTTCCTAAGGATTGATATGATGTCGTTCCAGCCAATCAACCTTAAGTCCATCAATCATTACATGAAGGATACCATTATGGCTTTCGACTTCAAGTTTCATAACCTTACCACTTGGTTAAAGATTTCACATAAGGGACCCTCTTATCATCATTCAAGGTCTCACCTAACATTCATTCATGCAAGACTAAGACTCTTTAGGTTCCTAAGTCAAGATATCACATATTCATATCCATACATGCATCAAGTAAGGGACACAAGTCTACCTAAACAAGACACAACATACTTTACTTTACTTATATAGCATACATTCTTTAGACAATGAGGAATGACCCTTAACATCATTTAGTAAACCTATTCATTACCTTAACATCATATGCACATCATTATAGACTCATACAAGTTAGGAACAACCATGTAACAACTCTAAGACTACACACTTAATACATAGCCATAGCATAACTTGATTACCTTATATCATCAATAGACTAACACATACTTTCACATATAGGTAGATATAATTATACATAACCAAATCAACTGCACAAATAGACATATAACTTCAAGTAGTGCTGACAAGGCCATGATCATCAATATACTTAAAATAACACCGACAAGGCCACATCAATTTACATAACACCGCAACCATAAGTGGGCCACACAAATCACAACATAATTGAAGTCTAAATAACATTAATAAAAATGAAATAGGGCAGCATACCACCTTTTCAACCTCAACACTTCAAACCAATACCAAATCATCCAATTCAACCTCATAAGGCCCTTACCCGTGGCCATGAACATCAATTAAATACACAAACTATAATACTCAATGAAATCAAAGAAAATTCATTATCGATTAAACGATCTAAGACTAATTAGACATAAATTGAATATAATTCTTATATCATTAGAAAGCCCATATGAAACTATACATGAATCCAAACACATTAGACTAATATCAAATAACCCATAAATTAGTCAAAAACTAGGGTTCATCATTTAAATGGGTTCATAGGTTAATTGAATTAAAATCACCTTAATAACAACAATTCAATCACTAAACAATGATTTGAAACAATTTATTCAAGAACCCATGGTAGATCATGAAATAGGTCAATTCAACTTTAGAAAACTTTAGAAAACATCTTTGAAAGCTGGTATCCTTGATGAAAAGAGTTTCGAGGTTCAAAAAACATACCTTAACGAAGCTAATTATTCAATTTGGTGAAGAATCTCCACTCAGTTCGTTACACCAAGCTCTCCATGGACTTTGGACTTCAATGGAGTCTTTGGAAATTCTTAAGGGATTTTTGAATTTTGATTTTGAAGAATGAAATCTTCAATGTGTTTAAGACTTATATACACACTTTAAAATACCCAAAAGACCCTTAGGGAATCGCCAACACTCTTATTTGGAAGTGGGGTGAATTTACAAGTTTACCCCTCAACTTGGTAGTGAACCTGCGCAGGCCACAGTCCTGGCCTCCGTTGATGGGTTCAGATACTTGGAACTGGGAGTTTAGCTCCCCAGTCTAAGTCCGAATGACAACATGCCACCAACAGGGCGTCGACTGACCCACTGGGCATCGATTGCCTCCGTTGGTTGGGACTGTGTAGGCAATTTTGGGCATCAACCTGGGTCCTTCCTTAAGGACCATTGGATGGTCCTTGGGTATGTTTGCCCTGATGTTTTCAACCCAAACATGACCGTATATGAGTTTATCACCCCTCACATGAATTTCATCTAAAACTAACACATAAAACTCGACGAAACATGCTTAGACACAAAAGGTCGTTTCAAGGCAAAACTTTTGAACGTCATAAACGTTTTTGAGTGTTTGACCTCCAAACTTCTCGAAACTTGACACACTACCTATATACATCATATTAATTCATTTAAGTACTTCACAACATCATGAATCATACATAACCACATAAAACCTCATATGAGGCACTTAGTTGACTTAGTCGTCGAACGTCTTGGTCGTCCCTTGATGTTTGATTTCCAATGCACCTAGTACCTTAGACACTGCCTTAATACTATTTAATAGACCTATTTAGGACCTTAGACCATCTGGACCACAATGTTAGGCTCTAGTTCACCTATGTCATTTTCGGGATCTTACATTCTCCCCCACTTGGACAACATTCGTCCTCGAATGACACTTGCCACTCTCTGAACACTTCCAAGAATAAAGACTCAACTATCAGCTCATGACCAAACCATTCAACACATTATAAAGGAGAAAACATCAATTTCCCATAATATAAAGATTCACAACACAAAAAGAACTAGAAGATAATTCTATAACTCATTATGCTACAAAACTCACATGCTTCATTCCAAATAGCAAAAACTCATTTTATATTCAATATCATATTAATACACATCATTTCTAACTATATTACAAAAATTTTATGCCAAAGCATCAATTATTCACATTTTGAAATTTTTGACAAGGAGCAGTTCCAGTGCTATAGTAATTTTAGGCCAATTTTCTAAAAATGCAATTTAGGCAATTCATGATATTGACATGTTAATATGCAAGGTAACACCGTATAAACACCTTTTACAACATGCTCATGGCTCCATAAAATAGAAAATGCAAGAAGTTAATGAAATTCAATTTCAACCAAACTCCTAAACATTATGCACATGCAATAAACTAGCACATCTATCTAGTCATACTCCCCCACTTAGAAGGGACTCATATCAATTATTCATATTTTGAAAAGTTTTACAGGGAGTAGTTCTAGTGCTATAGTAATTTTAGGCCAATTTTATAAAAATGCAATTTTAGACAATTCATGATATAGACATGTTAGTATCAAGGTAACACCATATAAACACCTTTTACAATATGCTCATGGCTGCACAAAATAGACAATGCAAGAAGTTAATGAAATTCAATTTCAACCAAACTCCTAAACATTATGCACATGCAATAAACTAGCACATCTATCTAGTCATAATCCCCCACTTAGAAGGGACTCATATTACAACAAAAGAGAAATAAGACTTACCAACATCATCATCACTCTCATCCGGCTTCTCTCCTCTAGTCCGAAGTGCATAGAAACTCCTCCTTGTTGGAGCATCATCCTTTGGAACACTAGGATCTACTTTCTTACCCTCTATTCCTCTAGAAGCAATGTTAGGACAATCTCTCACCTTGTGTCCATCTATTCCACATCCAAAGCAAATACCGGTTCCCACTAGACACTCACCATAATGTTTCTTACCACAAGTGGCACATGTAGGTTTGCCATCTTTGGAACTACCTCCTTTCTCAACCTTGACTTAGCACCCCTAGATTCTTCTTGAGTTTGAACCCTCTTTTTGAGCCTAGGTTGCACTTGATCACTAGCATCACTCCTTTTCAAGTTTCTTGACATCCTCCTAAGTTTATACTCTTCTATTGATTGTGCATACACCATGAGTCTAGCCAAAGTCATATCATCATTTACCAAAGCCGTACGACATTCTTCCCTCACTAAGTCGGCTACACCTGTCATAAAGCGACTTATTTCATCCATTGTATTAGACACTACGGATGGTGCATATCTAGACAAAGTTGATAACTTCAAAGAGTATTCCTCAAAACTCATATTGCCTTGCTTAAGATTGATAAACTCCTCTACTTTTACCTCCCTCCTCTCTCGGGGAAAGTACTTACCAAGAAAAGCTTCTTTAAATTCTTCCCACTCAATAGGATCCGACTCCACCAGCCTATTATCCTTCCATTGAGTGTACCAAATTTGAGACACATCCCTCAGTTGATACGAAGCCAACTCCGCCTTCTCCCTAGATGTAACCCCCATAGCACTCAATACCTTGTACACACCATCAAGGAACTCTTGGGGATCTTCATCTACCTTAGAGCCAAGAAAGATCGGAGGATTCATCCTCACAAAGTCTCTCAACCTAGAGGTCATAGTTCTCGCCACCACCCTAGGCACCATACTCAAATTCACTTGAGTAGTTACGGCTCGGGCTAAAGCAAGCAAAGCCTCTCTAATCTCTTGATTAGTCAATTCCGGGGGAACCACCGGAACCTCATTACCTCCTTCCACATTAGGCTCATGATCACCTTGAGGAGGCACTTGAGCACCTTGAGCACCTTGGACACCTTGCCCATCTTGAAGAACTTGTTCAACTTGCTCAACTTGAGGAGGAGCTTCCTCATTCACCCTTCCCTCTTCCAACCTTCTAGCGGCCATCCTTCTAGTATTAGAAGAATACTCATTCTACCACACGACATAGGAGTATAAAATAAGGGAAACTCTATCATCCTATAGCCTCTAGCCCATAGATGTGTCGCAACTCACACTGATGGTCAAGACTCTACTAGATATGACTTGATGATACTTTTTTATTCCTAAGACTACTTTTACCAACCTATGCTCTGATACCAATCTTTATCGCATCCCGAGACCACACCCTAGAAGTTAGGGCACAATCTCGGATTGTGACGTGCGTACTCAACCTCTGGGAGGTCTTATACAAGTCATTCATATCATTAATCGCATATACATAATGAAAATTAGTGCGGAATTAAAAATTTTTATAAAAAAATATCATAGTCTTCAAAAACTCTTTCATAAAGAAGTAATAGGAAATACTAAGTCACAATCTCATCAATCTTGGACATAAGAGTACTTGGGACACGACCCATACGAAATCGAAAACATACTACTATATGATCTATTACAAAACTTCAATAGAAACATAAAAGACATATATGCCCTTGATTCAAGTGAGGACATACTTCAACTTCTATTGAACGATCTTCTAATCCAAGTCTTCTTCCCAAAAGCTCTTCACCTACCAAAAACTATACAGATAGACAAAAGAATGGAATTAGTACAACCACATGTACTAAGTATGACTTGTGCATAAAAATCATGAAAACGGAAATTTATTGGAAATATGCATATTTTCATTTAAATATCATAATATCATCATAAGAACAACATTTATCACTTAGAATCACATAAGAAAACATTTAAACCAAATATCACAAATTAAGGAGATACTTTCCAGTGAACTCACTTCACTGTACAGTGAATTACTTCAATGTTACAGTGAAGTTACCTTCCTTTTTTGGCACATTCTAACATGTAGTCTTCTCACTAAAGATATCCTAATATCCACTTAAGTCACACAAAGAGAGACCTCCCATACACCCTCTCTAGATGTGCCTGAACGATCCTTAAGATTACTCATAATGAGACGCATACACACCTAAAATACATCAACATACAAGACATACATAATATGACAATATCCCCTACCAAGGCTATCAAAAAGACTTACTTAAGTACTCCTGAAAGAGAACGCCCATACATCCGCTTCAAGGCTACCTAAATAATCCTTAAGATTTCCTAAGTTTAGATCATGTCAAACATAAGAAGCAACTTCCCTAACTAGAGTCATTATCAAGACTTCCATAGGTAAGATATGAAGAGATCATCCTTTATTCCCTCTTCATACTTTAACTAAGGAATCCTTAAGTCACTTTAGATTAGGTACTCATTCATTTACATACTTTATATCATTAAGTCATTAGTTCATTAGTTCATTTAAGAGAAATACATCACATAAAGGACATTCAACTAATTGTCTTGAAGAAGACCTAGGGATTCTAATCTTCAAAGCCTATTAGGCAATGTCTAGATAGCGTCCCATATCCCCACCTAAACCTCACAGAACTTTTAATGCTAATAGATATCCCATACGATTAGAATAGACAATAACCGACATAGACCATGGTAGAAAAACATGGAATCAGTAGTTCTATCCTACTCCGATGAGGTTGTTATACTTGCCAATGGTAGAACTTAGACACATCCCATGTAAGCACATGGTTAAGGAAATATGAAGGGCTTCTTTGTATTCTAGTCTCACTCTTTAACTAGAACTGCTTTCCTTACCATACGCACCCGATGATAGACTTCTTTCTCATATATTAAATCTCACTAAGGTTCATACAAAAGGGTTCCATTTCAAGTTCATAACCCAATTACATTTACCCTACCAAAGAAAGGTCCACCAGGGCTACCTCCCTAAGGCGACTAGAAGCTCATCATGACTTTTCTAAGGATTGATATGATGTCGTTCTAGCCAATCAACCTTAAGTCCATCATTCATTAAATGAAGGATACCATTACGGCTTTCGACTTCAAGTTTCATAACCTTACCACTTGGTTCAAGGTTTCACATAAGGGACCCTCTTATCATCATTCAAGGTCTCTCCTAACATTCATTTATTCAAGACTTAGACTCTTTAGGTTCCTAAGTCAAGATATCACATATTCATATTCATACATGCATCAAGTAAGGGACACAAGTCTACCTAAACAAGACACAACATACTTTACTTTACTCATATAGAATATATTCTTTAGAAACTTAGGAATGACCCTTAACATCATTTAGTCAACCTATTCATTACCTTAACATCATCTACATAATCATTATAGACTTATATATTCAAGCTAGGAACAACCATGTAACAACTCTGAGACTACAGACTTAACAAATAGACATAACCTAACATCATTACCTTATATCATCAATAGACTAACACATACTTTCACATATAGGTAGATATAATCATACATAACCAAATCAACTACACAATTAGCCATATAACTTCAAGTAGTGCCGACAAGGCCATGGTCATCAATATACTTAAAATCACGCCGAAAAGGCCACATCAATTCACATAGCACTGCCACCATAAGTGGTCCAAACCAATAACAACATAATTGAAGTCTAAATAACATTAATAAAAAGGAAATAGGGCAGCATACCACCTCTTGATCCTCAACACTTCAAACCAATACCAAATCATCCAATTCAACCTCATAAGGCCTTTACCCATGGCCATGAACATCAATTCAATACACAAACTATAATACTCAATGAAATCTAGGACAATCCATTATAGATTCAACAATCTAAAACTAACTAGACAACAATTGAATATAATTCTTATATCATTAGAAATCCCATAAGAAACTACACATGAATCCATAAACATTAGACCAATATAAAATAACCCATAAATTAGTCAAAAACTAGGGTTCATCATTCAAATGGGTTCATAGGTTAATTGAGTTAAAATCACTTTAATAACAACAATTCAATCACTAAACAATGATATGGAACCATTAATGCAAGAACCCATGCTATATCATGAAATAGGTAAATTCAACTTTAGAAAACTTTAGAAAACATCTTTGAAAGTTGGGCTCCTTGATGAAACGAGTTTCAAGGATCAAAAACCATACTTTAATGAAGCTAATTCTTCAATTTGGTGAAGAATCTCCACTCAGTTCGTTACACCAATCTCTCCCTTGACTTTAAACTTCAATGGAGTCTTTGGGAATTCTTAAGGGATTTTGGGGTTTTGATTTTTAAGAATGATATCTTCAATGTGTTTAAGACTTATATACACACTTAAAATACCCAAAAGACCCTTATAGAACCGACAATACTCTTATTTAGAAGTGGAGTGAATTTACAAGTTCACCCTTCAACTTGGCAGTGAACCTGCGCACGCCACAATGACCATCGAAGGTTGCCCATCGACGGGGTGTAGGTCAACTTATGGGCCGTCGTGGCCTTCGTCGATGGGATCAGAAACTCGGAACTGGGATCTTAGATCCCAGGCTAAGTCTCAAGAGATTACATGCCACAACAGGGCATCGACTGACCCTCTGGGCGTCGATTGCCTCCGTTGGTTGGGACTGTCTAGGCAGTTTTGGGCATCAACCTGGGTCCTTCCTAAAGGACATTTGAATGGTCCTTGGGAATGTTTTCCCGGAAGTTTCTAACCCAAACATGACTTGTATATTAGTTTAGCACCTCTCTCATTAATTGCATCAAAAACGAACACATAAAACTCGATGAAAAATGCTTAGACACACAAGGTCATTTCAAGGCAAAACTTTCGAATGTCATAAACGTTCTTGAGTGTTTGACCTCCAAACTTCTCGAAACTTAACACACTAACTATATATATCATATTAAGTCATTTAAGGACTTGACAACATCATGAATCACACATAACCACATATGACACATTTAGGTGACTTAGTCGTTGAACGTCTTGGTCTTCCCTTGACGTTTGACTTCCAATGCACCTAATACCTTAGACAATGCCTCAATACCATTTAATAGACATATTTAGGACCTTAGACCATCTTTAACACAATGTTAGTGTCTAGTTCACGTATGTCATTTTCGGGATCTTACAGGATGTGTTCTAGTTCTACATTTGGCAAGTAGAACACCCACCATCTATGTAGAGTAGACTCCGAATTCCATTCCTAGCTTGTACGGTCTATGTTTCTATTATCATCGTATGGGATACATTCTAGTATTTGATAAGTCCTACAATATTTAGGTAGTGGAATGGAACGCTATCTGGACATGTCACGAGTAGGCTTTGATGGTGCTAGAGTGTAGGTTCCCTTGGTCTTTCTAAGACCATTATGTGAAGTCCTTAATGAATGAAATGTCTTTTATTTGACTTAATGAATGATTATGACTTCAGCAAATGTATGTTAACTAGAATGTGCTCTATCTAGTGTATCTTTGAGGGTTGCTTAGGTATGACTGAAGAGGGTGTATGGATGGTCTCTTCTTGTCCTACTTAGGTGAATCTTGGAGTAACCTTAGGTGGGGAGTAAATGAAAGGAAAAGGGAACAATCTTATCTTAGGTAGTCTTAAGGATTAATTACGTAAGCTTGAAGAGGGTGTATGGGCGGTCTCTTCTTGTCTTACTTAAGTAAGTCTTAGGATAACCTTTGGTGGGAGCTCTATACAATTATATGGGTTTAAGTGATGTTGATGATATATTGTGGAATGTGACTTATATGCATATATGATGACTTGTAAGTGATTAATATACTGTCTTAAATGGTTTTCTCAAAAAGAGCATGTTTCATACAAAAGTCTGTTTATCATGATTTTATGCATTATGCCATACTTAGTACAAGTGTTTGTACTAATTCCATAATTTTTGTCTATCTCTAAAGGTGTAGGTGGAATTTGAGAGGAGTGTCGGAGTGGAATCTTTGATTCGTGTTCATTCAAGAAAGAGTTGGTATGTCGTCACTAGATTTGAGGACATCTTGATGGTTAGATTTCCTTATTAAAAGTATTGTAATAGACTTAGCTATTTTCCTATATGATGATGTATGGGACGTGTCCCAATATATTTGTTTGTCAAAGATGGCGACTTTGAGACTTAACCTTTCATTATGTTTTTCTATAAAAGAGATATGTTGAAGTATTATTATTTCGTGTGAAAAGTTTTTATGAGCACTACTTTTCATACATGTATGCAATTAACGATGTCAAAGGTCTTGTACAAGACCTCCGAGAAGTCAAGTACGCCATGTTCCGATTCTAGAATGCCTTAACTTCTAGGGGATACTCTCGGGTCGTAACAAACTTGATATCGGAGCATAAGGTTATGAAGTATTACTTAGGAATCAACAAGTCTCAAAAAGCCATGTCTAGTAGAGTCTTGTCCATTAATGCGACACATCCTTGTGCGAGAGGCTATAGGAAGATAGAGTTTCCCTTCTTTTCTACTCTTGTGTCGTGCCGTAGAATTAAAAGTTATAAGTGTACATTCTTAATGTTTTCTGTTATGTTTATAGGAGATGAATACGAGACTAACACCGGCTAGGAGGGTAAATGAGGAAGTGGTGATTTGGGGAGTTCCTCCCCGAGTTGAGCAAGTTGAGCAAGAGGAACAAGTTCATCAAGTAACTAAAGTTCCTCCCCAAGGTGATCAAGTCCATATTGTGGGTGGAGGTAATGACGTTCTGGTGGTTCCCTCGGTTATGGATAATTGGGGGATTAGGGAGGCTCTCCTTACCCTAGCCCGAGCTATGACAACTCAAGTGAATAGAGACATTGGGCCTAGGGTGAATTATATGGAGCGTACTATGACCTCTAGATTGAGGGATTTGTGAGGATGAATTCTTCTATCATCTTTGGTTCTAAGGTGGCAGAAGATCCCCAAACTTTCTTGGATTAGGTGTATAAGATAATGCATGGTATAGGAGTTACTTGTAGGGAGAAAATAGAGTTAGATTCATATCAATTGAAACAGGTTTCTGAAGTATAGTTTACTAAATGGAAGGATAGTAGATCGGTTGAATCTGGTCCCTTAGAGTGGGAAGAGTATAAGGAAGCATTCCTAAAAAGGTACATTCCCCATGAGAAGAGGAAGGTTAAGATTGAGGAATTGATAAACCTTTGGCAAGGTAGCATGAGTGTTGAGGAGTATTCCTTAAAGTTTATCCTATTATCTAAGAATACTCCATCCTTGGTGTCTAACCCTAGGGATGAGACGAGTAGGTTCTTGACCAGTGTTTTGTATATTGTGAGGGAGAGTGTCATACAACCATGCTCCATGGTGACATGACTCTATCTAGGCTTATGGTGTATGCTCAATCCACTGAACAGTCTAAACATGGGAGGAGAAGTAGAGATGCTAAGAGGGGAAGAACCGAGGAGCAAATTAAACGTAAGTTTAATAAGAGGGTATCCAAATAAGATGGTTCTAGTCATCCTAATGATAACTATGAGAGAGGCGGTGGTTCCCAATTGGTTAAGCCTACTTGTGCTATTTGTCGAAAAAGAACTTTGGGAACTGTCTAGACGGTACTAGTGGGTGCTTTGGTTGTGGAAAGGCTGATCACAATGTAAGAGATTGTACTACTATTGTGGATAGAGTAAGAGAGGCCAAGCAAGTTCCTCGTAGTGTTCCGGATGGTGGTCCTCCAAAGATTAATCGCTTCTCTCGATCCAAAGGAACAAAACTAGATGATGATTATAATGCCGGTAAGTTATTGTTTTCTCAATTTAGTTATATAAGTTCCTTCTAAGTGGGGGAGTATGATGAGTAGTAGAATGGTAATTTGTTGTCTCATCTATTCTATTCAATTCAATCTTGAGAGATAGATTGTCATAGTAGCATGTAGCATGTTGCATTGTGTTTAGGAGTCTAATTGAATTTCATTGGTTCCTTGCATTGTGCATCTTACGAAGTTATGATTATGTCTTAAATTGAGTTTATATGTATTATTCTCTTATATTTTCATGCTTCCATCATAAATTGCTTAAGAGTTGCATTTTTTAAACTTTAGCATATTTCACCGTAAGGCTTTGGTAGTTCACTGTAATGATTATTAAATTTCGACTAAATTATTCTTTGATGAAAAATGGTTATAATGTGTATAGAGCTGTTGTATATTAGCATGATAATGAATGGAGAAGGAGTTCCTCGTAATTAAAATAAAGAATGTGAGTCTTATTGCATGATGAGCTTAGGATATTCATCATTCATATGCTTATAGCATATTCAAGCACCTATCTAGTTTTGGAGTATTCTTGGGCACCCCTAGCAAGGCCCCTCTCACTAACTAGATCATCCATGTGTGTGAGTGTATAATTAGATGTGAGCAAACCTTTCACATAACACATAAGGTCACACATATTCATATCTCAATGCATAAGTCCATAGGCATAACTATATGAGCAATACTTTCATATAAACCTACTAAGACACTATACACATTCATACATCATCATATCATATTTATAGCATGATCATGTAATTATCCTTCATATGCATAAGAACCAAACCTAGGAACTATCCTATCAAGATACACATGTGCAATGCATAGACAAGGTCCCATACCCTTGCCCATACTAGTACACCTATCAAGTCATCCTAGTAAGGGAATACAAATCATACATTCATAAACATCACCTTAATATACATAGTAGTAGACACTAGTGAATATGAGAATTACCTTTCATTTAGACACAATGACTTACACTACTTGTAATATGCATATATGTGAGAGTGTGTGTACATTGACCAACATGATCCCATAATGGCTATCAATAACTCCTCAAGTCATCAACCCTATTAGACCACATTACACTTCCAAGCACATAACACACAACCCATAATAGCATAGGAGACAAGACAATATATAAAATGTAATCAAGACTCCTAATTTTAGCTATTTACACTTTCATATATGGGATACTTAGGTAAGGGGTTATTAACTATTTAACACATCAATGGCAGCACCTATACTTTATCCTAACATTATTATACACATGCTCAAACAATAACAACACAACCTAATTCACAACTAGAATAGGAAAGTAGGCATAATCTTCTCATAGTATCATCTTAAGAAAATGTTCATAAGTTCATCAATTTGCCTTCAAGGACATGGTCAACACATATATAATGAAAATAAAGTAAAAACCACCACCATAAGTGGACCATACCACACAATGCCATACAAGGTTTTATCAACATTACTATAAAAGAATAGAGAAGTAGAAGAGTAAAGGAATTAAGCATTCTTACCAATTTCTCACCCTTTGATCATCATTGATCAATACACCTTATTCATAAATAAGTCACATATATGGCTGTAGCTAAACGTACTTTAAACATATAAGAAACCATGTACAAGTCTCAACAAGATTATACCATAACATAATACAACATATCAACATACTAGGAAAGTAGGATAACATAGATCATTAACTAACTTCCCTTACATTGATTTTAGATCGTAGTTCATATATATGTAAGTCTAAGGCAGTAGCTAAACCTACATTTAACCATATTGAAATCATGATCACATATTCTCAAGATTAAGGCTACAACATAGGCATTTAGGCTTATCGATTTGCTAGAGTGTAGAAGACTTTATCAATACTATGAACTATCGAAGGGTTTGATCATCATTCATATTTCATCAATAATATACTCATTCGGCAATAGCTAATTAGATAATAAATCAAGAATAAATCATGCTTCATCTAATCACAATTCAAGATACATCACACACTTAGCCTCTTGACTTCATAGCCTAAAGGAATCCATATCAATTCATGTAAGCCCTTCTTAATTTGAACATTAAGGATTTATACCTAAAAAATTCATCCATTACATCACCCTAAAACAGTAGCTACAACAGCTCATACATAATCAAGAGTCTACACAACCGATCTCTCACTCGACTTCAAGACAACATGTAGAAACATAGGCTATTCATATTCAAATCTTCATATTTTTATCATCATGGAATGATCATCATCAATTCACCATTAATTAATGTAATTAACAATAAACACAAGCAATTCAACGTAAGAGAATCACCAATTCATCAAGAACAAGCCATAATCACAAAACTCATGCGAAAGCTAAACCAATTTTGGAAGGAACACGGGTTCATCATGAAATTGGAGTGAAAACACGTTAAAACCATTGAATTAACTTCAATTAATCATGATTCAATCATTAAAAAGCTTTTGAGAAAGAACCCATGGCTAGATTGGAAGATTGGAAACTTGATCATAAGATTTCTTTGAAAAACATTGAGAATGGCTCTGTAGATGAAAAGATAACTAGAGATGAAGATCACCATACCTTTGTCTAGTTAAAAACCTCTAAGAATTCATGATTCATCCATACAAAATCCATCTCCAATCATCTCTTGAGCTTCACCAACAATGGTGGTTTTAGAGAGAACATTTTTGGAGGGAAAGGCTTTAAACATGTGAGAGGATTTGGGAATGGGTTGATCACGTTTTGGATGAATTATATACGGCTAAAATTACTTAAATAAACCTATTATAGTCAGGTTAGGACGTGGGGTGAATTTCCCATTCACCCCTTTAAGTGGCAGCACGCATGCAGCTAAATCTGCAGGCACTCGCGACGTGGGCCTCGACGGGGCGTCATGGGCATGACGAGGTGTCATGCTCTCCTTCGCCCATGACTTAGACAAAATCTTGGCTTAAGTCCTGCCCAAGGCAAGTACCCTTCGACGAGACCTTCTCAACGGGCCGTTGGGGGACCAACGATCCGTCGATGCGTCCGTCAAGGGACACTGCCCAGGCAGTGTCTAGGCAGCTTTGGGGTCTTTCTTTTGGGGCCTCTTGTGGGGCCCTTTATAAGTCGTACCCGGACGTTCCCAACGCGATTAAAAACATTAGGATGTTATATACCTTCCACATAAGTTTCATCCAAAACAAACACCTACAAGACGTCCAAACACCCTTGACCCCAACATGACATACGATGAACGTCTTAGGGGCTATCTTTCGAACGCCTTGGACGTTCTTGGGCGTTTGACCTCCAAACTTCACGAAACTTCATACAATAACTTTAAGCATCATTTAAAACCATTTAAAGACTTATTAGACTCAGTTCATATAGTTTAGGCATGCATACACACATGAGGAACATAAGCAACTATTCGTCGAACGTCTTGGACGTCCCTTGACGTTTGACTTCCAAATCACTTCAAACTTTGTACACTGACTCAATATCATATAATAAGGTATTTTAGGACCTTATAAAATTAAGACGAACATGTTAGGCTCTAGACACTTTATCTCATTTTTGAGGTCTTACAATATCCCCCACTTGGGAACATTCGTCCTCGAATGACACATAGGACTCTTTAATCACATCAAGGACTTCAATGAACATAAGAGCAGTTAATAAAATTTAAAATATCATCAAATCATTTTAGCACTCAATGCACACAAGCAAGCAAAACCATTACTCACTCACTCTTTAATGCATCAAGCACAAAAGTTCTTTTTCATGTTCATGGGAGAACATCCTTCCCCTAATCATAACATGATCATTACGCCTTAATTCAATACAAGAAAATCTAGAAAAGCTACTCATAGGCAGATCATAACTCATACTCAAAGTTACTTAAGCACTCATACCTCAAAGCATATAAACTTGAGTTAGTTAAATCACAAAGATCTTCATTAGTTAGACCTAGTACCATGAAGGTCATACTCAATCATACCATGTTTAGTGGTGTCCATGGAGTAATATCTTACTCCCCAACACATTACATGCATCATGAGTTCACACCTTAGCAAAGTACAATATCAATTTCTTTAAAAAATGAGAAATCTCAACTTTCAAGCCAAGACATGCATATATTTTTCTTCCTAGTGAAGTCTAAACGGCAAGTCTCACCAAATACATCACAACAAAATAGGAATTCATTCCACAATTTCTTTTCTTAACAAAATACTCACCCTTATAGTAAGCCTCATTTTGGAAAAATAGTACAAACCATAGGCACACACATATACACTTAGCAAAACATGCTTTCACCTTTCAAGAATGAGCCTACAATTTTGCAATACAAATCATCAAGTCACTAAATTTTCAAGAGAGTCGACATATTTCATGGTAAAAGAGACTCAACTTCTATTGCAAGGCTAAACAATTTATCCTACAAGTGACTATTACCAAGTTCCTTGTCTTACCTCATGAAGTCAACTTCTAAATTAGCACATTAAAATGCAAGTCAACAAGAGAAAACATGGATTTTATCAAAAATTTCTTTTCATGCTCTTTGGAAAATTCACCATGTCTCTAAGATGATGTCAATCAATTCATACCAATCATATAAAGATCATGCAATTCACACTTTATGCAAGACTATTTTCATGAACAAGCATACTAAGAATTCACATTTTCCAATTCAAGTAAGAATAGAAGGACAATGTAGAAAATTTCTACAATCTCACTACTCAAACATCATCCCCCACTTAGGGTAAACCCAATTAAGAGCAACTTAACCCAACATATAGAGGATCTCAAATACACAACCTTCATATTCATCACTTAAAGTGATTACTACTTTAGAGGGAATTTTCATTAATTCAATTTAGCAACACTAAGGCATTCTAAACCTTATCAATTTAGACAAATCATCCTCAACAATCAATTTTGATCATACTATTCTATTCACATAAGGTCTTCCTACAATGCAATAGACACTAAGGCCATACATCATTAGTGGTAAACAACAAGGAAGTTCATAACACAACAAGAAGTTTAGAAATAATCTCTACGACTCATCAGGTCATAAGATTCCCATCCTTTAATTTAAATATCAAAAGTTCTTTTCCACATTCCTTATCATGTTCATATTCATAAATTCTACACATTTTTTCAACAACATCAAATTAAATGGCAATTTAGTAAGGTCTACAAACATGATACAATAAGTTGCCTAGTCTTTACAACTAGCGTGCTCCCAAATACCCAAAAGTGCAACCTTTAGACATTTAATGTAATATGTATGGAATTATAAGATACAAAGCTTTACCAACTCATTCTTCATAATCATGCATACTATATTTACAACTCAAGTCTCTATTAAAAAAACTCCAATTTATAATAGCAACTCATCAAGTACCACTTATATACAAAGAAAAACAATGCACACTTTGAATCACATACCTTCATAAGATAGCATACCTCCATAGGTAATTATTAAACAATCCAAGTTCAAATCCTAATATTTGGCTACCATCATACAAAACCATATAGGAATACAACAATCTAAGAGAATTCACTTTAACCACCATAACTCCGAGCATGCTTCAACTATATCATGGCATACATCATTCGACATAATTTGCTTTTTCACAAAGACTTCATATATTGCCATAATTGGCATCACATCATCAACTAAGAGATATTTCATACATAGTACGGTAAGATAACCAATCATAATCCCCATAGAGTTATCATGTGCAATGATCAAGTAAAGCCCCATAACTCTACTAAATCAAATAACTCAACAAGAACTACAATTAGCACCATACTCCACTCATCTATAACCTTCATGCATGGATAACTCCATATCTTTAGCACACTAGGCTACTTACATGATTACAAGCATATGGATCACCTCATAAGGGCATTCACATTTATCATCATACATATACATAGTATTAACATCTAACTCTTTTCTCAATTCATTTGCCTACTAAGTAATCCTTTAGGGATACTTGGTGCAATGCATCACCTTAGGAACACAAGAGAAAACCATACATAGCATCTACACAAGATAACACATGTCATCATAGAAGTATAGTACAATATAAACATATTCAAACCTAGACTACAATATCATACATAAAGGACACATACATAATCATATCTATTAAGGTACCTTCCTAAGACTTCCTAAGGAGTCACTTGTGCAATGTCTAGATGGGTTCATTACTTCCACCTATCCTAAGTAACTTACCTTAAGTCCTCCTAGTTGGGATCCTATTCAATTACTTCCATTGTCCATTTGACCTTTAGAGAAACCATAACCTTAACCGACATAGACCATGGGTGCTAATCATGGAATCCGGTGTCATAAAACCTTACACCGATGGAAGGTGGTCTACCGGCCAAAGTAGAACCGAACATGACAGAGCTATCTAGGTGGAAATCCACTAGCTAGTATCCTATGGTGGCAACATAGTTTATGGAACTTGGGGAATTCATGGAAATATCAGCTCTACACCCTATGTTGGGTCATGAGGCTATCCACCCCGTGAGGACCGTAATGAACCCTACCTTTCTTATGTAAGAAAGTGTCACCCCTCACATGAGGACCGTAGTGAACCCTACCTTTCCTATGTTAGAAAGTGTCACTCCCTCATATTTAAGTTCCTCCGTGCTAGGCTAAGTTCCCTTTATTGAAAAACCTTTATTACGTTTATTTATAAAAACATAAGCTTAGGATATTCATCATTCATATGCTTATAGCATATTCAAGCACCTATCTAGTTTTGGAGTATTCTTGGGCACCCCTAGCAAGGCCCCTCTCACTAACTAGATCATCCATGTGTGTGAGTGTTTACTTAGATGTGAGCAAACCTCTCACATAACACATAAGGTCACGCATATTCATATATCAATGCATAAGTCTATAGGCATAACTATATGAGCAATACTTTCATATAAACCTACTAAGACACTATACACATTCATACATCATCATATCATATTTATAGAATGATCATGTAATTATCCTTCATATGCATAAGAACCAAACCTAGGAACTATCCTATCAAGATACACATGTGCAATGCAAATACAAGGTCCCATACCCTTGCCCATACTAGTACACCTATCATGTCATCCTAGTAAGGGAATACAAATCATACATTCATAAACATCACCTTAATATACATAGTAGTAGACAATAGTGAATATGAGAATTACCTTTCATTTAGACACAATGACTTACACTACTTGTAATATGCATATAAGTGAGAGTGTGTGTACATTGACCAACATGATCCCATATAGGCTATCAATAACTCCTCAAGTCATCCACCCTATTAGACCACATTACACTTCCAAGCACATAACACACAACCCATAATAGCATAGGAGAAAAGACAATATATACAATGTAATCAAGACTCCTAACTTTAGCTATTTACACTTTTATATAAGGGATACATAGGTAAGGGGTTATTAACCATTTTAACAAATCAATGGCAGCACCTATACTCTATCCTAACATGATTATACACATGCTCAAACAATAACCACACAACCTAATTCACAACTAGAATAGGAAAGTAGGCATAATCTTCTCATAGTATCATCTTAAGAACATGTTCATAAGTTCATCAATTTGCCTTAAAGACCATGGTCAACACATATATAATGACAATAAAGTAAACTCCGCCACCATAAGTCGACCATACCATACAATGCCATACAAGGCTTCATCAACATTACTATAAAAGAATAGAGAAGTAGAAGAGTAAAGGA
Organism: Solanum sitiens; assembly: GCA_016801875.1. Classification (NCBI taxonomy): domain Eukaryota; kingdom Viridiplantae; phylum Streptophyta; class Magnoliopsida; order Solanales; family Solanaceae; genus Solanum; species Solanum sitiens. The sequence goes on from JABWTJ010000297.1 coordinate 1,428,792, forward strand.
ATTAAGCATTCCTACCAATTTCTCACCCTTTGATCATCATTGATCAATACACCTTATTAATCAATAAGTCAGATATATGGCAGTATCTAAACGTACTTTAAACATATAAGAAACCATGTAGAAGTCGCTACAAGATTATACCATAACATAATACAACATATCAACATACTAGGAAAGTAGGATAACATAGATCATTAGCTAACTTCCCTTACATTGATTTTAGATCATAGTTCATATATATGTAAGTCTAAGGCTACCTAAACCTACAATTAACCATATTGAAATCATGATCACATACTCTCAAGATTAAGAATACAACATAGGCATTTAGGCTTATTTGCTAGAGTGTAGAAGACTTTATCAATACTATGAACTATCTAAGCGTTTGATCATCATTCATATTTAATCAATAATATACTCATTAGGCAGTAGCTAATTAGATAAGAAATCAAGAATAAATCATGCTTCGTCTAATCACAATTCAAGATACATCACACACTTAGTCTCTTGACTTCATAGCCTAAAGGAATCTATATAAATTCATGCAAGCCCTTCTTAATTTGAACATTAAGGATTTATACCTACAAAATTCATCCATTACATCACCCTAAAACAGTAGCTACAGCAGTTCATACATAATCAAGAGTCTACACAACCGATCTCACAATCGACTTCAAGACAACATGTAGAAACATAGGTTATTCATATTCAAATCTTCATATATTTATCATCATGGACTGATAATCATCAATTCACCATTAATTAATGTAATTAACAATAAACAAAAGCAATTCAACGTAAGAAAATCACCAATTCATCGAGAACAACCCACAATCACAAAGCCCATGCAAAAGCTAAACAAATTTTGGAAGGAACATGGGTTCATCATGCAATTGGAGCGAAAACACGTTAAAACCATTGAATTAACTTCAATTAATCATGATTCGATCATTAAAAAGCTTTTGAGAAGGAACCCATGGCTAGATTGGATGATTGGAAACTTGATCATAAGATTTCTTTGAAAAACATTGAGAATGGCTCTCTAGATGAAACGATAACTAGAGATGAAGATCACCATGCCTTTGTCTAGTTAAAAACCTCTAAGAATTCATGATTCATCCATAGAAAATCCATCTCCAAGCAGCTCTTGAGCTTCACCAACAATGGTAGTTTTAGAGAGAACATTTTTGGAGGGAAAGGCTTTAAACATGTGAGAGGATTTGAGAATGGGTTGATCACGTTTTGGATGACTTATATACACCTAAAATTACTTAAATAAACTTATTATAGTCAGGTTAGTACGTGGGGTGAATTTCCCATTCACCCCTTTAAGTGGCAGCACGCAGGTAGACAAACCTGCAGGCACTCACGACGTGGGCCTCGACGGGGCGTCATGCCCTCCGTCACCCATGACTGTCACATCCGGGTTTACCCCCTAGACGTAACCGGCGTCGTCGTCCTCTCGGAGGACTAAGACAAGCCTCTTAGCTTCGTCATAGCATTCATCGACTAAAAATCAGTAAGAATTAAAAACTTTTTATCTAAAACTACTCGGAGGTTTACATAGACCTCTACATACACATCATTATATATATCAAGCATACATAGACTTGTTCATATACGAAGATTACTTAGTCTTCTACTTTTATTTCATACACTTATATATTCAGAAAATAATAGTCATAAAACCGTCTCATCTCATAGACCATCTATCGATCACAATAAGTCTTGGGCATAGCCCTACATCAAATGAAAGAAGCCGCATATAGGCTGTCTACTACATCGTCTCAAGAGAACAATAGAGTCTACATAGAATCATAGTAACTACACATCATAAAAGAGAGATATCGGCCACGTCCTCGAGAGAGTGAGGACCTACCACTTGGATGACAAATTATCCAAGTCTTCCTTCCTAGCAATTTGGATCAAGCTCAGCGACCCGAACCTAAAATGTTTGGGGAAAAGGAAAGAAAAGGGATTAGTACTCCACATGTACTAAGTATGAAATCTCATATACAATTACCAATCAAAGATATTTAGAAAGGGACATTTATGAAAACATAATAGACTACATATGAAATTATACCATAGCAAAGCAAAGCATACTAATGATAACCTTCAATAAGTCACAAGTGCAATGATCAAGTAAAATTACCATATCTCCTACTCAATCAAGTAACCTACCAAGACTACAATTAACAATTTGCTTACCAACATACTCTTCGTATCATAATACGTCCTTCTTCAAGCAAAGACAACAACATTATATTCATAAGCATGTTACTCAACATACCAACCATTTACATCATACTATCGCCTTACATACATAATATTGACCTCTCAAAGTTCCTATCAAGGCAAACTCGTGCAAGGCGTAGGTAGAGTCCCATACCCCTACCTAAGCTAAAGCCAACCTCTCAAGTTACTTTAATTAGCCTATACCTTATTCATTCATTCATTTTAGTTTAGGGAACATTTGCCTTAACCGACATAGACCACATAATCGAATGTGGAATCCGGTGTCATGAAACCTTACACCGATGGAAGGTGGTCTATCGGCCAAGGTAGAACCTAACGTGAACATAGCTATCTAGGTGGATCCACTAGCTAGTATTCTATGGTGGCAACATAGTTCAAGAACTAAGAGATAGGTATTCCCTCTATATACCATTTGGTAATGGGGCGTCATCTCATGAGAATTCATGAGTGAATATTTCTCAAGGAAAGTCAACACTTCACGTAGATCCATAGGTGAGTATTCCTCTAAGGGAAGTCAACACTCTATAAGGAACAAATGGTGAATATTCCTCTAGGGGAAGTCAACACCTCTCAATGTCAAGTTCACTCGGTGCTAAGCTAAGTCCCCATTTGTAGAGAAGCCTTTAATCTTCATTAATCTTCTCAATTTAATTACATAGAAGGGTCAATCCCTTGTATATCATCATTATAGCTCAAATAAGAATTGTATGAGAATTATGTCCTTTCATTAACAATTCATATAGGTGAAGTCAACCCTCGTACATCTCATCATAATAGGGCACATCGAACAACTTCCCTATATTACATTACACTTAGCAACCTCACAACCAACCTAAGCATATAAGTTCATGTATCATATCATCTTATCACATCAATCAAAGCATACTTCAACATAACATTATCACTTGATGACAATTAACCATAATTTGAAGTGAAGGCTAGGATCATCAAGACTTACCAATACTCCTCCCTAGTCCATCAATAAAGGGCCTTACCATCAACCCATAGATCAACCAATCTTAGATCATCACATCGATGTAATTCAATAATAAATCACAAGAACTAATCAAGGAGAAGCACTATACTATGAAGCAATACTACATCAAAGCCTAGTAACATGATCTCAAGTGTATCTTCTTAACTTAGATTCAATATTCAAGAACATAGGTGTGAAGAACTTCAATTCATCATAATAGATCCATAATCAATACAATGACAATCATTAAAGACCATTTAACTTATTATGAGGTCAATTCTATCAAACTCAACCTAATCCATATCAATTCAACATTTAGGGTTAAGGGTTAGGGGTCATCACCCACAACCTAGATCAAACTACATCAATTGACCATAATCAAGTTACAATTCATGATAATCTATTCATTCTAACCCAAAGAATACATAATTAACTCAATTCACATGATCAAATTCGGATTTGGATGAAACCCATAAGAAACTCAACTTTTTGGAAAAAGCTTTGAAGGAACCCTTTGAGGAAAGAATCTCAAAGGTGAATTAGATCCCATACCTTAAGGTTTGATGACGTTTTGATGGTGAATTTCGTGCTAAATCAACCCCCAATGATCTCCCCAAGTTGATCTCCAATGGAGTCTTCCAATAGAGAGAGAAAGTAGAGAGAAGGAAGAGAGTTTTGTTTTTGAGAGAATGATTAGGCTAATGAGGGTTGGGTATTTATAGTGGGGTCTTAAGTCACTTAATTAGTCTCTCTTAAACCCCTAATTACCCCTAAGTCAATTAATTAATTAACTAACTAAAACTAACTTTTCCAAAACTGCCACAGACCTTCCACGACGGATCCCCGACGACGGTCCGTCGTGGTCATGACGAACTGACATCCCTCCGTCCTGCACATCCGTCACGTTGGTCAGAGACTTGTGCAGGCGGAGGCTTTCTCCCCAGACACCAAGGATGGCACGACGGTCCGTCGTGGGCGTGACGGACTGACATCCCTCCGTCCTGCACATCCGTCACGTTGGTCAGAGACTTGTGCAGGCGGAGGTTTGTCCTACGGCACCAAGGCTGGCACGACGGAGACCTTGACATCCCGTCGCGCCTGTGACGCCCCGTCATGGGGTCCGTCATGCCCTGCTATTTCTAGGGTCCTCCTCGAGGGTCCTTGTTTGGTCCTCGGGGAGTCGTACCCTGACTTTTCCAGAATGAAACCATCCCACACTATATTTTACACCTATGGTAACAACCATTTACCATATTCCGACTCTTTAACTAGGTTAACTCAAAAGGACACTCTAGCCCTCTTATGACCCAATTTGCCGAACGCATAAGAATTTCGGTTAAAACACCACTTCAAAGACTCTAAATATGCCTAATTGGGTAGGAACACTGGTTTAGATCCTAAGGAGACCATTTAAGTCTTATCACATGACCTCGGTATTTCAAAATGTTACATTATCCCCCCCTTAGGAACATTCGTCCCCGAATGACACCAAACACTCTTAAAATGTGGGAGTAGACTCAAGACTAGCAGCTCAACCAATTCACAATATGTAGTTAGCATGAACTATATTATTTCATAAAAATACTTCAAAACATCAATTTATCATATCTAAATCACCAAACTTGTCTCAAATATGCAAGAAACCAAACAACTTCCAAATTTATCTAAGGTCACCTTAAAGAGCCTTCATTTTAGAAGTCTCCAAACTAGGAGTTTTGCAAAGTTTCACAAAAACAACAGAGATTCACAATATCTAACGTATTTTTATCATTAGAGAGAGATACTAACCTTACACATCAAAAAGATGAGGATAACGGGTTTTCATGTCGGCTTCCGCCTCCCATGTTGCACCCTCAACTAGGTGGTTCCTCCATAGCACCTTTACGAAAACCACCTCTTTGTTCCTCAACCTTTTCACTTGCCTATCAAGGATTTGAACCGGAACCTCCTCATAAGAGAGGTTATCCTTGACTCTGAGGCCTTCAAGAGGAAGAATAGACTCGGGATTCCCGACACACTTCTTCAACATGGAGACATGGAAAACTGGATGAACCAAAGCTAGCTCATTGGGTAATCTTAAACGATAGGCAACTTTACCAACCCTTTCTAAAATCTCATAAGGGCCTACATATCGAGGGCTCAACTTCCCTTTCTTGCCAAATCTTACCACACCCTTCATAGGTGAGATTTTTAAATACACTTTATCACCCTCTTCAAACTCCAAGTCCCTTCTTCTATTATCGGCATAGGACTTTTGTCGACTATAGGCTGTTTGCAACCTATTTCTTATGATATGTACATTCTCCAATGTCTTGTAAATCAAGTCGGGACCGAATATCGATGACTCACCTACTTCAAACCATCCTATAGGAGACCTACACCTCCTTCCATACAAGGCTTCATAGGGAGCCATGGAGATGGATGAATGAACGCTATTATTATACGCAAACTCCACCAACGGCAAATGCTTATCCCAACTCCCTTTAAAATCAATGATGCAAGCTCTAAGCATATCCTCAGGAGTTTGAATCGTGCGTTCCGCTTGACCATCCATTTGAGGATGGAAGGCGGTACTTAATTTCACTTTAGTACCCAAACCTTTTTGAAACGACTTCCAAAACCTAGATGTGAATTGTGCACCTCTATCCGAAATGATGGATAACGGAATACCATGATGACACACAATCTCATCTATGAAAATCTTCGCATAATCTTCCACCGAATATGTAGATTTGACGGGGATAAAGTGAGTGGACTTAGTCAATCTATCAACAATCACCCATATAGAATCATATGACTTTTGAGTCCGAGGCAACCCTACTACGAAATCCATATTAATGTCTTCCCACTTCCAAGTAGGAATTTGGATCTCCTGTAGTAAGCCACCCGGCTTTTGATGTTCCGCCTTCACTTGTTGACAATTCGTACATTTAGCAACAAATTCCGCTATATCCTTCTTCAAACCTTCCCACCAATATATTTCTCGAAGGTCATGATACATCTTTGTAGAACCGGGATGGATGGAATAGTGGGATCCATGGGCTTCATCAAGGATCCGATCCCTTAATCCATCCACATCAGGAACACACAACCTCCCTTGATACCTCAATACACTATCTTCTCCTAAGGAGAAAGACTCGTTCGCCTTGCCAAGAACCGATTCCTTTAATTCCATCAATAGTTGGTCAAGGTGTTGTTTGGTCTTCACCTCAACCACCAATGATGACTCAGAGCTATGATGAACCGTGGCACCTCCATTTAGCGAACTCACCAATCGCACTCCCAATCTAGTCAAACGATGAACATCTTTTACTAGATCTTTCTTGTCTTCATCTATATGAGTCACACCACCCATAGTCATACGGCTTAAAGCATCTGCCACCACATTTGCCTTGCCGGGATGATATAGGACACTCATATCATAATCTTTCAACAACTCTAACCACCTTCTTTGTCGAAGATTCAAATCTTTTTGAGTAAACACATATTGAAGGCTCTTATGATCAGTGAAAACATCTACATGAACACCATACAAGTAGTGTCTCCATATTTTTAAAGCAAACACCACGGCCGCTAACTCAAGGTCATGAGTAGGATAATTTCTCTCATGCACCTTAAGTTGCCGCGAAGCATAGGCAATCACCTTCCCATTCTGCATAAGCACACACCCCAAACCTACGCGAGATGCATCACAATACACAATGAACCCTTTAGATCCTTCCGGTAAAGTTAAAACCGGAGCGAAAGTAAGCCTATCCTTCAATAATTGAAAACTCTTCTCACATGCCTCTGACCATTCAAACTTTTTGCCTTTTTGAGTCAATGAAGTCAAAGGAGATGCAATGGAAGAAAAACCTTCTACGAATCTTCGATAATAACCCGCTAGACCCAAGAAACTCTTAATATCAGTTGGGGTCAAGGGTCTAGGCCAGTTTCTTACCGCATCTGTCTTCCTTGGGTCTACCTCAACTCCCTCACTAGAGATGATGTGCCCAAGAAATGCCACCGACCTTAGCCAAAACTCGCACTTGCTATACTTGGCGAACAATTTATGTTCCCCAAGGGTTTGCAATACTACCCTTAGATGATCCTTGTGGTCAACCTCATTTTTTTGAATACACCAAGATATCATCGATAAATACAATAACGAATGAATCAAGGTACTTTCGAAACACCCTGTTCATCAGATCCATAAACGCCGCCGGAGCATTTGTGAGACCAAAAGACATAACCACGAACTCATAATGCCCATATCGAGTCCGAAAAGCTGTCTTTGAAATATCTTCATTTCTCACCCTAAGCTGGTGGTACCCTGACCTCAAATCAATCTTTGAGAAGTAACTCGCTCCTTGGAGTTGATCAAATAAATCATCAATTCGAGGAAGAGGATACTTGTTCTTGATGGTAACCTTGTTGAGTTGTCGGTAATCAATACACATCCTCAAGGACCCATCTTTCTTTTTCACGAACAAGACCGGAGCACCCCATGGAGAAATGCTAGGCCTTATAAAGCCCTTGTCTAGCAAATCTTTAAGTTGTGCATTCAATTCCTTTAACTCGGCCGGAGCCATTCTATAAGGAGAAATAGAAATAGGATTTGTTTCCGATAGCAAATCGATACCGAAATCGATTTCCCGTTCGGGAGGAATGCCAGGAAGGTCATCAGGAAAAAACTCCGTAAATTCACTCACCACGGGGACTGAATCTATAGGAGGAACTTCGGAATCCACTTCTTGGACTCTCACAATATGGTAGAGACACCCCTTCGAGATCATTTTACACGCCTTTAGGCATGTTATGAAACGACCTCTAGGAAAAGAATTTCCACCTTTCCACTCTATAACGGGTTCATTTGGGAAACAAAACCTCACAATTTTGGTCCTACAATTGATGGAAGCGAAACTAGCATGCAACCAGTCCATACCTAATATGACATCAAAATCAATCATGTCTAGCTCAACTAGATCAATATGAGAAACTCTATGAGGTATTGAAATAGGACAATTTCGATAGACTCTTTTTGCTACCACTGACTCACCCACCGGGGTAGACACCAAAATAGGTTCATGCAAAACATCGGGTAATGTACTAAATTTCTTAGCTACCAATGGAGTAACGAAAGACAACGTAGCACCCGGATCAAGTAATGCATACACATCAATGGCAAAGATTTGTAACATACCAGTCACCACATCGGGAGAGGCCTCTTGGTCATCTCTAGTACGAAGAGCATAAAGACGGTTCTTTTTGGGAGCACTATTAGAACCACTTGGATGACCACCCCTCTCTTGTCCCTTAGCATTTGGACAATCCCGCACCTTGTGACCAATCTTTCCACAACCATAGCAATTTCCCGTTCCAATCAAACATTCTCCATAGTGACCTTTACCACACTTAGAACATGTAGGCTTCTCATTAGATGAGTTCCCATCCTTTCCCTTGGCAACTTTTGGTCTAGGAGCTTTAGAATCCCTAGTCTTGGGAAATTTGGATGGAACGTGGTTTGAGAACCTCTTTTTGAATCTAGGCCTGTCTTGAATTCCCAACCTATCTTTGGCAGTTTCACTCTCAGAAGACCTTGTCCTCCTTGAGTCCTTATCCTTCCTTTTTGATCTAGCCTCCTCAACCCTTCTTGCATGCACCATGAGACGACCAATGTTCATGTTATCATGTAGCATAGCCGATTGACACTCCTCTTGTAAATCGTCCGATATACCTGTCACATATCGACTCATTTCGTCTCTAGGATCGGAGACCAAAGACGGAGCATATTTGGCCAATTGAGTAAATTTCAGAGAATACTCATGAACACTCATCGTTCCTTGGCGGAGATTGATGAATTCCACCACCTTCGTTTCCCTCATCTCTCTAGGGAAGAACCGATCAATGAAGGCCCCTTTGAATAACTCCCACGTCACTAACCCACTTCCAAGTGGCCTGTTGTCCTTCCATTGCGCATACCATATCTGAGCGACATCTTTGAGTTGGTAGGAGGCCAACTCAGCATTCTCGCTAGACGACAGCCCCATAGCACACAAAATCTTGTGAACCTCATCAATAAATTCCTGAGGATCTTCATCAACCTTCGACCCATAAAAGACAGGAGGATTCATTCGAGTGAAATCCCTAAGTCTGGAGGCCATAGTCTGTTCATGGACTCTAGGTGCCAAATCCCTATTGGCTTGGGCAGTCATAGCTTGGGCTTGCACTGTTGCGGCTTGAGCTTGAGTAGTCATGGCTTGAGCCATTTGAGCAATAATAGCTCTCATCTGAGCCTCTGTCATCGGTGGAGGATCAGCAGGAACCTGGTCATCAATAGCAACCTCTTCAAGAGGAGGAGCAGGTTCGTCACGAGGAATTCCCGCAGCAGCCATCTCTTTCTCAAGTCTTCGAGCCGCTTTTCTTCTAGTATTCATCTCCTATAACCAAAACACAAGGTTCAGGCGAAAGCATATCCGATGTACATTCTAGGGGCACGATATGGATTTCCAACAATGAGAATGATTCCTAATCATCAAATAAGTTCCTATTCATAAGTGTGGCGCGCTTCACAATTATGAATACAAACTTAAATAACGTGGTTGAGAGAGAGACGTTAACATCAAGGATATTCAACCTCATGCTCTAATACCAAGTTTGTCACATCCGGGTTTACCCCCTAGACGTAACCGGCGTCGTCGTCCTCTCGGAGGACTAAGACAAGCCTCTTAGCTTCGTCATAGCATTCATCGACTAAAAATTAGTAAAAATTAAAAACTTTTTATCTAGAACTACTCGGAGGTTTACATAGACCTCTACATACACATCATTATATATATCAAGTATACATAGACTTGTTCATATACGAAGATTACTTAGTCTTCTACTTTTATTTCATACACTTATATATTCAGAAAATAATAGTCATAAAACCGTCTCATCTCATAGACCATCTATCGATCACAATAAGTCTTGGGTATAGCCCTACATCAAATGAAAGAAGCTGCATATAGGCTGTCTACTACATCGTCTCAAGAGAACAATAGAGTCAACATAGAATAATAGTAACTACACATCATAAAAGAGAGATATCGGCCACGTCCTCGAGAGAGTGAGGACCTACCACTTGGATGACAAATTATCCAAGTCTTCCTTCCTAGCAATTTGGATCAAGCTCAGCGACCCGAACCTAAAATGTTTGGGGAAAAGGAAAGAAAAAGGGATTAGTACTCCACATGTACTAAGTATGAAATCTCATATACAATTACCAATCAAATATATTTAGAAAGGGACATTTATGAAAATATAATAGACTACATATGAAATTATACCATAGCAAAGCAAAGCATACTAATGATAACCTTCAATAAGTCACAAGTTTAATGATCAAGTAAAATTACCATATCTCCTACTCAATCAAGTAACCTACCAAGACTACAATTAACAATTTGCTTACCAACATACTCTTCGTATCATAATACGTCCTTCTTCAAGCAAAGACAACAACATTATATTCATAAGCATGTTACTCAACATACCAACCATTTACATCATACTATCGCCTTACATACATAATATTGACCTCTCTAAGTTCCTATCAAGGCAAACTCGTGCAAGGCGTAGGTAGAGTCCCATACCCCTACCTAAGCTAAAGCCAACCTCTCAAGTTACTTTAATTAGCCTATACCTTATTCATTCATTCATTTTAGTTTAGGGAACATTTGCCTTAACCGACATAGACCACATAATCGAATCTGGAATCCGGTGTCATGAAACCTTACACCGATGGAAGGTGGTCTACCGGCCAAGGTAGAACCTAACGTGAACATAGCTATCTAGGTGGATCCACTAGCTAGTATCCTATGGTGGCAACATAGTTCAAGAACTAAGAGATAGGTATTCCCTCTATATACCATTCGGTAATGGGGCCTCATCTCATGAGAATTCATGAGTGAATATTTCTCAAGGAAAGTCAACACTTCACGTAGATCCATAGGTGAGTATTCCTCTAAGGGAAGTCAACACTCTATAAGGAACAAATGGTGAATATTCCTCTAGGGGAAGTCAACACCTCTCAATGTCAAGTTCACTCGGTGCTAAGCTAAGTCCCCATTTGTAGAGAAGCCTTTAATCTTCATTAATCTTCTCAATTTAATTACATAAAAGGGTCAATCCCTTGTATATCATCATTATAGCTCAAATAAGAATTGTATGAGAATTATGTCCTTTCATTAATAATTCATATAGGTGAAGTCAACCCTCGTACATCTCATCATAATAGGGCACATCGAACAACTTCCCTATATTACATTACACTTAGCAACCTCACAACCAACCTAAGCATATAAGTTCATGTATCATATCATCTTATCACATCAATCAAAGCATACTTCAACATAACATTATCACTTGATGACAATTAACCATAATTTGAAGTGAAGTCTAGGATCATTAAGACTTACCAATACTCCTCCCTAGTCCATCAATAAAGGGCCTTACCATCAACCCATAGATCAACCAATCTTAGATCATCACATCGATGTAATTCAATAATAAATCACAAGAACTAATCAAGGAGAAGCACTATACTATGAAGCAATACTACATCAAAGCCTAGTAACATGATCTCAAGTGTATCTTCTTAACTTAGATTCAATATTCAAGAACATAGGTGTGAAGAACTTCTATTCATCATAATAGATCCATAATCAATACAATGACAATCATTAAAGACCATTTAACTTATTATGAGGTCAATTCTATCAAACTCAACCTAATCCATATCAATTCAACATTTAGGGTTAAGGGTTAGGGGTCATCACCCACAACCTAGATCAAACTACATCAATTGACCATAATCAAGTTACAATTCATGATAATCTAGTTATTCTAACCCAAAGAATACATAATTAAGTCAATTCACATGATCAAATTCGGATTTGGATGAAACCCATAAGAAACTCAACTTTTTGGAAAAAGCTTTGAAGGAACCCTTTGAGGAAAGAATCTCAAAAGTGAATTAGATCCCATACCTTAAGATTTGATGACGTTTTGATGGAGAATTTTGTGCTAAATCAACCCCCTATGGTTTCCCCAAGTTGATCTCCAATGGAGTCTTCCAATAGAGAGAGAAAGTAGAGAGAAGGAAGAGAGTTTTGTTTTTGAGAGAATGATTAGGCTAATGAGGGTTGGGTATTTATAGTGGGGTCTTAAGACACTTAATTAGTCTCTCTTAAACCCCTAATTACCCCTAAGTCAATTAATTAATTAACTAACTAAAACTAACTTTTCCAAAACTGCCACAGACCTTCCACGATGGATCCCCGACGACGGTCCGTCGTGGTCATGACGAACTGACATCCCTCCGTCCTGCACATCTGTCACGTTGGTCAGAGACTTGTGCAGGCGGAGGTTTTCTCCCCAGACACCAAGGATGGCACGACGGTCCGTCGTGGGCGTGACGGACTGACATCCCTCCGTCCTGCACATCCGTCACGTTGGTCAGAGACTTGTGCAGGCGGAGGTTTGTCCTACGGCACCAAGGCTGGCACGACGGAGACCTTGACGTCCCGTCGCGCCTGTGATGCCCCGTCATGGGGTCCGTCATGCCCTGCTATTTCTAGGGTCCTCCTCGAGGGTCCTTGTTTGGTCCTCGGGGAGTCGTACCCTGACTTTTCCAGAATGAAACCATCCCACACTATATTTTACACCTATGGTAACAACCATTTACCATATTCCGACTCTTTAACTAGGTTAACTCAAAAGGACACTCTAGCCCTCTTATGACCCAATTTGCCGGACGTATAAGAATTTCGGTTAAAACACCACTTCAAAGACTCTAAATATGCCTAATTGGGTAGGAACACTGGTTTAGATCCTAAGGAGACCATTTAAGTCTTATCACATGACCTCGGTATTTCAAAATGTTACAATGGCTTAGCCAAAATATTGGCTTAAGTCCTGTCCAAGGCAAGTACCCTTCTACGAGACCTGCTCGACGGGCCGTTGGGGGACCAACGATTCGTCGTTGGGTCCGTCAAGGGACACTGCCCAGGCAGTGTCTAGGCAGCTTTGGGGTCCTTCTTTTGGGGCCTATTGTGGGGCCCTTTAGAAGTCGTACCCTGGCGTTTACAATGTGTTTAAACACCTTAGCATGTTATATACCTTCCACATAATTTTCATCCAAAACAAACACCTACAAGACGTCCAAACACCCTTGACCCCAACATGACATACGATGAACGTCTTAGGGGCTATCTTTCGAACGCCTTGGACGTTCTTGGGCGTTTGACCTCCAAATATCACGAAACTTCATACAATAACATTAAACATCATTTAAAACCATTTCAATACTTATTAGACTCAGTTCATACAGTTTAGGCATGCATACACATATGAGGAACATAAGCGACTATTCGTCCAACGTCTTGGACGTCCCTTGACGTTCGACTTCCAAATCACTTCAAACTTTGTACACTGCCTCTATATCACATAATAAGGCATTTTAGGACCTTATAACATTAAGACAAACATGTTAGGCTCTAGACGCTTTATCTCATTTTCGAGGTCTTACAGTGCAATTGAGTACGGATTGTTCCTACGCGTAGCCTGACATGTAAAATGTGTAAACATCCGGGAACTATGCCCCTTGGACAGCCAAAGTGTCCTCAAGGAGGACCCAAAGTTTTCCAAGCAAACTGCCGCGCCAAACAGAATCTGGCAGTGGCTTAGCGTCACGCAGCTCACACTGAGTGGGAAAAATTCTTGCCTGCTCCATGGGGCTTTCACGAACCATTATTTTTTGAACTTTTACTGAAACAAGATTTGAAAATGCCTCAGCGATACGCAGTAAACTCCCAGATTTGGTGGCGTCGTTTTTAAGTCAAATTTGAATAGGTTGAATTGTCTAATAAGTGCAGGGGTCTGTTGAGTAATTTGGGGATGAATTATAGACGGTTATTGAGTCTTTTTATACACCTAAACTCACCAATCAATGAAAAAACCTCAACTCAAAACAAAACCTCTTCATTCTTCTCTCCAAAACTTCCATTGTTGAAGCTTTGATGCTCCATGGAAGAAGACTGTTTTTCTCAAGTTTTTCTCCATAAATTTCGTGGGTTAATCTTCTATAATAAGGTATGTTTTTTCATCCTTTAATCTCTTTTATTCAAGGAGTAAATTCAAATGATTTTTCACAAATGATCAAAAACTTGAATTCTTCAATTTTGGGATCTATCCATGGGTTCTTTGCATAAAACGTTTTGAACCATTGTATTATTATTGAAGTGATGTTAATTTGATTACTTTAACCTAAAAACTCTATGAACCCATGCAAACCATGCAACCCTAGATTTGACTATTTTATGGGTGAAGTGATCATGTCTCTATAATATTGAATTCTTATGTAGTTTGAGTAGGACTATTAAATTATGATAGAATCATTTAAGAATTGATAATATTCTGCCCTAAATTCATAAATATATGTTTAATTGCCTTTGATTCATTTTCTATCCTAAGTATTGAATTGAATTGGTGATCATGGCCATGGGTAAGGGCATTTAAATATTGTGTTGGATGATTTAACCATGGATTGAAGTGGTTAGAGTGGATAGGTGGTAAGTTGCCCTAACTCTCTCTATATATTATGTAGTATAGGTCTTGAATTGTTATTGAGAATTGTATGGTCCACTTATGGTGGCGGTGCTTGTGTGTTATTCTGCAGATGATGTGGCCTTGTTGGCATTAATTTATGAATTGTGTTGAACATGGTCTTGTCGACATTATTTTATGAATGGTGATATTTTCAAGTTAAGACTTGAATATGAGTAATGCGAACGACTATGTGATATGTGTGTGTGTGAGATTGGCGTTTCCTAATTGACTATATGTGATCATGATAGACTAGGGTGATGTCTCTAGTTGTGTTACTAGTGTATCTTTATCGGTTGACTTGGTTATTCCTAAATGATACTTGAACACTATTGAGTATGTGATATGAAGAGGAATGTTGAATGAAAGTCTAGGATCGGTAGACCTAAGATGGTGCCCTTCTAAGCATTACTAATATGTGGAGCCTTCTATATAGAAATAAGGTTAAGAATAAGCTATCCTTATAGACCATTGAGACGTAGACCTAGTGGACCCATCTTTGGTAGGTTCATTATGACTAGGTAATGACTAAGAGATGGTACTTCTTTATATGCCCCTTTTTATTGAAGTGACTCTATGAGAAAAAAGGCTAGCACCGAGTGAATATGTTATGGGATGTAGCTCTACTTGAGAAAGAGAGTAGAGTACAATGTATCTCTACTTGAGAAGGAGACTAGAGTGCATAAAATACCTTGGCAAGTAGAACACCCTCTATCGGAGTAGGGTAGACTCCGGATTCGATGCCTAGCTAGTATGGAATATTTCGGTTATTGCCTATTCTCATCATGTGGGATACATTCTGGTATTTTATAAGTCCTACAACGTTTAGGTAGTGGAATGGGACGCTATCTAGACAAGGCACAAGTAGGCTTTGATGGTGCTATAGTGTAGGTTCCCTAGGTCTTTCTAAGACCATCATGTGAAGTCCTAAATGAATGAAATGTCTTCTAATTGACTTAATGAATGATTATGAATTTTGCTAATGTATGTTGACTAGAATGTACTCTATCTAGGGTATCTTTGAGGGTTGCTTAGGTAAGCTTGAAGAGGGTGTATAGGCGATCTCTTCTTGTCCTACTTAGGAGAATCTTGGATTAACCTTATGTGGGGAGTAAATTAAAGGAAAAGGGAAAAATCTTATATTAGGTAGTGTTAAGGATTGTTTAAATAATCTTGAAGAGGGTGTATGGGCGGTCTCTTCTTGTCTTACTTAAGTAAGTCTTAGGATAACCTTTGGTGGGAGGTGTATACATTTATATGTGTTGAAGTGATGTTGATGCTATATTGTGGAATGTGACTTATATGCATATATGTTGACTTGTAAGTTACTATTATACTTGTCTTAAAAGTTTTTCTAAATAAACAACATATTTCATACAAAAGTCATTTTGTCATGATTTTATGCATTATGTCATATTTAGTTCAAGTGTTTGTACTAGTTCCATACTTTTTGTCTATCTCTAAGGGTGTAGGTGGAATTTTAGGGGAGTCTCGAAGTGGAAGCTTGGATTAGTGTTCATTCAAGTTAGAGTTGGTTTGTCCTCACTAGATTCGAGGATTTATTGATGTTTAGAGATCTTTATTGAAAGTTTTGTAATAGACTTCTCTATTTTCCTATATGATGAAGTATGGATTGTGTCCCAATATATTACTATGTCTAAGATGGCGACTTTGAGACTTAGCCTTTCATTATCTATTTCTATAAAAGAGATATTTTGAAGTATTACTATTTTGTGTAAAAAGTTTTAATTCCGCAGTACTTTTTATACATGTATGCAATGAACAATGTCAAAGGGCTTGTACAAGACGTCCCAGAGGTCAAGTACGCCGTGTTTTGATTCGAGAATGCCCTAACTTCTAGGGGGTACTCTTGGGTCATAACAATATATATGACTTATGTGAAATGACATGTTATATGAGAATTTATGTCATGATATGGTTATAACTTGCGAATTCTTGATATAGTTTAAATGAGTTTCCTTTAGAATGATAGGTTGCTTTATGATTTCATATGAAGATAATTTAATGCTATGGTTTAAGTTTGAAATGCTTTGCTAGAATTTCATAAATAGCGAAAGATGCATTTTGCCTTTATATATGTGTAATGGTTCAAATGTTTCCCTTTTATGTGTGATTCTTGATAGTTGTCCTTTTGTGGATTGGAGTCTTTTGTATAGGCTTGATCCTAGAAATGAAGGTAGTGTGCTTATTATATAAGGTGATTGTGAGTATGCTAGTTAATGGGAGAACCCTTATGACTAGGTGGATAGTTATCCTTATGAACCTTTTCTAATAGGGGGGGGGGAAGTGAAGAAAGGGTTTTGTTCCATACTTTGGATTTATATTTTCCCTTGTGTTGAAAGAAAAGAAAGAGACCTTTATGTCTATGTCTCCTCTATTGTTTCCCATAATGTTTTCATAACCCTATGTATGCATGGTATAGTTGAGGCCTCATGTGGTTGGGTAGTATGACCTGACTTTATTATTACGGATTTCATTTTTGTGTTGAGTTTGGAGGAATGATGAGTCTTGAGGTATTACCTCTTGATGAATGAGTTAATAGACTCTTTGATATGATAATAGGAGTGAAAACACTCAAGGATGTTAAACCTTCTTTTGTGAGAGTATGAAAGTTTGGTCTTGACTTGCTTTGGCTTGGTGTTAAAGGGCATGATGTGATTAGGCTTACCCCAAGTGGGGGATAATGTTCCTAGATGGTAAATTTAGAATGCCTTTGATGTCCCTAAGTTGAGTTCCCTTGAAACTTCTTTAGATTGAAAATCACTTTTAGGTGATGTGGATGAAGATTGTGCATGGGCTTGGATCCCAAGGGTGGTATGATGTGCTTAGTTTCTATGGTTGGTAAGCTAAGGTTCTATTATGTTTGAGATAAATTCCTCTTAAATGGTTTTACCCTAAGTTGGGGATAGTTATGTAAGTAGTAAGATTGTAGATATCCCTATCTTGTCCGTCTATGTTTACTTGAGCTTGAAACCAAAGAGTTTGTAGTAGCATGTTCACGATAGGAGTCTTGCATAAAAATATAAGTTACATGTTCTCCATATGTTATGTATGTCTTATTGACACTATGTTATGCATGTTTTGAAGATTCTAAATTGCATGAAAAATAATTTTTGAACCAATTCATGTTTTCTCATGTTGATTGTGCATCTTGATCTGTCAATTGTGCATTAGACTACAAGAGATAATGTAAGGATCGTGTTTTATGTCACTTATAATGTGTGGTATTTTAAGCCATTAATGGAATTTTGAGTCTCCTTTAAATGAAAAATCACGAGTCTCTTAAAAATGTGTGACTTTCCATTTGGACTGCATTAGGAAGGAAATATGAGCATGCTTTGGTTAAAACCTGTCATTTTAAAACGAAATGAGATGCAAATACCACATTATGATTAGGAGAAGGATGTTCCTATTATGAACATGACAAGACCCTATATGTTTGATGAATTAAGGAGTGAGTGAATAAAGGTTATGCTTGCTTGTGTTGCATTGAGTGGCAAATGGTCTGAAGTTGGTGTTCGTTGTAATTTTGGTGAATTGACTTATATGTGATGATGTGTGGAAAGTTGTGACCTGATGTATGGTTCATTGAGTCCTTTAAAGTGTTTTAAAATGTCCCAAGTGTCATTCGAGGATGAATGTTCCAAAGTGGGGGATAATGTAAGGTCTCTCATAATGAAGATGGGTGCTCAGAGCCTCGCATGTGCCTAAAAAGGGTTAAAATATTTTGAATAAATGTTTTACAATTTGTATAATTGATTTGAAGTTATTTGGAGGTCAAACGTCCAAGAACGTCCGATGACGTGCGAAAGTTAGCCTTGAGACGTGGTAGTGTGTTCTAGTGTTCCTTGGTATGTTTACAAGTTGATTGATGTCAAATTGGTATGGAAGGTACTTAAGTTGTATATGATCGTATTTACGTTTGAAACGTCCGGCCAGGACTCCCCAAGGACCACTCAAGGGGTCCTTGAGGAGGACCCAAAGGCTGCGTACACATTACCCCAAGGAATGACGCTGCATACCTCAATCTACGCCCCGTCAATGGAGAAAATTTCTCCACAATTAGTTGTGGGAAACTAATCACCCAAAATGGAGTCTCTGTCACCATCTATGTACCAGCAGTACGGCGGCGTCGATTAGACAATGGTGTCTCAACTGCCTTCCGTCAATGAGGCCTGCCACTCTGCAGCATGCATGCTGCCATGCTAAGAGGTGAATGGGAAATTCGCCCCACGTCCTGAATATAACCTATTCCGCTATTTTATCTATTTTAGGGTATATAATTAGTTGAAAACATGAAAACCCATTTCCCAATTCATTATTCAAATTTCACCCTTCCATCTCAAAACAAAACCTCTCTAGAATCCTCCATTGGAGATGAAGCTCAAGGTCAAGCTTAGGGGTGCGAATTCCATAGATTATTCACCAATTTTTCATGGTTTTGTCATATAATGAGGTATGGTTATCCGTAATCCTTAGTTACCCATTCATCTAAAGAGTTCCTTCCAATGTTTTAAAAGAGATTTCATTATCAAAGTGTATATCTTTCATTATAGCTATGGATTCTTTCTTAAATTGATTTCAAAAGCATAATTATGATAAATTTTATGATTGGCTACTGTTTTAAGGATCATTTTCAATCCAATTTCATGATGAACCCATGTTCTTCCCAAAATCTCAACTTAGACTATAATGTGGGTAATGTGATCTTGAACCTATGATTATTGATTTTGGATTTTGTTTCTATAAATGTACCTTTAGCTACTGTTTTACACATGAATTGCTAATGGAATTATGTGAAATGATCAATGATGATCAAATATTGGTGAATTGGTAAGATTTCCCTACTTCGTCTACTTTCCTATAGAGTTGATGGTTGAATTTGCGTTGTATTGCATTGTGTGGTGTGTTCCACTTATGGTGGCGGTGATTATGTTTTTGTCAATAATTATATATCTTTATGGTCTTGAAGGCATGTTTTTGAACTATGAGGTGTGGTTATGATGATCACAATGTGAAGTAACATGCCTAGTCTTCCAATCTAGTATCATGTGCTAGGTGTTGATTGTGTCTTCTACATTTGAATGAAGTTTTTAGGGTTAGTTTTGGTCTATGTGCTACCATTGATGAAGTGATAATGGTGAATGACCCCTACCTATCTACCCTATATGAATGTGTGATCATAGCCAATGTTAGGAGTCTTGGATGCAATGTTGAAGGTGTCTTGTCTCCTAGGCTATAAAGTAGTTTGTGGTTTAATTTATGCATTAATGTGCATTATGATCCTTGGAGGGTGGCTGACTCACCAATATTCTAAGTTCCATTATGTGATCATGTTCTCCAATATACACACACCACATGCATGCTTAAGTATAGGATATATTTATGGTGTCTAATGAAAGGATGGTTCTCATATACACTATTGTCTACTATTATGAATATAAAGTATATGTCCATGAATGTATGAAAATGTATATTTACTAGGATGACTTGATAGGTGAACTAGTAAAGGTAAGGGTATGAGCCATTGACTATACATTGCACATGTCTACCTTGATAGAATAGTTCCTAGGGTGATTACTTTATGTTTATGAATATTAATGCATAATTAAGCTATGACCATGAAAGTATAAGATATGATGAGGTAAGCATATGTGTAGTGTCTAAATGTGGTATGTGAAAGGTTTCCTCATATATGAACATGTTCAAACACATAAATGAATGAATAATGAAGTATGTATAATATTTTAGTTAAGTAGGGTCTTTTGAAAGGTGTTCTCAATTGTACTCTAAACTAGACTATGATTGAATATCCTATGTCCATGTGAAAGGTTTTATCATATGATTTAGGTTTATGAAAGGACAATTCTCATCTATAACTAATGAGCTATGCATATGAGCGGTTAATACTCCTAAAGCCTATTTTTATCAAATAACGCTAATAAAGGTTTTTCAATAGAGGAAACTTAGCTTAGCACTGAGTGAATTTGAAAATGAGAGGTGTTGACTTCACTTAGAGGAAGTTTCACCATTTGTTTCTCATAAGGTGTTGACTTTCCTTTGGAGGAAGATTCACCTAAGGTTCCACACGAGGTGTCCCTTGGAGGGAGATTCTCCAATGCTAATGGGCATAGAAAGGGTCCAATTCGTATATCTTAGTTCCGTAAATATGTTTCCCCATAATACCTAGCAAGTGGATCCACCTAATATGCAAGTATGATACTCATGTATTACCTTGGCAAGTAAGATACCCTCTTTTAGTGTGAGGAGATGACACCAAATTCCATGTTTGGCTTACATGGTCTTATTGTCGGTTAAGGCTAGTATTTACCTAATGCAAAATGGACAATGGAAGTAATGTAATGAACCCTAACTAGGATAACCTAAGAAAAGTTGTTTAGTGTAGGTGAGGCTATGGGACTTTACCTATACATTGCACAAGTAACTCTCGAAGGGAGTTCTAGGAATTTGTTCTATATGTATATGTATATGTATATGTCCTATATGCATGACATTATGGTATTGACCTAATTGTATGATAATATGCATAGTATGAGTCCTAAGGTGTCTATATGATGAGTTCTTACTTTAGATGCATTATTTTAGCCTTATTGACTATAAGATAAAGGTCTTACCTTGAATATGCATAATGTTGGTCTTACTTGTCTTATCATGAAGGTCCTACTTATTCATGTAGTTTAATATGGTTGTCATGTTTATGTATAAAGTAAATAATGATGCTTGTGGTCTCCTTGTGAGTTTACGAAGTATGTGTGAGGTTATGGTACTTCACATATACATAGGACTAGTAGGCTTAGATTGTGATTATGAGTAAGGACTTGTGATGTCTATATGAAATAAAGTCCATGTATGCTATTGATTACTATTGCTTATTATGATGTTATTGGTAGTGTTGACTTGCATGTGGTCTTGGAGTATGGATGGTGGAATAGAACACGATTCATGCATTGGACTAAGTATTACTAGAGGGGTTACTTGGGGGTAAGTGAAATAAGATAGAAGAAAGGTAATTCTATAAATATTATAAAAGTTCCTTAAACGAATAATGTGGCTTTATGTAATGCTACGAATAGTGTCTATGCCAACATGAAGTATGTGAATTATATGGTGTAACTGTGCCAATATTTATGAAGATTCCAAAGAAGAATGCCCCCTTTAACTGCATGATTGCCATACTTAGTACATTCTTGTACTAACACAATTCTATTTCATCCTTTTTACACAAAGTGTAGGTTATGGATGCTTAAAGGATGTCTCTAATGTTAAGGGCTTGATAGATAATACCCAAGCTCAAGAAAGGGGTCCTTATGATTCAAGTACTTCTTATGTCATGTTTATGTTTAAAGTTATGTAACAGCTTAGTTATTGTTATATATAGATAAAGATCGTGTTCCTATTCTATTCTATTGATGTTGAGTCTAAGTTGGCAAAAGAGACTTAGAGTCTAACTATGTATTATGACCTGTATTTTGTTTATATGAAGTTATGATTCTAGCATATGATGTGCTATGAAAGTTTTAAATTTACCGCTAAAATTACCTAAGACAATGCGATGATTGGTGATTATGGGCTTATATGAGACCTCTGAAAGGTCAAGTACGCCATGTTACTTCTAATGGGTGCTCCGCGGTCGTGACAGTTGAAGCGGCATTAAGGATCCTAAAGGGGAGAGAGAAGGCGATTGGATGGCAGATGGCTAACATTCATGGGATTAGTCTAGCATTATGTATGCACAAAATCTGCATGGAGGAAGATCACAAACCAAGTGCACAACATTAACGTCGACTAAATTCTGTTATGAAAGACGTTGTGTGAAAGGAGGTAATAACGTGGTTAAATACTGGAATTATGTACCCAATCTATGATAGTATGTGTGTATGTATGGTACAACGTGTTCCAAAGAAGGGAGGTATGATAGTTGTATGGAACAAAAAGATTGAATTGATTCCAAATACAAGAGTCACCGGGTGGATAATTTGTATGGATTACTAGAAACTAAATGATGCTACTCGGAAAGATCACTACCCCTGTTCCCTTAATTGATCAGATTGATATTCCAGTTATAACCATATTTTGATTACACCCGAGGATCAACAAAAGAAAATGTTCATATGTAATTATGGCACATATGCTTTCAAACACATGCCATTCAGGCTTCGCAATGCGCCGATGACTTTTCAAAGGTGTAGGATGGCAAGTTTTCATGATATAGTGGAAGAATTTGTAGAGGTATTCGTGGATGATTTCACACTCTTTGGGAAATCTTTGGAGGTATGTCTCCAGAATCTAGATAAAGTCCTTTCTAGATTTTAAGAAACTAACCTAGTATTAAACTGGGAGAAGTGACATTTTTTAGTAATTGATGGGATAGTATAGGGACACAAGGTGTCTAAATCTCAGTTGAAGGGTTATAAGACTAAGGTAGAAGTTATAGGGAAATTGCCTCCTCCCATTGTTGTAAAAGTTGTGCATAGTTTTCTTGGTAATGTAGGTTTTTACCGGCTATTTATCAAGGATTTTTCCAAGGTTGCAAGACCTATGTGCAGTCTTTTGGAGAAGGAGGTGATGTTTGAATTTGATTAGATGTGTTTGATATCTTTTGATATTTTTACAATGATTCATTTGTCATTGTCTTCATTGACGACATCTTGGTATATTTGAAGAATGAGGGTAAACACATGGACCATTTGAGAGTGGTATTAAAAGTCCTTAAGGAACACCAACTATTTGCCAAGTATAGCAAGTGTGAGTTTTTTTTGAGTTCGGTGGTGTTTGTTGGTCATATCATCTCTAGTGATGGAATTTAGTTTGATCCAAACAAAACTGAGGCGGTTAAAACTTTGCCAAGACGATTCACTCCAACCGCCATTAGGAGTTTCTTGGGTCTAGCCGGGTACTATACGTGGTTTCTGGATGGTTTTGCGTCCATTGCTTACTCTTTTATTACCTTGACCCAAAATAGTTTGAAATTTGAGTGGTCTGAGGCATGTGAAAGAAGCTTCAAAATTTTGAAAGATAGGCTTGCCTCCGCACTAGTGGTAAATTTACCGGAGTGTACAAAGAGCTTTGTGGTATATTGTGATTCATCCCTATTAGTCTTCTATTATTATGCAACATGGGAAGGTAGTACCTATGCCTCTAGACAACATAAGGTGCATGAGAAGAATTATCCAATTCGTGATCTTTAGTTAGCGGTCGTGGAGTTTGCCTTGGAAAATATGGAGGCATTATATTTATGGTGCTCATATAGATGTGTATACCGACCATAAGACTCTTCAATATGTATTTACCCAAAAAGATTTCGATCTCCGCCAAAGAAGATAGTTGGAATTATTGAAAGATTACATGAGTTTTCTCAATCACCCCGGCAAGGCCATTGTGGTTGTGGAGGCTCTAAGTCGTATGAAAATGGGTAGTGTGTCTCATGTTGAACAAGCCTATAATGACCTAGTGAAAGATATTCATAAGTTGGCTCGTTTGGTTGTTGGATTGCAAGATTCTCCAAATGGTTGTTTTATAGTCCATCATAACTCCGAATAGTCTTTGGTGGTTGAGGTGAAGTCAAAACAACACCTTGACCCATCATTCATGGAGTTTAAGGAATTGGTTCTTGGTAAACTTAATGAGCCATTCTCCTTAGGGGGCGATGGTGTTTTGAGGAATCAAGAAAGGTTGTATGTGCCCAATGCTGAAGACTTGAGAAATTACATTCTTCAGGAAGCTCATGGTTCTCGTTATTCTATTCATTCGGGTTCTACTAAGATGTACTATGACCTTAGAAAAGTGTATTTGTGGGATGGCTTAAAAAGGTACATAGCGGAATTTGTTGTAAGGTGTCCGAATTGCCAACAAGTGAAAGCTAGCACCAAAAGTATGGTGGTTTACTCCAATAACTTCAAGTCCCCACATGGAAGTGGGAAGACCTTAATATGGATTTCTTAGTGGGTTTGCCTCGGACTAGAAGGCAAAATGACTCGATATGGGTTATAGTGGATAGATTGAAAAAATCTACTCATTTTATCCCCGTCAAGTCCACATACTCGATGGAGGATTATGCAAAGATCTTTATAGATCAGATTGTGTGTCTTCATGGTATTCCATTATCCATAATATCGGATAGGGGCGCACAGTTCACATCTAGATTTTGGAGTTTGTTCCAAAAAGGGTTGGGTACAAAGGTAAAGTTAAGCACCTCTTTTCATCTTCAAACGTATGATCAAGAGGAGCGTACTATTAAAACCCTTGAGGATATGCTTACAACTTGTGTTATCAACTTTAAGGGAAGTTAGGATTAACACTTGCCATTGGTTTAGTTCTCTTATAACAATAGTTACCAATCCAGGATATCCATTGCTCCTTTTGATGGTTTAAATGGTTGGAGATGTAGATCTCCGGTTCGGTAGTTTGAAGTTTGTGATCCTTCACTCATTGGTCCCAAATTAGTATATGAAACTTTGCAGAATGTTCGTTTCATAAGGGATAGGTTGAAGGTGCCTATAGTTGGCAAAAGTCTTAAGCCGACAATAGGAGAAGAGAGTTATAGTTTGAAGAAGGTTATAGGTGTATTTAAAAATCTCACCCATAAAAGGGGTGATGAGATTTGGCAAGAAATGGAAGTTGAGTACTCATTATGTGGGTCCCTATAAAATTTTGCAAAGGGTTGGAAAGGTTGCATACGGTTGAGATTACCTAGTGAACTATCTTAAGTTCATCCGGTGTTCCATGTCTCCATGCTCAAGAAGTGCATAGGTTATCCCGAGTCCATTCTTCCTATTCAGGGTCTAGGTGTGGTCTAGGTGTGGATGAGTTTTTAAGGAGAAATGCTCTTTTGATTAATTTGCACTTAAATTGTGTATATGGTTTGTTTTGCCTTCATGAAATGATATTGAGAATGTATATATGTTTTGAAAAGGATTTTGGGCATGATTGACTCTTTAATGTTATGTTGAGATCATGTTTGTATTGAGAAGGTAGTTCCTCATTTGGTGATTTTGAGCTCTTAGGTGGAGAAAATGATGTTTTGAGTTGCTATTTGTAAATGCCATGATTATGTGTTGAATGGAGTTATGAAGCACTCCTTTGAGTTGTAACTCTTGTTGATTATGTATTTTGTTGGTTGGGTTGATAGTATTGACTTTATCCTTTCTCTTCAAAATATTTTAGTATCATTCGGGAACAAATATTCCTAAGGCGGGGATAATGTAACACTCGAAAGTCCAAACCCTAATCTATAGATTCACATGAGTTTCCAAAACTTGAAATACTTTTCTAAGACCTAAAATAAGGTATAAGAGTCATTTAGGAAGTTTTAGAATCAAGACGTCAAGAATCGTCCATGACGTCCAGAGATTTGTGAAATAGGTGTTAGTGTTCCTTATCTTATTTCAAAGGGTTTTAGGAGTAAGAAATTGATGAAAATTGGTGTAAATGTGTAAAACTAGTGTTAGATTATGATTAGGGTCGAAACGTTTGGGTACGACTCCCCAAGGACACCCTTATGGGTCTTTTGAGAGGACCCTTGTATTTTACCCAAACCTGCCGAATTAGGTAGTGTAGACAACAACACCTACCCCTACCAAATGACGGGGCATCGCCTGGGTGAAGGGACGTTGATGGCTCCGTCGACCAAAACTTTGCTATTTTCATGAAATGGCAAAAATGAGTTACTCCCTGATCAAAACAACGGTTGTGTAGGACGGTGGGGGGAAAGGCCGTTGACTGACCTACGGACCGTAGGTTGAGGTCTCCTAGGTCAGGCCTGCATTTTCTGTTAAGTTTTAAGTTACTTCATTTAATAAGTTAATTTGTTAATTAGGGGTTAACAGGTGGTTAATAAGTCAGTTAAGTAACTATATAAACTACCCTAAGCCTATACCCAACTTAATACCCCACAATTCCCAAACTCAAATTATTCTTTATTCTATCTACTCTTTCTTTCCCAAAGAAGAACTACAAAGAAGACCAAGGGATAAGGGCTATAGGGAAGCAATAAGTCAATTTTTCTCCATCAATCTTCAAGGAATATCAAGGTATGTGAACTCTTCACTTTTGGGATTCCTTTCCCCAAAGGGTTGTTTCAAAATTGATTTTGAAAAGATGAATTGAACATACATTTCTTTCTAATCCGAAATTGACAATTCAAATTGTATTGTTCTTCATTTCTAATTATTATTATTATTGTTATGTTATGATGTATTATTGGTCAATTATGGTAGTTCTTCACGTTAAACCTAGTATGTGGAAGAGGTGATGAATTGACCCGAATTCACTTAGCCTAGGTTATGAACTATTGTAGAATTGATTAGTGTTGATGCAGTTGACTTAGTTATTGTGTTAATTACATAGTATGATGTTATTTCACCTATTATTGGATGAAATTGTTAGGTCGATGGTAAGACCATGGATGATGGCATTTGAAGGAGAATTGGTAAGACTTTGTGATCTTAAACCTTTACTTCAATTGTGATGGCTTTTACTTGATGATGAAGTTCAACTGAAGCATATCTTGCAATTAGATTAAGTAGGAGTTGGTATAATATTGCAATTGAAATGTCTTTATTATGTGGATGTTGAGATTATGATTAAGATGGAATTATATAAGGTTGGTTATGAATTACCCATGTGCCTTACTATGACATGGTGATGATAATGCGTTAATCTCACATATGAGGGTTGTATTGAAAGGATGTTCTCATGGAATTCCTATTGAGATAATGAATATGACTATACAAGGGGTTAGTCTCATATGACCTAATCTAAGTTTTGATTGTTAAAGAAAGACTTAAATACATTTCAAAAGGGACTTTAACTTAGCACCGAGTAAACTAGTAGTGAGGAGTGTCCCTTCCCAAGTAGGGAATGTAGGTTCACTAGTTAGTGGATCAACATAGATGCTATGTTCATGTTTTTGTACTACCATGGCAAGTAGTCCACCTTCTTTCGGTGTAGAGTTTAATGACACCAGATTCCACATGTAGCTCATGTGGTCTATGTCGGTTAAGGCAAGTGTTCCCGAAAGTAAATGAAATGATAGAGTGAACTCAAACTACGAGGACTCAAGGGGTTTGACTTAGTCTTGGTGGGGGTATGAGACTCTACCTACACATTGCACTAGTTGACCTTGAAGGAAGTCCTAGGAGGAAGTTCTAATGTACTTATGTTCTTATAAAGTAAATGATATGTATATGTGGACTTTACATGTTGATGATACTATATGATTTTAGTCTCACATATGAACATATTATTGGTCTATATTTCTAAATATGATGATGAATACTCATGATGCTATGTTATATGAAGTTAGACCTTATTTGTGATCCTTTGGTTGGTTTACTTGGTTGAGTTGGGTTTTGGGGCTTCACTTGGTCATTACACTAGTAAGCTTGGTAAGGGGTTATGAGTAAGGTTTTTGGTTTTGTTGTAATGTGATGAACTCTTGTACATGCTTAGTTGTTATATCATGATGTTGGAGTAACTTTGGCAATGGGTTCTAATATGCTATACACATGTTTGAATTGATTTAACTTGATGATGTTGGTCTTGTGTTGAATATGTTATTGTCTTAAGGAATGTAAGATTATTGTCTTATATGTGTTCTTTGTTGTGCATACGGCTTTTCAAAGTAACTTGGCATGGTTTTAAAAAAATGTCCCCTTTAGCATGATTTTCATGTTTATGTGTGCATATGTTTCCATTCATAGTACAAGTGGTGTACTAACCCATATTCCCTTTTCCTAAAAAATGTAGGTTCGGGTTGTTGAAGTATTGAGGCTACTTTGAAGAAGAATTGGATATCTTTCTCCAAGTGTGGGTAGGTCCTCAAGGTTCGAGGATGAATCCTTTTCCTATCCTACCGATATGACTTTCTATAGTCTAAAGACATTCATTTCACTCTTATTGTTCAAGACATTATTCTAATCGCTAAGTGGCAATTAGACATTTGTGTAAGGGCTATGCCCAAATTGTTTTAATTAACTTTATATTGTTTATACGAGCGTCCCTATTTGACTATATATTGTCTATTTTATATGTGGCAAAAAATTACAAGCCTATGTAAGCTTCCTATGAGAGGATTCTAAGTAAACTCCCTATATATATTATTTGTAATCGCGAGGTCTATGTAAACCCCATGATATAGACGTATATAAAAACTTTTAATTTTAGCACTTTTTAACCTATGACATGTAATGACGAATGCTAAGAGGATAGACTTAGTCCTCTTCAATGACGACGATGCCGGTTACGTCTATTTGGTGCTCCCCGGATGTGACAACCTTATTATTATATGACTATAATGTGATGATCTCACTAATGATGGGCTATGATGAACGGAAGTTCTGATTCTCAACCTAAAGAGCTATTATCATGATTACACAAGGGGTTAGTCCATAACGCCTATATTCTAAACTAATTTTATAAATGGCTTAAAGACATTTCAAAAAGTAAATTTAGCTTAGCACCGAGAGAACAAGATATGATAGGTGTACCTTCCCTATGAGGGAAGGTATGTTCACTACGGTTCTCGTGAGATGGAGACTACAATGCAAATGTGCATAAAGAGGGTTTCCGATACTAATGTTCTAGTTCCTTAACTATGTGCCCCCATAGAAAGACTAGCTAGTGGATCCACCTTGAATATTATGTTCATGTATGGTTCTACCTTTGCAAGTAAAAAACCTTCTTTTGGTATAGGGTTTTCATGACACTGAATTCCATGTTTAGCTCATATGGTCTATTGTCACTTACAGGTGGTTCTTACCGAAAGTAAAACAAATGAATGAAAGTAATAAGATGAAAACTAACAAGGGTGACTTAAGGGGTTCTACTTAGTGTAGGTAAGGGTATATGACTTTACCTATGCATTGAAAAAGTTGACCTTGAGGGGATTCTTAGGAAATTGTTCTTATATACTTATAGAATGAATCAAAATGCATGATGTTGGTCCTATATAATGTTGATCTTATATGATGTTGGTTTCATTTGATGAACATGATATTGGACCTAATTGTTATGTATGGCTATGACTATGCATGATATGATGTTATATGAGGTAAAGGTGTTACTTATGGACTCTTTACTAGTTGAATTAGTTTATGTGTGGTTATGGGACTTCACATGAGCATTACATGTAACAACCCTAAAAAAATGAATAAGCTAAATGTTTAAGGTGTCAAGAATGCTTGCGATTATACCAAGGTTCACACGGATTGATACACGTTGAACCAGACCTCAGAACCCTTACTACGACCAAGCCAACTAACTTGGGGAGTTAGTTGAGCTTGGAAAAGTTGGAACCAACCAAGTAAGGCTCTCGAAAATGAAGATTTAATCGAAGGAGTCTTTACCAAACTTAAAAAGAAGAAATTTTAATTTTTTAGGGTCTAAGGGTAAAATGGTCTTTTACCAGGCTAGGGGTAGTATGGTAATTACCCTAAATATATAATTAATTAATTATTTAATAAAGTGGAGGGGCAATTTTGGGAGAGAGAGCCGAAATTGGTCTTTTGAAATGAAGTCTTGCTCCACCCGGGTTCGAACCTAGGTGGGAGCAAGGATTTAATATGATTTTTTTTATTATTGGTGAATTAATTTAATAAATTTATAATTAATGGCTGATGTAAAAAGGAAAATCAGATTTTATTATTACTTATTATTTATTTACTTATTAATTAATATTTTTTTTAATTGACTAAGTCTTTCCCACTATCCTAGTTTTATGATGCACTATCTCACACTATCTCTCCCTCAAGCCTAAATCTCTCTCTCTCTCATCCAAATTATTTTCCTTGGCTGCAAAAGCTGAAGATAAAAACATTAGAAAGCAATCAAAAGTTCTCTAAACTCAAAGAACTTAAAAAAAAAAATATACAAGCAAGCAAGCTAACTTAAGAAACGAAAACTTTGCATCATCTTCTCGACGGGTTTGTGTTGAAGGTTTAGGGGAGGAGTTTGGCAGCACTTGGAAGGTGTGGAAAGCTACAACAAGGTATGGGTTTTCTCTCTTGGAATCCTTTCTCCAACAGGAATTTCTTTCTACAAAAGTCGACATATGAAACTAGGGTTGTCCCCTTAAATGTTGAACTCCTTGTCCCTAGTCTCCTTCCGATTTCAATCTAAATTAGTTTAGAAATCATGTTGTTGGTATGGTTGCTGGTAGCTAAGTGTGAAATATGATGTTCCTTGTGATTTTATATTTGGAAATAGCAAGCATGTTCAATGATGTCAACTGAAAATGATGTGGTGCAATGTGTAAAATGTTTGTTGTTGTTCTCCGTTTTGAAGTCTTAAAATGGCTTGTTTGATGATTGGAATTATTGTGCATAAGGTGTGTAAATTGTGATGTTAAATGAAGTGTAAGGTGGCTGATTAGTGGAAAAATGTAAGGTAAAACAACAATGAATCTACACCTAAGAATGTGTTAAACGAATCGTGAAAGTACCTCAAAACGAATGTATGAATGCTGTTAAATAAAGGCAAAACAATTTAATAAAATTTCCAGCACTTGGTGATGGAATTTTCGGCAAGAATACTTAAGGTTGAGAGGTTTAAAAATATATTTAAAATATCTGAGGTCAGTGGGGATTGAACCCAAGACCTCACTACATGAAAGTTGGAAAAAAAAAGAGAGGTGTGGGATTCGAACCCACAACCTCTCGGCCAAACAAGAGAGTAAGAGGGGAATTTTAAATTAATAAAATAAATGTGGAGAGTGGGGATTGAACCCCCAACCTCTTTAATGGATGAGAGAGTTAGGAGAAAAATAAAGGAGAAAAATAAATGTGGAGAGTGGGGATTGAACCCACAACCTCTTGAATGGATGAGAGAGTTAGGAGAAAAAATAAAGGAGAAAAATAAATGTGGAGAGTGGGGATTGAACCCACAACCTCTTGAATGGATGAGAGAGTTAGGAGAAAAATAAAGGAGAAAAATAAATGTGGAGAGTGGGGATTGAACCCACAACCTCTTGAATAGATGAGAGAGTTAGGAGGAAAGTAAAGGAGAAATATAAAATGAGGTGAATGGGGATTGAAACCACAACCTCTTGGATAGGTGAGAAAGTTAATAGATAAATTAAGAGAAAAAGAATGAGCTTGTGGGAGATTGATCCCACAACCTCCATGCCTTGGACGAAAAATAGAGAAGAAAAAGAAAGGAAATATTATGGGGCTGATGGGGATCGAACTAGGGTCCCCCAAATCTCAAAAATACAAACGATTAAGTGTTGCCTAAGGGATTCAAAATTGGGTTCCCTTGCCCAGTTCCGTAGTGACACAAGTCATACGTAAGTAAATATTTAATGAATGATGCCTCTAAAGATCGAAATCAATATCTTGGCATATCTACAAGATGCATAAGTCTTGTACCACATAATCTTGGGTAAACATAAATCACTTAGACAAACTATGAATGAAGCCTCATGGCTTGTATGTATAGAAACATAAGTCTAACATACGTTCAAAAGTAAGTGAACCTAAGATGTATGAAATGAGATGATGAACCCTAGAAGGGTTAAGTATGAGTTTAAGATACACTAGATGGCCAATTCCATTGGCATATGATAAGATGAACAATGAAATGATGAAATGAACAATGAAATAATGAAACCCTAGAAGGGTTAAGTAAGGGTGTGAAACACACTAAATGGCCAAGTACATTGGCATATGATGAAATGAACATTTACGTAATAAGAGTTAAATAACTATGAAAAGCAAAGGTGCTAATGATGATGAATGTGGTGACAACATGATATGAGGCTAATGTAAATTATGAGAGCAATCTACAATGAGCCTAAGTAAATGTTACCAATACGTACTCACCTATGAGAGTGTAAGATAATGACAAGACCAGTCTCTATGAATACTCTAATGAGAGTATTGAGCTTAACACACTCAATACGAATGATGAGATGAGAAATCATCTAATGAGCTACGATGTCCTCATACTAGAAGCCAGCTTCCATGACGTATGAGATGAATGTAATGGAACTTTATACTAAGCACCGATAGACTAGCTATGAGCGGTGATGCCTTCTTTCGGGAAGAGCGGAGGTTCACGTAACTCTCATGAGATGAGACTGTCCGGCATGCCGAGTATGGGTCTCCTTATATCACCTAGTCTTCGAACCTATACTGCCAATATAGGGATCCGGCGTGGTTAAATTCCCATGTACGCTAGCATGTTTTTGGGTCACCTTGGCCGGTGATTCCACCTCTTTTAAGTGTGGGGGAGACACTGGATTTCATGATGCTCACATGATCTATGTCGGTTAAAGTTAAAGTTCCCAATGAATGAATGAGGTCAGCCTCAAATGATGCACATAATGAAATGAATGATACCAAATGTGTTAGGATAGAATAATCAAAAGGTGAGTTAGATTCAAGTAATGACATTAGGTCATTCTTGGTCATTGCACAACGAACCTAATGAAAGTCTTAAACTACATCCTAGGTATAACTGGTGTTTACACTGGTCTATGAATGAAATGAAATGGAGTACGTATGAATGAACGAAGAAGACTCTGTGTTTGCTAATGAAGACTCCCTAGTTGAGGTCTCATCTGTTGAGCCCTCATTTCTGGAAGGTCTTAATGTTAAGTCCATGATTCCAAGGTCTCATGGCATATGAGTGAATGACAATAAAAGAAGTTATGTGCTACATGTAAAAAGGTGTTGTATGCTATATGATATGTGCTATGTGTAAATGTATGTGATGTGTGCAAATGTGAAAAGTATGATGATGTATGTTATTCTCATGGCATAACTTTCCTATTTCAAATTTGGAAAGCCACTGACTTTCCTAATCCAAATTTGGAAAGCTCATTGACTTTCCTAATCCAAATATGGAAACTTTTCTAATATCAATTTGGCAAGTCCACTGACTTGACTTCCAAAAATCATGTTGTTAGGAAAGAGCTATTCTTTCTCATGCATGTCCTTGGTGTGTGCTTGCATATACCCATACTTAGTACAAGTGTGTACTAACCCTATAAAAACTCTACTATTTTAGGTGCAGGCACAGGTGGACGATAGAGCTACAAGATCATCTATGCAGTTATCCGGACGTCCAGCATTCATCCGGTTTGGTAGGTCCTCATGCTTTCGAGGATGCTGCTGTTTTATATTCTAGCTTAGTTTTAGAGTTGAGCTAGTGGAGCATGTTCCACTAGCGTTGCTTTCCTATTTTATTCAGACTATGTATTGGTGCCATTTTGGCAATTATACACTTAATAAGAATTGAACTATTTCTTTGAGTTGCTTACCTCTTAATGTTAGATGGTTGATGGTGAACAATTACGTATTAATGAGAATCTTTTCATAAGTATGTTAAGAAACAAAAAGTTTTAAATTTTACGCTAAAATTAACCTAGATGAAGTAAGAATGACGTAAGTAGGCTTGTCTGCGACCTCTAAGAGGTGAACAACGCCGGTCTCGTCTGGGGTCTAGATTTTGGTCGTGACAAATTTGGTATCAGAGCGCTAGGTTAAATTACGCAAATAATAAGTTCACATCAACCTAATTGAGTAGTTTCTAAGCCATGGTAGTGAAGTGCACCACTATCCTGAATTAGAGACTCCATGATGCGTAGGAAAATTTCCCTTCTTCTAATCTTATCGTGCTTTTCCTAATATCTGAGTTCTTGGTGTTATGAGCGTGTCTAACATCAACCCCAGTTATTTTTTAGAGAATGAACCTTAGGAGGGCTATTGGTCGGAGGAAGAGGGGAGCAGCTGCTGGGGGCAATCGAGTTCCACCCCTGGCCCAGCTGAAGGAGTTGACATGCCGGTTAACCCAGCTGGGTTGACCGATGCTGAGGTGAGGGCATCTTTGGCCCAGATGGCAAAGGCCATCACGATGCAGGCTCAGGCTATGAATGCCCAAGTCAACCGGCAGGATGTTCAGAGGGAGAACCCACCAGTTCGCAGCATGGCTGACAGACTGCGAGATTTCACGAGGATGAACCCTCCCATATTCATAGGGGCTAAGACATCGGAGGATCCTCAAGAGTTTGTAGATGAGGTTCATATGATCCTGGTGGCTATGGGGGCCACTGATATTGAGAAGGCTAAGCTGGCTTCATATCAGCTCAAGGATGTTGCACAGACTTGGTGTAAGATGTGGCAAGATAGTCGTGTCTCAGGTGGAGTGCCAGTCACTTGGGAGCTGTTCAAGACAGCATTTATGGAGAGTTTCTTTCCCAGAGAGATGAGGAAAGCCAAGGTGGAAGAGTTCAGCAACCTTAAACAAGGATCCATGACAGTCAGGGAGTATTCCCTGAAGTTTGTTAAGCTATCCAGGTATATTACTTTCCTTAGTATTTAATAACAAGATTGAGGAGAGTACTGAGGCTTGTTGAATTATCAAGGTATGCTACTTCCCTGGTTTCGAACAGTAGGGTTGAAATGAGTAGGTTCCTCACAGGAATCAATGGTGACCTGGAGGAGGAATGTCGGTCTGCAATGCTCCATGATAATATGGACCTTTCCAGGTTGATGGTGCATGTACAGCAGGTGGAGGACAGCCGTAGAAAGAGGGGTATTCGTGATGTTAGGAGGCCTAGGCCTCAAGATCAGGCAGGTCCCAGCGACGGAGGCCACAGAAGTAACTTTGGCGTCCGTGAGCAGCCAAGGTTTAAGAAGGGACTCTCCCACAAAAGGGAGTCAAGTTCATGCAGTGGTCTCTATGATAGGAATTCCGAGTACAGAGATAAGAGAAACAAGGAAGTATATACACCTAAGGAAAGACAACCTTGCAAGAAGTGTCGTAGACAGCATGGAGGAGAGTGTATGATGGGCTCTAATGCTTGTTACAGCTGTGGAAAACCGGGACACATGGTGAAGGATTGTCCGAATAGGAGAAGTCAAGAACAAGGGAAGGAGAGAGTTCATACTAATGACCCAAATGAAGAGGCTCCAAGGAGGCAACGATTCTTCGCACTCAAGTCTAGGGGTGCAGGGGAAGGCACTTCTGATGAAGCCTCCGTGCGTAGCCTTAATTAGCCTTTCATATATTTGATTGTGTATGGTGTTTATGCCCTAGTATGAGGTTAATATATTTGAATTCGTCATGTTGGTTGCTGATTCATATGCCTTTTATGTTGACTTATGTTGTATGCTTTGATTAGACTAGTTTAGGGAAGAATTCCTTAGTCTATTAATGTGAAGCTACTAGTAGGTTTCAAGGATGTGTACCATCATGTTAAGATGTGAATCAGATATTCACCCATGGAAGTATTGAAGTACCTACATATGTGTACGTTCTATAGATGACATACTTATTGTTAGTAAAGAGTAGTGTCATTCGGGGACAAATGTTCCTAAGGGGGGGATAATGTAACAACCCTAAAAAAATGAATAAGCTAAATGTTTAAGGTGTCAAGAATGCTTGCGATTAGACCAAGGTTCACACGGATTGATACACGTTGAACCAGAACTCAGAACCCTTACTACGACCAAGCCAACTAACTTGGGAAGTTAGTTGAGCTTGGAAAGGTTGGAACCAACCAAGTAAGGCTCTCGAAAATGAAGATTTAATCGAAGGAGTCTTTACCAAACTTAAAAAGAAGAAATTTTAATTTTTTAGGGTCTAAGGGTAAAATGGTCTTTTACCAGGCTAGGGGTAGTATCGTAATTACCCTAAATATATAATTAATTAATTATTTAATAAAGTGGAGGGGCAATTTTGGGAGAGAGAGCCGAAATTGGTCTTTTGAAATGAAGTCTTGCTCCACCCGGGTTCGAACCTAGGTGGGAGCAAGGATTTAATATGATTTTTTTTATTATTGGTGAATTAATTTAATAAATTTATAATTAATGGCTGATGTAAAAAGGAAAATCAGATTTTATTATTACTTATTATTTATTTACTTATTAATTAATATTTTTTTTAATTGACTAAGTCTTTCCCACTATCCTAGTTTTATGATGCACTATCTCACACTATCTCTCCCTCAAGCCTAAATCTCTCTCTCTCTCATCCAAATTATTTTCCTTGGCTGCAAAAGCTGAAGATAAAAACATTAGAAAGCAATCAAAAGTTCTCTAAACTCAAAGAACTTAAAAAAAAAAATATACAAGCAAGCAAGCTAACTTAAGAAACGAAAACTTTGCATCATCTTCTCGACGGGTTTGTGTTGAAGGTTTAGGGGAGGAGTTTGGCAGCACTTGGAAGGTGTGGAAAGCTACAACAAGGTATGGGTTTTCTCTCTTGGAATCCTTTCTCCAACAGGAATTTCTTTCTACAAAAGTCGACATATGAAACTAGGGTTGTCCCCTTAAATGTTGAACTCCTTGTCCCTAGTCTCCTTCCGATTTCAATCTAAATTAGTTTAGAAATCATGTTGTTGGTATGGTTGCTGGTAGCTAAGTGTGAAATATGATGTTCCTTGTGATTTTATGTTTGGAAATAGCAAGCATGTTCAATGATGTCAACCGAAAATGATGTGGTGCAATGTGTAAAATATTTGTTGTTGTTCTCCGTTTTGAAGTCTTAAAATGGCTTGTTTGATGATTGGAATTATTGTGCATAAGGTGTGTAAATTGTGATGTTAAATGAAGTGTAAGGTGGCTGATTAGTGGAAAAATGTAAGGTAAAACAACAATGAATCTACACCTAAGAATGTGTTAAACGAATCGTGAAAGTACCTCAAAACGAATGTATGAATGCTGTTAAA
The DNA here is from genome assembly GCA_016801875.1 of Solanum sitiens. NCBI lineage: Eukaryota > Viridiplantae > Streptophyta > Magnoliopsida > Solanales > Solanaceae > Solanum > Solanum sitiens. The sequence continues at coordinate 1,466,366 of JABWTJ010000297.1, forward strand.
TAAAGGCAAAACAATTTAATAAAATTTCCAGCACTTGGTGATGGAATTTTCGGCAAGAATACTTAAGGTTGAGAGGTTTAAAAATATATTTAAAATATCTGAGGTCAGTGGGGATTGAACCCAAGACCTCACTACATGAAAGTTGGAAAAAAAAAGAGAGGTGTGGGATTCGAACCCACAACCTCTCGGCCAAACAAGAGAGTAAGAGGGGAATTTTAAATTAATAAAATAAATGTGGAGAGTGGGGATTGAACCCCCAACCTCTTTAATGGATGAGAGAGTTAGGAGAAAAATAAAGGAGAAAAATAAATGTGGAGAGTGGGGATTGAACCCACAACCTCTTGAATGGATGAGAGAGTTAGGAGAAAAAATAAAGGAGAAAAATAAATGTGGAGAGTGGGGATTGAACCCACAACCTCTTGAATGGATGAGAGAGTTAGGAGAAAAATAAAGGAGAAAAATAAATGTGTAGAGTGGGGATTGAACCCACAACCTCTTGAATAGATGAGAGAGTTAGGAGGAAAGTAAAGGAGAAATATAAAATGAGGTGAATGGGGATTGAAACCACAACCTCTTGGATAGGTGAGAAAGTTAATAGATAAATTAAGAGAAAAAGAATGAGCTTGTGGGAGATTGATCCCACAACCTCCATGCCTTGGACGAAAAATAGAGAAGAAAAAGAAAGGAAATATTATGGGGCTGATGGGGATCGAACTAGGGTCCCCCAAATCTGAAAAATACAAAGGATTAAGTGTTTCCTAAGGGATTCGAAATTGGGTTCCCTTGCCCAGTTCCGTAGTGACACATAAGTCATACGTAAGTAAATATTTAATGAATGTTGCCTCTAAAGATCAAAATCAATATCTTGGCATATCTACAAGATGCATAAGTCTTGTACCACATAATCTTGGGTAAACATAAATCACTTAGAAAAACTATGAATGAAGCCTCATGGCTTGTATGTATAGAAATATAAGTCTAACATACGTTCAAAAGTAAGTGAACCTAAGATGTATGAAATAAGATGATGAACCCTAGAAGGGTTAAGTATGAGTTTAAGATACACTAAATGGCCAGTTGCATTGGCATATGATGAGATGAACAATGAAATGATGAAATGAACAATGAAATAATGAAACCCTAGAAGGGTTAAGTAAGGATGTGAAACACACCAAATGGCCAAGTACATTGGCATATGATGAAATGAATATTTACATAATAAGAGTTGAATAAATATGAAAAGCAAAGGTGCTAATGATGATGAATGTGGTGACAACATGATATGAGGCTAATGTAAATTATGAGAGCAATCTCAAATGAGCCTAAGTAAATGTTACCAATACGTACTCACCTATGAGAGTGTAAGATAATGACAAGACCAGTCTCTATGAACACTCTAATGAGAGTATTGAGCTTAACACACTCAATACGAATGATGAGATGAGAAATCATCTAATGAGCTACGATGTCCTCATACTAGAAGCCAGCTTCCATGACTTATGAGATGAATGTAATGGAACTTTATACTAAGCACCGATAGACTAGCTATGAGCGGTGATGCCTTCTTTCGGGAAGGGCAGAGGTTCACGTAACTCTCATGAGATGAGACTGTCCGGCATGCCGGGTATGGGTCTCCTTATATCTCCTAGTCTTCGAACCTATACTGCCAATATAGGGATCTGGCGGGGTTAAATTCCCATGTACGCTAGCATGTTTTTGAGTCACCTTGGCCGGTTATTCCACCTCTTTTTAGTGTGGGGGAGACACTGGATTTCATGATGCTCACATGATATATGTCGGTTAAAGTTAAAGTTCCCAATGAATGAATGAGGTCAGCCTCAAATGATGCACATAATGAAATGAATGATACCAAAGGTGTTAGGATAGGATTATAAAAAGGTGAGTTAGATTCAAGTAATGACATTAGGTCATTCTTGGTCATTGCACAACGAACCTAATGAAAGTCTTAAACTACATCCTAGGTATAACTGGTGTTTACACTGGTCTATGAATGAAATGAAATAGAGTACGTATGAATGAACGAAGCAGACTCTGTGTTTGCTAATGAAGACTCCCTAGTTGAGGTCTCATCAGTTGATTCCTCATTTCTGGAAGGTCTTAATGTTATGTCCATGATTCCAAGGTCTCATGGCATATGAGTGAATGACAATAAAAGAAGTTATGTGCTACATGTAAAAAGGTGTTGTATGCTATATGATATGTGCTATGTGTAAATGTTATGTGATGTGTGCAAATGTGAAAAGTATGATGATGTATGTTATTCTCATGGCATAACTTTCCTATTTCAAATCTGGAAAGCCCACTGACTTTCCTAATCCAAATTTGGAAAGCTCATTGACTTTCCTAATCCAAATTTGGAAACTTTTCTAATCTCAATTTGGCAAGTCCACTGACTTGACTTCCAAAAATCATGTTGTTAGGAAAGAGCTATTCTTTCTCATGCATGTCCTTGGTGTGTGCTTGCATATACCCATACTTAGTACAAGTGTGTACTAACCCTATAAAAACTCTACTATTTTAGGTGCAGGCACAGGTGGACGATAGAGCTACAAGATCATCTCTGCAGTTATCCGGACGTCCAGCATTCATCCGGTTTGGTAGGTCCTCTCATGCTTTCGAGGATGCTACTTTTTATATTCTAGCTTAGTTTTAGAGTTGATCTAGTGGAGCATGTTCCACTAGCGTTGCTTTCCTATTTTATTCAGACTATGGATTGGTGCCATTTTGGAAATTACACACTTAATAAGAATTGAACTATTTCTTTGAGTTGCTTACCTCTTAATGTTAGATGGTTGATGGTGAACAATTACGTATTAATGAGAATCTTTTCATAAGTATGTTAAGAAACAAAAAGTTTCAAATTTTCTGCTTAAATTAACCTAGATGAAGTAAGAATGACGTAAGTAGGCTTGTCTGCGACCTCTGAGAGGTGAACAACGCCGGTCTCGTCTGGGGTCTGGATTCTGGTCGTGACATTGCACTAGTTGGTTTTGATTGGGATTTTTAAAAAGGTTCTTGTGTGCTTTGATGATATGAAGTCTAAGATATGAAATATTGATATATCTTTATGATGATGTTGTTCTTGTATATGGATATGAACATGTCTTAATGTTATTGTGATTATTGACTTGTATAAGCTGTTGTGTGTGCATAAAGGTTTTCAAAGTAACTTATCATGCTTTTGAACAAAATGTCCTTTTGTATATGTTTTCAAATGTTTTACTTTCATATATCCATACTTAGTATATGTGGTTTGTACTAACACATATTCTCATTATTACTACAATAATGTAGGTTCGGTCCATTGAAGAGCTTCAAGGACATTTTCATGGAAAATTTGGATTCTTTACCAAGTTATTGGTGAGTCCTCAAGTCATGCAGCTATTCTAGCTTTACTATTCTACCATTACTACTATTGACTATGTCCAAGACAATTGTTCTTTCCTTATCATTTGAGACTTTGTTTTAAGCATATATAAGGCATATTTTAATAGTGTAAGGGCTATGTCCAAAACATTGTAATTCTCTAATAGATGGTTATGTGTGAGACAATAATAGACTATATTGTTAAATGAGAAGTCTATGTATACTTAATACATAAAGTCTTTTTATTTTTCCACATTTTTTCTACCTATGATATGCAATGATGTATGCTAAGGGCTAGTATATTTCCTCTTCGAGGAAGAAGACGCCGGTAACGTAGAAGGGGTGCTCCCTGGTTGTGACAAACTTAGTATTAGAGCATGAAGTTGAATAATCTTAGGAATTATGTCTCACAAAACAACATCTATGTAGAGTCTTGTTCATGAGTGTTAAGCACGCCACACTTATGAATGATAGGTTATGTGATGCTTAGGGAATTCTCACCGCTTTGGTATTCTTCAAGTCGTGCCTCAAGAGTCTTTACTCTATGTGTCCTCTTATTCTAATCCATTTCTTGTGGTTATAGGCGATGACTACAAGAAGGGAAGACGCAAGAACAATTGAAGAGAGGATTTCTAATACGGGAGTTCCTCCCCAAGGTAATAAAGCTCCTCCTCAAGAAGAAGCTCCTCTAAGTGACCAATCTCCTCTCAATCCTCTAGTTATGATGGATGGAGAGATAAGGACAACATTCATAAACACGGATCAAGCCATGGCTACTGAAGCTCAAGCCGAAGCTACTCAATCTAAAGCTATGGTGGCTCAAGGACACTGGTAAGTTCGATTCCTTGTGAACAAAAATGCTAGTACCATGACTTCTATCTTGAGGGACTTCACAAGGATAAATCCCCAATGTTCATTAAGTCTATGATGAATGAAAACCCTTAAGACTTTGTTGATGAGGTCTACAATATCATATATTCTATGGGAGTGAGTTCAAATGAGAAGGCTGTGCTAGCGGCTTATCAACACCAGGATGTGGCTCAAACTTGGTATACTCAATAAAGGTACAATACGGCTTTTAGAGAGGGTGTCATATGTTGAGAAGTCTTTAAGAGGGAATTTCTTTATAGGTTTTTCCCCGAGGTAAAAAATAGAAACAAAAGTTGAAGAGTTCATCAACCTTCTTCAAGGAGGAATGAGTGTGCTAGAATACAATTTGGAATTTACTGAGTTGTCTAAATATGGATCTTTTTTGGTGTCCAATCCTAGAGATGAAATAAGTCGTTTTGTGATGGGTGTGTCTGATAATCTTGTGGTAGAATGTCGTTCGGCGATGCTTCATGAAAATATGGACATTTCTCCTTTGATGGTGCATGCTCAACAAGTTGAGGAGAGTAGGTTTAACAAGAAGAATAGAGATGTTAAGAGGGAATGGTCCTATGAAAGAGGTACTTCAAGGGGTAAGTTGTAAATTCAATACAAGGCTAAGTTCAAGAGAGTTTCTCCAACACAGTTCATTCCAAATTTACAAGTCTAGCAAAGATAGGGTGTCTAATTCTTGGTCCCAAGGGGGAAGAGGTGGCAATTCACCTTTGTGTGAAACCTGCTTGTACCAAATATGGTAAGAAACATATGGGTAAATGTTTATTTTGAATGGATAATTGCATTGGTTGTCTAAAGAGATTGTTCCAAGCTTAAGGCTCGAGGAAAGGAGAGTAACAAAGTACAAGAAAGTGTTCCTACTCCCGATTCTTCTAACAAGAACCGCTTCAATGCTCTCTTCTCTAGGGGTGATCAAGAGGATTCTCTGGATTTGGGTACCGATATGTTACATGTGATTTCAATTAATATCTATGCTATCCTAGATCCCGGTGCCACATAATATTTTGTAACACCCTTAGTGGCCCTGAAGTTAAATGTATTGCCCGATGTTCTAATTGAACCTTTTTTGGTTTCTATGCCAGTGGGTGACTCTGTTGTTGCTAAAAGATTCTATAGGAGTTGTACCACATTATTGTCCAATAAAATTACATTGGTTTATTTGGTAGGACTTGATATGTTGGACTTTCATGTCATATTGGGGATGGATTGGTTGCATGCTTGTTTTGATTCTATTTATTGTGGAACAAGGGTAGTTAAATTCTTATTTCGTAATGAACCCATCTTAAAATTGAAGGGGGGAAACTTAATCCCTAGAGGTCAAATCATTTCGTGTCTAAAATCTTGTAAGCTGATTTCTAAGGGATGCTCTACTATATTTTGAGGGTTATGGACCTTGGGTCCGAGGTTCCTCCATTAGAGTCGGTACCCTTAGTGAAGGATTTCTGGAACTTTTCTCCGATGACTTGCTCAGAATTCCTCACGAACGTGAAATAGACTTCGTCATAGACTTGTTGCTAGATACAAAGACTATTTCACTCCCTCCTTACTGGATGGATGCGGCTTAGTTGAAGGAATAAAAGCTTTAACTCATAGATTTACTATACAAAGGTTTCATAAAACCAAGCATTTCTTCTTGGGGCGCTCCAATGTTATTCGTGAAAAAGAAGAATGGGTCCCTTAGGATGTGCATTTATTAACGACAACTAAATAAGGTAACCATTAAGAACAATTATCCTCTCCGTAGGATTGACGATTTGTTTGAAAAACTCCAATGAGCGAGTTACTTTTCAAAAATCAATTTGAGGTCAGGACATCACCAACTTATGGTGATAGGAAAAGTCATACCTAAAACGACTTTCCGAGCATTTTATGGTCATTATGAGTTCCTAGTCATGTCTTTTGGTCTAACCAATGCATCGGCGACTTTTTGGACCTTATGAATAGACTGTTCCGAAATTACCTTGACTCTTTTGTAATTATCATCATTGATGATATCATGGTATATTCAAAGAGTGAGGATGAACATATGAACCATTTGAAGATAGTATTGCAAGTCCTCAAGGTACATCAACTCTTTGCTAAATGTAGTAGGTGTGATATTTTTTGAGATCGGTTGCTTTTCTTTGTCACATTTTTTCAAGTGAGGGTATAGAGGTCGATCTGAAGAAAAATGAAGCAGTTAAGAATCGGCCTAGACCTTTTACTCCAACCGATATTCACAGTTTCTTATGTTTAGCGGGGTATTATAGGAGATTTGTTGATGGATTTGAGTCCAATTTATTCTACTTTGACACCTTAACCCAAAAGATAGTTAAGTTTGAGTGGTTGGAAGATTGTGAAAGATGTTTCCAAGAATTGAATGATAAGCTAACCTCTGCTCAGGTGTTCACCTTACCGGAGAGTACCAAAGGGTTTGTAGAGAATTGTGACGCTTCTCCAGTAGGTTAGGGTTATGACCTCATGCAACATGGTAATTTTATGGCATATATCTCTAGACAACTCAAGATGCATGACAATAACTATCAATCTCATGATCTTGAGCAAGAAGTCGTAGTGTTTGCCTCAAAGATATGGAGGCATTATCTATATGGGGTACATGAGTATGTGTTTACGGACCACAAGAACCTTAAATATGTGTTCATTCAAAAGGAGTTGAATCTCCGACAAAAAAGATGGTTGGAACTTTTGAAAATTTACGACATGAGTGTTCTCTACTACCTTGGCAAGGCCAATGTGGTTGTAGAAGCTTGAAATCGAATGTCAATGGGTAGTGTATCCCATGTTCCCAATGATAAGAAAGTGTTAGTGAAAGAGTTGCAATTATTGTCTCGGTTGGAAGATTCTCCGAAAAGAGGTTCTATTGTTCATGATAATTCTGAATTATTTTTTGTGGTCGCGGTGAAGTCTAAGAATCACCTTGACCCTCTATTGATGAAGTTGAAGGAATCAATTCTTAGTTAGTTTAATGAGGAATTATTCCAAGGGGGGATGGGGTACTTAGGTACCAACCTAGGTTGTGTGAACCGAAAATGGATCGTCTCAAAGGACAAATATTGGACGAGGCTCATGGTTCTCGGTATTACATTCATACGGGTCTCACCAAATGTATCTTGATCTTTAAGAGGTCTATCGGTGGGACGGTTTGAAAATGGATATAGAAGAGTTTGTCGCTAAGTGTCCTAATTGTCAGCAAGTTAAGGCCGAACGTGAATGACCTGGAGGATTAACTCAAGGCCATGGATGTCCCTACTTGGGAGTGGGAAGATACCAATATGGATTTTGTAGTGGGTTTTTCCCAAACTCGGAGGCAAAATGACTCAACATGGGTGATTGTTGATAGATTGGTGAAATCTTTACACTTTATCCCCTTCAAATCTACTTATTCAGTGGAGGAATATGTTATGTTATACCTTAATGAGATTGTGAGTTTGCATGGGATCCCTTTGTCCATCATATCTGATAGAGGTGCCCAATTGATTTCTCATTTTTGGAGGTATTTCTAAAAGGGCTAGGTACTAAAGTGAAACATAGCACCACTTTTCATCCTCAAATGGATGGACAAGGTGAGCACACCATCCAAACCATAGAAGATATTTTAAGGGATTTTTTCATTGACTTCAAGGGTAATTTTGAAGATCACCTACCGTTGATAGAGTTGTCCTACAATAATGGCTACCATTTGAGTATTAGTATTGAACATATGAGGCACTCTATGGTAGCAGTGTCACGACCCGAAAGTACCCCATAGAATTTAGGGCAACCCTTAGGTCGGACAATTGCGTACTTGACCTTTCGGAGGTCTTGTACTAGCCAGTTTCTATCATACATTACATAAGACATGAAAAGTAGTGCGGAATTAAAAAATTTCACGACAATTATAATAAAAAGGAAATATCTTTTATAAACACTAAAGAACAGTCTTGTCTTCACAAGCCATCTTAAAGACACAACTTAAATATCTTAGGTACACGACCCTTTACATCAAGTGAAAATACTTAATAAGTCTTATACTGTAGAAACTAAAGAAGTGGAACTATGCCCTCGAATATATGAGGACATAGTTAGTCTTGAGAGAGTCGATTCCCAAGCTTGCCTTCTAGTCTTCCAGTTGCCTCCAACCTATACTTATTAAGTATAGAAAAGTATGGGGTTAGTACAAAACAATGTACTGAGTATTGCATATGAAAAAACATGTGAAAAGGGAAATTTTAGTATAAATAAGCTTTCATGCCAATTAAGTTAATCCTTCACGAATATTGAAGTATAGTGGCATAAGAACTATCATTTAGCACATAATAAAAGGTTTCCATAATTTTAGCACAAAGAGTCACTTTATAGTGAACTCCAAAAACATAACAGTGAACCCATTTCATACCACAACACAGTGAACTCGTTTCTTTGAGGTTTCCCTAACCAAGTTATCCTAAGACTCACTAAGGTAAGACATGAAGGAACTGCCCATGCACCCCCTTCAATACACACCTAAGTGATCCTTAAGACTAACAACCATAGGCTGGCCTCGCACGGGAAACAAGTCCACACTTTAAACTAGACATCAGAAGAACATTCATGCATTAAGAACTTCACATAAGTGTCCTTCTCCAATGGGACTTGTAAGTTACAATGAGTGCAATGTGAGAGTAGTATCCCATACTACTACTCCCACTTAGTGTTACTTGAGGATTTCCTTGGATCAAGTACACTACATGCATCATTCATAACTTCATTATATAAAACTTGACTTCAAATCGCTTCTTTAACATTAGACCTTAAGTCATCTAACTTCATTTACAACACATTATAACTCATTCATACACTACATATAAAACACACCAAGACTCCCCTTTTGGAATGTCTACTTAGTGCAATGGATAAATAGTTTCCAATACCACCACCTACTCTAAGTAGTACATTCTTTTAGGAGACTTAGTTTATTCATTATTTTGTGGGGGAATGGATTTAAAAGACATAGACCATGAGATCTAGACATGGAATCCCAATATTAACCTTATCGGATGAGGGATTCCTACTTGCCTAGGTTATGGTCATTCTCTTAGCTTTTACATGGCTTCTCCAATAGCTACACCTATGCGGGCGCATCGTTAAGGGATAAGGAGATTTCTACTAAGTAACTCATTCTCTACTAACGAGGAGTACTCATCTCAAGAGGTACATTGTAATACAACATCTCAACTGTCAAAGTGCAACCACCCCTTGTTCGTATCCTCTCGGTGCTAGGCATAACTCCCCCACGGAGTCTTAAACATTCTGTACTATAGGCTAAGGGATAGCTAATTAGAACAACATGTCAACTCACGAAGGGTACTTATACCTAGAGGTTACATTAGAAGACCACATTTCAACTCACGAAATGTATCCAACCTCCAACTTATGTTAGAAAGCTCTTGGGAATATTGAGGTTGCTACAAAACACTTCATCTGAACTTACCAAGAGTGTTAACCCCAAAACTCCCCTTTTCATTCACATTCTTTAGCTTCATTCATTCATTCATTCAAAGTGTGAGTGTGTGAAAATGTGATCACACATTTCACATAATCACCATTTTCATAACATTTAATTCTAAACATGCTTAAACCTTCATTCATCATATTTCACACTTAAACACACTTCAAATAATCATATTGTTCCTTTAGACATTATCTCTAGCATACTTAACATAACAAGCTTCATAAAGCACATCAACAAGAACGACATCATTATCATCATACTTCACATAATATGCCTTCATGGCCCTATTCACAATACACAAGTAGATTCACATTCATATAATTCAAGTAAACACGGCCACCAAAGGTGGACCATACCAGTCAAGATCATTTCATAATAAGAGTTAAACAATGTAACCAACATAAAATTAATCCAAGCATTCACAACCTATAATCAATTCCTCAATAATACATCATAAAGTAGCCCTTAGGGCATTAGCTACGTCAAAATATAACCATAAAGAAATTCCGACTCTATCATTATCAAATCATGTTCATTAGACCCACTTCATAAGTCAAAAGTCGATAAAAGAAATAACATATTTTGATTGAAGTCTAGCATTAAAATCACCAACTAACATTATAAACAACATATTTGAATCCTTTAAAACAACTGATGCAACACCCATACTTAGAGTCCAAAATAGAAGAAGTTAGGGTTTGAAAATATCTTTTGAAATTCCTCAGGAATGGCTCCTTGAATGCAAGAGAGTTCAAGGATAACTACCATATATCAATAGAAGAAAACCCAAGAATATTTTATGAAGAAACGTCCACAACCAGATCCTCCAAGCCCTTCCTTGAGTTCAAGCTTCTAATGGGTTTTGGAAGAGTCTTTCTTGAGAGAGGGTTTTGTATTTTTGAAAAAGAAGTCTAAAATTAGGTCATAGTGTTTGAACCCTCTTAATATACTTAAAAGTCCCTAAAATAATCATCCATGGTTCATAAAAGACTTGGGCTAAATTTACCAAACACCCAAGCCAAAGCAGAAAATTAACAGCTTTTTGGCAGGCCAGCCTACGCCCCATTAACTGACGGGCCATTTCCCAGTTGACGTCCCTTAGATGGGGTCCGTCGATTGGGGATGAGACTCCACTTTGTGCAGGCTTTTCTTTCCTTCGAGGGACAATCAACTCACAAGGTTGACGGGCTGTCTTTTTACCAACGGTCCATCCCTTGTGGACGTTGTTGGTAACTACTTCGCAGAATCCTGCCAAAGGGATGGGGTCCTCTTCTAGGGTCACTCATAGTCCTAGGTGTGGTCGAACCCGGATTTTAAACCCCTATACATAGTAGTCTAGGTCTTAGGAATATCCCACATCAATTTAAATAAAAGAGAACACCAAAAACTAGTTAAAACACATGAACACAGGCAAGCACTTTCTAAGGCACACCTTCCGAACGTTATGGACGTTCTTGGACGTTTGACCTCCAAACGTCACCAAAATTCATACATTGCCTATGAACATCATTATAAATCATTTTAACAAAACATTAACTCATGAAACATTTACGAATCTCTAGTTCACCTTAATTTGGTTTAGAGTATTATATTCTTCCCCACTTGGAACAACATTCGTCCTCGAATGACACTAAACTCTTTTAAGAACATTAAGGACTTGCTAGAAGCATATAAAACACATAATCATGTCTCAAACATTTATAGTCAGGGCACCAAACATACAAGGAACACTAACCACACATTGACAAGCATTTGCTATGCAACACACACAACTATTTGGAAGTAACTCCCACACTTCAAGACACATTCTTGTTCTTTATTTATGGAGGAAATACCTTCTCCAACATTAATCATGCTCATATACATCATTTTTAAAAACATTGAAACCATTGTTCTTAAAAAATAAAGTTTCTCAAATTTCGAACTTCTTTACATCGAATACAAAAACCTTAATAGTGAAACACGCTAAAAATTCATTAATCCATCTTTCGAGCAATTTTAACATGAAGTAATGACAACATGAGAGAAAACATCATACCAACTAACATTAAAACATGATAAAACAACTTTGAAGCAATTAAGCACTATCATTGGCTACACCTTAACAAGAGAAATATAGGTTCACTACCAATTCTCCCAATGTTATTATGATATCATCAAGAGCATGCAAAACATTAAACCATCAAAGGCAATCATAACATAAAGAGAAATGCAACTCATACTAATATGTAAGGCTTTTAATCATGACCAAACTACCAAGGATTTAGTTCTAAATCTTGAATAAGGATAGAAGGAAAGATAAGGATGTCAACTACCTTCCTACCTAACACATTCTCTCCCACATAGGGTAAAGCCATCTTCATGGTATCATACTTCAAAGTACCATTATAGCTCTTACAAGGCAGGAACTCACTCTACCCTTAACTCTTGCACATCAAGACTAAACATCAACCTTACAAGTCAAGCATAACACCCTCCTCTTAGAATTCAATTTAAAACAAGACCCTTCTGGATCACCTTACTCAACTCTTAGGCATCACATATCTCAACTCATGGAATAAAATCCCTTCTTTCTCACAACATTTCCACATTCTTTCAACACTCCTCAAATTTACTCCTTAATTCTCTACTATCATTATGTACAACTTTACGATAACTCATTTTACCCCAAAAGGACATCATGCGACCATTTTAACTCTTACCATGCTTAGAACTACATCACCATACAATTTCACATCATAATACTTCCAATCTCATAAGTCACACATAGCCATAAATGACATCACATCACAATCCTCAAAACTAACCTTCACATCTACTCTTCTAGGCACAAAACTATTATAAGCACCAAAACTCAATTTTTTTCCGTCCAAACTTAGAGACATCTCCCCTTACAAGCAATTACATCTAGAAAACCACCGGACAAGGGAAAAGAAGAGACAGACTTTATGGAGTTAAGTTCTATGGCACGATACAATAGTAATGAAGAAAGTAAAACTCTATCGTCCTATAGCGTCTTACTCATGGATGTGTCGCGACTAACACCGATGAACAAGACTCTACTAGACGTGGCTTGTGAGACTTCAGACCCTAACCTATTTCCCATAATTTTATGCTCTAATACAAACTTTTCCACGACGCGAAAGTACCCCTGGCATTTAGGGCAACCATTAGGACAAACAAATGTGTACTTGAACATTCAGAGGTCTTGTACTAGCCATCTACTATCATTCATTACATAAGACATGAAAAGTAGTGTGGAATTAAAACTTTTCATGACAATTATAATAAAAAGGAAATATGTTTTATAAACAGTAAAGAACAATCTCGTCTTCACAAGCCATCTTAAAGACACCCCTTAAATATCTTAGGGACACGGCCCTTTATATCAAATGAAAATACTTAATAAGTGTTAATAGTAGAAACTAAAGAAATGGAACTATACCCTCGAATATATGAGGAAATACTTAGTCATGAGAGAGTCGATTCCTAAGATTGCCTTTTAGTCTTCAACTTGCCTCCAACCTATACTTATTAAGTATTGAAAAGTATGGGTTTAGTACAAAACAGTGTACTAAGTATGGCATATGCAAAAACATGTGAAAAGGTACATTTTAGTATAAATAAGCTTTCATGCAATTAAGTAAAACCTTCACGAATATTGAATTTAAATAGCATAAGAAACATCATTTAGCACATAATAAAAGTTTTCATAATTTTAGAACAAAGAGTCACTTTACAGTGAACTCCAAAAACATTACAGTGAACCCATATCATACAACAACAGAGTGAACTCATTTCCTTTGAGGTTTCCCTAACCAAGTTATCCTAAGACTCACTATGGTAAGACATGAAGAAACCACCAATACACCCCCTTCAATACACACCTAAGCGATCCTTAAGACTACAAACCATAGGCTTACCTCGCACTAGAAACAAGTCCACACTTTAAACTAGACATTAGAAGAACATTCATGCATTAAGTACTTCAAATTAGTGCCCCTCTCCAATGGGACTTGTAAGTTACACTAAGTGCAATATGAGAGTAGCATCCCATACTACCACTCTCACTTAGTGTTCCTTGAGGATTCCCTTGGATCAAGAACACTACATGCATCATTAATAACTTCATTATATAAAACTTGACTTTAACTTGCTTCCTTACCATTATACCTTAAGTCATCTAACTTCATTTACAATACATGATAACTCATTCATAAACTTCATATAAAACACACCAAGACTCCCCTTTTGGAATGTCTACTTAGTGCAATGGATAAATAGCGTCCCATACCACCACCTACCCTAAGTAGTACATTCTTTTAGGAGACATAGTTCATTCATTCTTTTGTGGGGGAATAGGTTTAACCGACATAGACCATGAGATCTACACATGGAATCCCTATATTACCCTTATCGGATGAGGGATCCCCACTATCCTATGTTAGGGTCATTCTCGAGGTACATTGGAATACAACATCTCAACTCACGAAGTGTAACCACCCCTTCTTTCTATCCTCTAGGTGCTATGTATAACTCCCCCACGGAGTCTTAAACATTCGTTACTATAGGCTAAGGGATACCTAATTTGTCACGACCCGCATCTATACCCTAAAAGTTAGGGTATTCTTAGGTCATGGAACGGTGTACTTGAACTGTCGGAGGTCTTGTACAAGTCCTTTCGTATCATTCACCGCATATGCATATATGAAAAGTAGTGCGAAAGAAAAACTTTTCACAACATTCGAATAGTCTTTCAAAAATTCTTTCACATAAAAACCAAAGGAAATAATAAGTCTCATGTCATCAAATCTTAGACTCAAAATATACTTGGACACGGCTCATACAATCATAATATAGTAATATTAAGGCTATAATGCTTTAATAAAATAACTCTCGGATAGTGATTCCCTTGAGTCAAATGGAGGACATACTTCAACCTTGCTTGAATGTTGAAAGATCCTATAATCCAAGCTTCGCTGCCAAAGCACCTTCACCTATGAATGACTTTAGAGATAGATAAAAGTGTGGAATTAGTACATAATGCATTAAAATCATGATAACGGACATTCATAATGCATAAAAATCATTATAACGGAGTTTGATGGAAATTTTCTCTTTTTGATTAAAACATCATAGTATTAGCATAAGAACAACATTTAACATCTTAGAAACACATAAGATAACACAAAATCATTTTATCACTTTTTAAGAAATGTTACAGTAAGCCTTTCAATATTACAGTGAATTACTTCAATGCTACAGTGAACCCTTTTTAACATGCAACCCTCTCACTAAAAGTTATCCTAAGATTCACTTAAGTAAGGCAAAGAGAGACCGCTCATACACCCTCTATAGGCACACCTAAATGATCCTTAAGACCACCTATAATGAGATAAACACACTTAAAACACATAAAAACACATAACATGAGATCCTCTGTCTTGTAGACATAGACTTAGGAACTTGTACATGGTAGCATTTACTTACTCTTAGGCATTAGAGTAGTACAAATAGTTGTTTATTTTACTTGTAAAGCATCCAAGAATTTATCAAGTAATAGAAGTTCCTTCTTCCAAAGTTCTGCCTTACTTCTTATTTTCTTAGCGATCCGAGTGAGAGGCTTACTTGAGTTTGCAAGAACGTGCAAGAATCGTGAGTAAACCGTCAAGTGCCGCACGGAGTATTGTCCGAATCAAAAAGTCCGTGACAATACGGGAGTTGGTGGAGCATTGACCGTCTTGAGGCGATTGTTGCTTGGAACAATTTTCAGTCCCAACTTTTCTTCCGCCGCCTTGGTCATGATGTTGGCTTCAGCCCCGGAGTCCACCATGGCCCGAACTTGTTGCCCATTGATGGAAATGTCCACGTACTGCGTACTGAAATCTCCTGGCTTGTCGGCCTGTTTGGCTATGGCTCCACACAATCCAACCATGCCCAATTGAGTGGTGTCTGCCGGCTTTGCCTTGTCTTGTGCCTCCTTTTCCTTCCGTTCACGGACGATGGCACCAAGGTTCTTCATCTCTGGGCACCTGGCGTAACCGTGTGGTCCGCCGCATATATAGCACCCGTCGCCTTTGCTAGAGTGCATCCGCTTCTCCGCATACTTCTAGCGTTCAAACCGTCTACCATCCGGCTTGGGCGTGTCTTGCTGCTTGTGTTGTGCCGACTGTTCTCTACCTCGGCCACGATCTCCCCCACCTTTAGCTTGACTGCCCTTTGCCTCCTTGCCCTTAGCCTTGTCCAAACGATCATGTTTGAAATCTCTCAAGGTCTCGGCTTGAGTGATGGCTTCATCGATGGTTTTTACTTGACGCCGCTCTAACTCTGTCCTCGCCCAATTCTGCAGCCCGTCCATGAAGGTGAACAGCATGTCATCATCCGTGAGTTGGGGAATTTGAAGGGTCGAAATTGTGAACTCCTTCACATATGCCTTAATGCTTCCCGTCTGCTTCAACTCTCGGAGCTTGCGTTTCATCTCATACACAGCATTGTTGGGGAAGAAATATTTCTTGAATTCCTCAAGGAATTGTTCCCATGTGTTGATGGTGCATGTGCCCCTTCTGATCTCGGCATCTTTGCGTTTCCACCATAACATGGCTACGTCGGAAAGATACAACACGGCAGTGTTGATCTTGTTTGCATCGGTCCTGACTCTATTACATTTGAAATAATTTTCCAAGTGCCATAGGAAATTACTCACCTCTAAGGCGTCGCGGACACCTTTGAGTATTGGTGGCTTGGGAACCTCAACTCTAGACTCCCTTTCCTGGCCAAATGATGTTGATGCAACAACCTCCCTGTCTTCTTCGAGAGCTTCAATCTTGTTCTTCAGCGTCTGGATCGTCGTAGTGGCGTCCAAAAGCCTGAACTCCAAGGAAGTAATGGATTCCTTCATCCCTAATTCAGTCCGCTTACGCACCTCCAACTCCTTCCGGATCGCGTCAACTTCCTCAAGGGAATGCTCTTCAAAGTCTTTGACGTCACTATCCAATCCATTCAAACGCTGGCCTAAAATCTCAACCGCTTGCCTAGCCATCTCGACGCTGGCAATCCATTCGTGTCCAACAGTAACGTCTATGGCCTCATCGCCATCGTCACTTTCATCGACAACATTAGGTATGTGAGATGTTTGTCCATCGCTTGGTGGAGGATCAATTGATGGAAGATCACCTAGTGGAGGAATCGGCAGATTAGGTTCATTACCCTTCTGCTGCTTCTTCCCCTTTTTGTTCTTCATGCCACCAATTGTGGGAACGTTGGGGGTGATGCTAACGCCGCTTCCATCTCCTTCGGTCGTCATTTTCTTACGATTCGGACAAACATCTCACATACCTAATGTTGTCGATGAAAGTGACGATGGCGATGAGGCCGACGTTACTGTTGGACATGAATAGATTGCCAGCGTCGAGATGGCTAGGCAAGCGGTTGAGATTTTAGGCCAGCGCTTGAATGGATTGGATAGTGACGTCAAAGACCTTGAAGAGCATTCCCTTGAGGAAGTTGACGCGATCCGGAAGGAGTTGGAGGTGCGCAAGCGGACTGAATTAGGGATGAAGGAATCCATTACTTCCTTGGAGTTCAGGCTGTTGGACGCCACTACGACGATCCAGACGCTGAAGAACAAGATTGAAGCTCTCGAAGAAGAGAGGAAGGTTGTTGCATCAACATCATTTGGCCAGGAAAGGGAGTCTAGAGTTGAGGTTCCCAAGCCACCAATATTCAAAGGTGTCCGCGACGCCTTAGAGGTGAGTAATTTCCTATGGCACTTGGAAAATTATTTCAAATGTAATAGAGTCAGGACCGATGCAAACAAGATCAACACTGCCGTGTTGTATCTTTCCTATGTAGCCATGTTATGGTGGAAACGCAAAGATGCCGAGATCAGAAGGGGCACATGCACCATCAACACATGGGAACAATTCCTTGAGGAATTCAAGAAATCTTTCTTCCCCAACAATGCTGTGTATGAGATGAAACGCAAGCTCCGAGAGTTGAAGCAGATGGGAAGCATTAAGTCATATGTGAAGGAGTTCACAATTTTGACCCTTCAAATTCCCTAACTCATGGATGATGACATGCTGTTCACCTTCATGGACGGGCTGCAGAATTGGGCGAGGACAGAGTTAGAGCGGCGTCAAGTAAAAACCATCGATGAAGCCATCACTCAAGCCGAGACCTTGGCAGATTTCAAACATGATCGTTTGGACAAGGCTAAGGGCAAGGAGGCAAAGGGCAGTCAAGCTAAAGGCGGGGGAGATCGTGGCCGAGGCAGAGAACAGTCGGCACAACCCAAGCAGCAAGACACGCCCAAGCCGGATGGTAGACGGTTTGAACGCCAGAAGTATGCGGAGAAGCGGACGCAGTCTAGCAAAGGCGACGGGTGCTATATATGCGGCGGACCACACGGTTACGCCAGGTGCCCGGAGATGAAGAACCTTGGTGCCATCGTCCGTGATACTAATTGTCACGGAGTTTTTGATTCGGACAATACTCCATGCGGCACTTGACGGTTTACTCACGATTCTTGCACGTTCTTGCAAACTCAAGTAAGCCTCTCACTCGGATCGCTAAGAAAATAAGAAGTAAGACAGAACTTTGGAAGAAGGAACTTCTATTACTTGATAAATTCTTGGATGCTTTACAAGTAAAATAAACAACTATTTATACTACTCTAATGCCTAAGAGTAAGTAAATGCTACCATGTACAAGTTCCTAAGTCTATGTCTACAAGACATGCTTCTAAGTCTTCCAAAAAGGACTCCTAGATGGTCCTAGTCTGCCCTACGTTCTGCACAACCTCTCCAAGGTTTGTAACTGACGTCCCACTACCTGCTGTAACGGTTGTAACTGCCGTAACAGCTGAAACCGTTGTAACGGCTGCCTCTCCAACTGCTGCCTGCCCCTTGGCCTGCTGGCCGGCTTGGGTGTTCTGCCCCTTTGCGCCTGCTGCTGGCTGCCGAGTTGGGTGGCGTTCCGCCTGGATGGATGGCGGGACATCACAATCTCCCCCACCCCATGATGCGACGACCGCGACGCATTGCTGCAAGAACTCCTGAACTTTGTCCTTGAACTGCCACAGGTCTTCATACCTCTCCCAAGTGGCTTCTTAAGGAGTCTGTCCCCTCCAATGTACGAGAAACATAGCACTGGCCTGTTGTCCTCGTTTCCGCTTGGCTTGGTAATCTATGATGGTGTCAATTTCTCGATCATGCGAGGCAGTGATAGTGATAGGGGCCCGCTGTGATTTGTTCCGGCTGGGATCGTCCTTATCTTCATGATATGGCTTAAGGACGCTTGCATGAAAAACCGGGTGGATCCTCAAGTGTGGAGGCAACTCCAACTTGTATGAAATCTTACCCACCTTGGCAACAATCTTGAACGGACCGTCATATTTGCGCACTAAGTTGTGATGTATGCCCCTCAGTGCCTTAAAATGCCTTGGATTAAACTTTACCAAAACCATATCACCTTCTTTGTAGTTGGTGGGACGACGCTTGCGGTCGGCGAACTTCTTCATCCTCCTTGCCGCCTTATCTAAATAAGTTTTGGCAAGGTCGAGTTGTTCTTCCCAACCTTTGGCAAGGTTGTAAGCGCCCAAACTCTTCCCCTCAAATAAGGTTGGCAGTGAGTGGGGAGTTTGGGGTTGCTGACCTGTTGCCAACTCGAACGGTGTGCGCCCTGTAGATTCACTCCTCTGCAAATTATAAGAAAATTGCGCCATGTCTAGGAGCTTAGCCCAATCCTTCTGGTGCGCACTGACATAGTGCCTAAGATAGCACTCCAACAAAGCGTTGACGCGTTTAGTCTGGCCACAGGTCTTCATACCTCTCCCAAGTGGCTTCTTCAGGAGTCTGTCCCCTCCAATGTACGAGAAACATAGCACTGGCCTGTTGTCCTCGTTTCCGCTTGGTTTGGTAATCTATGATGGTGTCAATTTCGCATGATCGACAAATTGACACCATCATAGATTACCAAGCCAAGCGGAAACGAGGACAACAGGCCAGTGCTATGTTTCTCGTACATTGGAGGGTACAGACTCCTGAAGAAGCCACTTGGGAGAGGTATGAAGACCTGTGGCAGTTCAAGGACAAAGTTCAGGAGTTCTTGCAGCAATGCGTCGCGGTCGTCGCATCATGGGGTGGGGGAGATTGTGATGTCCCGCCATCCATCCAGGCAGAACGCCACCCAACTCGGCAGCCAGCAGCAGGCGCAAAGGGGCAGAACACCCAAGCCGGCCAGCAGGCCAAGGGGCAGGCAGCAGTTGGAGAGGCAGCCGTTACAACGGTTTCAGCTGTTACGGTAGTTACAACCATTACAGCAGGTAGTGGGACGTCAGTTACAAACCTTGGAGAGGTTGTGCAGAACGTGGGGCAGACTAGGAGCATCTAGGAGTCCTTTTTGGAAGACTTAGAAGCATGTCTTGTAGACATAGACTTAGGAACTTGTACATGGTAGCATTTACTTACTCTTAGGCATTAGAGTAGTATAAATAGTTGTTTATTTTACTTGTAAAGCATCCAAAAATTTATCAAGTAATAGAAGTTCCTTCTTCCAAAGTTCTGTCTTACTTCTTATTTTCTTAGCGATCCGAGTGAGAGGCTTACTTGAGTTTGCAAGAACGTGCAAGAATCGTGAGTAAACCGTCAAGTGCCGCACGGAGTATTGTCCGAATCAAAAAGTCCGTGACAATTCGTATCAGAGCAGGTTCAATCGTAAGAAAATGACGACCGAAGGAGACGGAAGCGGCGTTAGCATCACCCCCAACGTTCCCACAATTGCTGGCAAGAAGAACAAAAAGGGGAAGAAGCAGCAGAAGGGTAATGAACCCAATCTGCCGATTCCTCCACTAGGTGATCTTCCATCAATTGATCCTCCACCAAGCGATGGACAAACATCTCACATACCTAATGTTGTCGATGAAAGTGACGATGGCGATGAGGCCATAGACGTTACTGTTGGACACGAATGGATTGCCAGCGTCGAGATGGCTAGGCAAGAGGTTGAGATTTTAGGCCAGCGCTTGAATGGATTGGATAGTGACGTCAAAGACCTTGAAGAGCATTCCCTTGAGGAAGTTGACGCGATCCGGAAGGAGTTGGAGGTGCGCAAGCGGACTGAATTAGGGATGAAGGAATCCATTACTTCCTTGGAGTTCAGGCTGTTGGACGCCACTACGACGATCCAGACGCTGAAGAACAAGATTGAAGCTCTCGAAGAAGAGAGGGAGGTTGTTGCATCAACATCATTTGGCCAGGAAAGGGAGTCTAGAGTTGAGGTTCCCAAGCCACCAATATTCAAAGGTGTCCGCGACGCCTTAGAGGTGAGTAATTTCCTATGGCACTTGGAAAATTATTTCAAATGTAATAGAGTCAGGACCGATGCAAACAAGATCAACACTGCCGTGTTGTATCTTTCCGACGTAGCCATGTTATGGTGGAAACGCAAAGATGCCAAGATCAGAAGGGGGACATGCACCATCAACACATGGGAACAATTCCTTGAGGAATTCAAGAAATCTTTCTTCCCCAACAATGCTGTGTATGAGATGAAACGCAAGCTCCGAGAGTTGAAGCAGATGGGAAGCATTAAGGCATATGTGAAGGAGTTCACAATTTTGACCCTTCAAATTCCCCAACTCACGGATGATGACATGCTGTTCACCTTCACGGACGGGCTGCAGAATTGGGCGAGGACAGAGTTAGAGCGGCGTCAAGTAAAAACCATCGATGAAGCCATCACTCAAGCCGAGACCTTGGCAGATTTCAAACATTATCATTTGGACAAGGCTAAGGGCAAGGAGGCAAAGGGCAGTCAAGCTAAAGGCGGGGGAGATCGTGGCCGAGGCAGAGAACAGTCGGCACAACCCAAGCAGCAAGACACGCCCAAGCCGGATGGTAGACGGTTTGAACGCCAGAAGTATGCGGAGAAGCGGACGCAGTCTAGCAAAGGCGACGGGTGCTATATATGCGGCGGACCACACGGTTACGCCAGGTGCCCGGAGATGAAGAACCTTGGTGCCATCGTCCGTGATACCAATTGTCACGGACTTTTTGATTCGGACAATACTTCGTGCGGCACTTGACGGTTTACTCACGATTCTTGCACGTTCTTGCAAACTCAAGTAAGCCTCTCACTCGGATCGCTAAGAAAATAAGAAGTAAGACAGAACTTTGGAAGAAGGAACTTCTATTACTTGATAAATTCTTGGATGCTTTACAAGTAAAATAAACAACTATTTATACTACTCTAATGCCTAAGAGTAAGTAAATGCTACCATGTACAAGTTCCTAAGTCTATGTCTACAAGACATGCTTCTAAGTCTTCCAAAAAGGACTCCTAGATGCTCCTAGTCTGCCCCACGTTCTGCACAACCTCTCCAAGGTTTGTAACTGACGTCCCACTACCTGCTGTAACGGTTGTAACTGCCGTAACAGCTGAAACCGTTGTAACGGCTGCCTCTCCAACTGCTGCCTGCCCCTTGGCCTGCTGGCCGGCTTGGGTGTTCTACCCCTTTGCGCCTGCTGCTGGCTGCCGAGTTGGGTGGCGTTCTGCCTGGATGGATGGCGGGACATCACAATCTCCCCCACCCCATGATGCGACGACCGCGACGCATTGCTGCAAGAACTCCTGAACTTTGTCCTTGAACTGCCACAGGTCTTCATACCTCTCCCAAGTGGCTTCTTCAGGAGTCTGTCCCCTCCAATGTACGAGAAACATAGCACTGGCATGTTATCCTCGTTTCCGCTTGGCTTGGTAATCTATGATGGTGTCAATTTCTCGATCATGTGAGGCAGTGATAGTGATAGGGGCCCGCTGTGATTTGTTCCGGCTGGGATCGTCCTTATCTTCATGATATGGCTTAAGGACGCTTGCATGAAAAACCGGGTGGATCCTCAAGTGTGGAGGCAACTCCAACTTGTATGAAATCTTACCCACCTTGGCAACAATCTTGAACGGACCCTCATATTTGCGCACTAAGTTGTGATGTATGCCCCTCAGTGCCTTAAACTGCCTTGGATTAAACTTTACCAAAACCATATCACCTTCTTTGTAGTTGGTGGGACGACGCTTGCGGTCGGCGAACTTCTTCATCCTCCTTGCCGCCTTATCTAAATAAGTTTTGGCAAGGTCGAGTTGTTCTTCCCAACCTTTGGCAAGGTTGTAAGCGCCCAAACTCTTCCCCTCAAATAAGGTTGGCAGTGAGTGGGGAGTTTGGGGTTGCTGACCTGTTGCCAACTCGAACGGTGTGCGCCCTCTAGATTCACTCCTCTGCAAATTATAATAAAATTGCGCCATGTCTAGGAGCTTAGCCCAATCCTTCTGGTGCGCACTGACATAGTGCCTAAGATAGCACTCCAACAAGGCGTTGACGCGGTTAGGCTGGCCACAGGTCTTCATACCTCTCCCAAGTGGCTTCTTCAGGAGTCTGTCCCCTCCAATGTACGAGAAACATAGCACTGGCCTGTTGTCCTCGTTTCCGCTTGGCTTGGTAATCTATGATGGTGTAAATTTTGCATGATCGAGAAATTGACACCATCATAGATTACCAAGCCAAGCGGAAATGAGGACAACAGGCCAGTGCTATGTTTCTCGTACATTGGAGGGTACAGACTCCTGAAGAAGCCACTTGGGAGAGGTATGAAGACCTGTGGCAGTTCAAGGACAAAGTTCAGGAGTTCTTGCAGCAATGCGTCGCGGTCGTCGCATCATGGGGTGGGGGAGATTGTGATGTCCCGCCATCCATCAAGGCAGAACGCCACCCAACTCGGCAGCCAGCAGCAGGCGCAAAGGGGCAGAACACCCAAGCCGGCCAGCAGGCCAAGGGGCAGGCAGCAGTTGGAGAGGCAGCCGTTACAACGGTTTCAGCTGTTATGGCAGTTACAACCGTTACAGCAGGTAGTGGGACGTCAGTTACAAACCTTGGAGAGGTTGTGCAGAACGTGGGGCAAACTAGGAGCATCTAGGAGTCCTTTTTGGAAGACTTAGAAGCATGTCTTGTAGACATAGACTTAGGAACTTGTACATGGTAGCATTTACTTACTCTTAGGCATTAGAGTAGTATAAATAGTTGTTTATTTTACTTGTAAAGCATCCAAGAATTTATCAAGTAATAGAAGTTCCTTCTTCCAAAGTTCTGTCTTACTTCTTATTTTCTTAGCGATCCGAGTGAGAGGCTTACTTGAGTTTGCAAGAACGTGCAAGAATCGTGAGTAAACCGTCAAGTGCCGCACGGAGTATTGTCCGAATCAAAAAGTCCGTGACAATTGGTATCAGAGCAGGTTTAATCGTAAGAAAATGATGACCGAAGGAGACGGAAGCGGCGTTAGCATCACCCCCAACGTTCCCACAATTGGTGGCAAGAAGAACAAAAAGGGGAAGAAGCAGCAGAAGGGTAATGAACCCAATCTGCCTATTCCTCCACTAGGTGATCTTCCATCAATTGATCCTCCACCAAGCGATGGACAAACATCTCACATACCTAATGTTGTCGATGAAAGTGACGATGGCGATGAGGCCATAGACGTTACTGTTGGACACGAATGGATTGCCAGCGTCGAGATGGCTAGGCAAGCGGTTGAGATTTTAGGCCAGCGCTTGAATAGATTGGATAGTGACGTCAAAGACCTTAAAGAGCATTCCCTTGAGGAAGTTGACGCGATCCGGAAGGAGTTAGAGGTGCGCAAGCGGACTGAATTAGGGATGAAGGAATCCATTACTTCCTTGGAGTTCAGGTTGTTGGACGCCACTACGACGATCCAGACGCTAAAGAACAAGATTGAAGCTCTCGAAGAAGAGAGGGAGGTTGTTGCATCAACATCATTTGGCCAGGAAAGGGAGTCTAGAGTTGAGGTTCCCAAGCCACCAATATTCAAAGGTGTCCGCGATGCCTTAGAGGTGAGTAATTTCCTATGGCACTTGGAAAATTATTTCAAATGTAATAGAGTCAGGACCGATGCAAACAAGATCAACACTGCCGTGTTGTATCTTTCCGACGTAGCCATGTTATGGTGGAAACGCAAAGATGCCGAGATCATAAGGGGCACATGCACCATCAACACATGGGAACGATTCCTTGAGGAATTCAAGAAATCATTCTTCCCCAACAATGCTGTGTATGAGATGAAACGCAAGCTCCGAGAGTTGAAGCAGGCGGGAAGCATTAAGGCATATGTGAAGGAGTTCACAATTTTGACCCTTCAAATTCCCCAACTCACGGATGATGACATGCTGTTCACCTTTATGGACGGGCTGCAGAATTGGGCGAGGACAGAGTTAGAGCGGCGTCAAGTAAAAACCATCGATGAAGCCATCACTCAAGCTGAGACCTTGACAGATTTCAAACATGATCGTTTGGACAAGGCTAAGGGCAAGGAGGCAAAGGGTAGTCAAGCTAAAGGCGGGGGAGATCGTGGCCGAGGCAGAGAACAGTCGGCACAACCCAAGCAGCAAGACACGCCCAAGCCGGATGGTAGACGGTTTGAACGCCAGAAGTATGCGGAGAAGCGGACGCAGTCTAGCAAAGGCGACGGGTGCTATATATGCGGCGGACCACACGGTTACGCCAGGTGCCCGGAGATGAAGAACCTTGGTGCCATCGTCCATGAACGGAAGGAAAAGGAGGCACAAGACAAGGCAAAGCCGACAGACACCACTCAATTGGGCATGGTTGGATTGTGTGGAGCCATAGCCAAACAGGCCGACAAGCCAGGAGATTTCAGTACGCAGTACGTGGACATTTCCATCAATGGGCAACAAGTTCGGGCCATGGTGGACTCCGGGGCTGAAGCCAACATCATGACCAAGGCGGCGGCAGAAAAGTTGGGACTAAAAATTGTTCCAAGCAACAATCGCCTCAAGACGGTCAATGCTCCACCAACTCCCGTATGTGGAATTGCTCATGGGGTCAGCATCACTCTAGGACGGTGGAGAGGTAAGACAAACTTTACCGTAGCTCCTTTGGACATATCCGATGTTATTCTTGGACAGGAATTCTTTCAGCGTTGCCACACAATGATCGATCCCTACCTTCAACAACTCATGATTATGGAGGGAGAAGGATCTTGTATGGTACCTCTTGTTAAAGTACCAAAGAAAAACGGATACGCCCACTTATCGGCCATGCAGATTGTGAAGGGCCTGAAGAAAGGAGTACCAACCTTCCTAGCCACCATGGCAAGTTCGGGTGAAGACCATGGTGCTATGGAGCCTTGCCACCTATTATAGAAACTGTTTTGCAGGAAAATAGTGATGTGATGCCGGAGGAGCTGCCGAAAACTCTACCTCCAAGGCGCGAGGTAGACCACATGATAGAGTTGGAGGCGGGAGCCAAGCCACCTGCACTTGCACCTTACCGCATGGCTCCTCCTGAGTTAGAGGAACTGAGGAAGTAGTTGAAAGAGCTCCTCGAAGCAGGTTCGGACAATACTCCGTGCGGCACTTGACGGTTTACTCACGATTCTTGCACGTTCTTGCAAACTCAAGTAAGCCTCTCACTCGGATCGCTAAGAAAATAAGAAGTAAGACAGAACTTTGGAAGAAGGAACTTCTATTACTTGATAAATTCTTGGATGCTTTACAAGTAAAATAAACAATTATTTATACTACTCTAATGCCTAAGAGTAAGTAAATGCTACCATGTACAAGTTCCTAAGTCTATGTCTACAAGACATGCTTCTAAGTCTTCCAAAAAGGACTCCTAGATGCTCCTAGTCTGCCCCACGTTCTGCACAACCTCTCCAAGGTTTGTAACTGACGTCCCACTACCTGTTGTAACGGTTGTAACTGCCGTAACAGCTGAAACCGTTGTAACGGCTGCCTCTCCAACTGCTGCCTGCCCCTTGGCCTGCTGGCCGGCTTGGGTGTTCTGCCCCTTTGCGCCTGCTGCTGGCTGCCGAGTTGGGTGGCGTTCTGCCTGGATGGATGGCGGGACATCACAATCTCCCCCACCCCATGATGCGACGACCGCGACGCATTGGAGGTGAGTAATTTCCTATGGCACTTGGAAAATTATTTCAAATGTAATAGAGTCAAGACCGATGCAAACAAGATCAACACTGCCGTGTTGTATCTTTCCGACGTAGCCATGTTATGGTGGAAACGCAAGGATGCCGAGATCAGAAGGGGCACATGCACCATCAACACATGGGAACAATTCCTTGAGGAATTCAAGAAATCTTTCTTCCCCAACAATGCTGTGTATGAGATGAAACGCAAGCTCCGAGAGTTGAAGCAGACGGGAAGCATTAAGGCATATGTGAAGGAGTTCACAATTTTGACCCTTCAAATTCCCCAACTCACGGATGATGACATGCTGTTCACCTTCATGGACGGGAAGCAGAATTGGGTGAGGACAAAGTTAGAGCGGCGTCAAGTAAAAACCATCGATGAAGCCATCACTCAAGCAGAGACCTTGACAGATTTCAAACATGATCGTTTGGACAAGGCTAAGGGCAAGGAGGCAAAGGGTAGTCAAGCTAAAGGCGGGGGAGATCGTGGCCGAGGCAGAGAACAGTCGGCACAACCCAAGCAGCAAGACACGCCCAAGCCGGATGGTAGACGGTTTGAACGCCAGAAGTATGCGGAGAAGCGGACGCAGTCTAGCAAAGGCGACGGGTGCTATATATGCGGCGGACCACACGGTTACGCCAGGTGCCCGGAGATGAAGAACCTTGGTGCCATCGTCCGTGACAATTGGTATCAGAGCAGGTTCAATCGTAAGAAAATGACGACCAAAGGAGACGGAAGCGGCGTTAGCATCACCACCAACGTTCCCACAATTGGTGGCAAGAAGAACAAAAAGGGGAAGAAGCAGCAGAAGGGTAATGAACCCAATCTGCCGATTCCTCCACTAGGTGATCTTCCATCAATTGATCCTCCACCAAGCGATGGACAAACATCTCACATACCTAATGTTGTCGATGAAAGTGACGATGGCGATGAGGCCATAGACGTTACTGTTGGACACGAATGGATTGCCAGCGTCGAGATGGCTAGGCAAGCGGTTGAGATTTTAGACCAGCGCTTGAATGGATTGGATAGTGACGTCAAAGACCTTGAAGAGCATTCCCTTGAGGAAGTTGACGCGATCCGGAAGGAGTTGGAGGTGCGCAAGCGGACTGAATTAGGGATGAAGGAATCCATTACTTCCTTGGAGTTCAGGCTGTTGGACGCCACTACGACGATCCAGACGCTGAAGAACAAGATTGAAGCTCTCGAAGAAGAGAGGGAGGTTGTTGCATCAACATCATTTGGCCAGGAAAGGGAGTCTAGAGTTGAGGTTCCCAAGCCACCAATATTCAAAGGTGTCCGCGACGCCTTAGAGGTGAGTAATTTCCTATGGCACTTGGAAAATTATTTCAAATGTAATAGAGTCAGGACCGATGCAAACAAGATCAACACTGCCGTGTTGTATCTTTCCGACATAGCCATGTTATGGTGGAAACGCAAAGATGCCGAGATCAGAAGGGGCACATGCACCATCAATACATGGGAACAATTCCTTGAGGAATTCAAGAAATCTTTCTTCCCCAACAATGCTGTGTATGAGATGAAACGCAAGCTCCGAGAGTTGAAGCAGGCGGGAAGCATTAAGGCATATGTGAAGGAGTTCACAATTTTGACCCTTCAAATTCCCCAACTCACGGATGATGACATGCTGTTCACCTTTATGGACGGGCTGCAGAATTGGGCGAGGACAGAGTTAGAGCGGCGTCAAGTAAAAACCATCGATGAAGCCATCACTCAAGCTGAGACCTTGACAGATTTCAAACATGATCGTTTGGACAAGGCTAAGGGCAAGGAGGCAAAGGGCAGTCAAGGTAAAGGCGGGGGAGATTGTGGCCGAGGCAGAGAACAGTCGGCACAACCCAAGCAGCAAGACACGCCCAAGCCGAATGGTAGACGGTTTGAACGCCAGAAGTATACGGAGAAGCGGACGCAGTCTAGCAAAGGCGACGGGTGCTATATATGCGGCGGACCACACGGTTACGCCAGGTGCCCGAAGATGAAGAACCTTGGTGCCATCGTCAGTGAACGGAAGGAAAAGGAGGCACAAGACAAGGCAAACCCGGCAGACACCACTCATTTGGGCATGGTTGGATTGTGTGGAGCCATAGCCAAACAGGCCGACAAGCCAGGAGATTTCAGTACGCAGTACGTGGACATTTCCATCAATGGGCAACAAGTTCGGGCCATGGTGGACTCCGGGGCTGAAGCCAACATCATGACCAAGGCGGCGGCAGAAAAGTTGGGACTGAAAATTGTTCCAAGCAACAATCGCCTCAAGACGGTCAATGCTCCACCAACTCCCGTATGTGGAATTGCTCATGGGGTCAGCATCACTCTAGGACGGTGGAGAGGTAAGACAAACTTTACCGTAGCTCCTTTGGACATATCCGATGTTATTCTTGGACAGGAATTCTTTCAGCGTTGCCACACAATGATCGATCCCTACCTTCAACAACTCATGATTATGGAGGGGGAAGGATCTTTTATGGTACCTCTTGTTAAAGTACCAAAGAAAAACGGATACGCCTACTTATCGGCCATGCAGATTGTGAAGGGCCTGAAGAAAGGAGCACCAACCTTCCTAGCCACCATTGCAAGTTCGGGTGAAGACCATGGTGCTATGGAGCCATTGCCACCTATTATAGAAACTGTTTTGCAGGAAAATAGTGATGTGATGCCGGAGGAGCTGTCGAAAACTCTACCTCCAAGGCGCGAGGTAGACCACATGATAGAGTTGGAGGCGGGAGCCAAGCCACCTGCACTTGCACCTTACCGCATGGCTCCGCCTGAGTTAGAGGAACTGAGGAAGCAGTTGAATGAGCTTCTCGAAGCAGGTCACATCCGTCCATCCAAGGCACCCTATGGGGCGCCGGTGCTGTTCCAGAAGAAGAAAGATGGGTCGATGCGCCTATGCATTGACTATAGGGCACTCAACAAGATCACAATTAGGAATAAATATCCTGTCCCGCTGATTGCAGATTTGTTTGACCGTCTTGGAGAGGCCAAATACTTCACCAAGATGGATCTCCAGAAAGGCTACTATCAAGTGCGCATCACAGAGGGGGATGAACCAAAGACAGCATGCGTAACCAGGTACGGAGCATTCGAATGGTTGGTGATGCCCTTTGGCTTAACTAACGCACCTGCCACTTTTTGCACGCTGATGAACGAAATTCTACATCCCTTCCTGGATCAATTCGTAGTAGTGTACTTAGATGACATAGTCGTCTATAGTAACACTTTGGAAGAACATGTAGAGCACTTGAAGAAAGTTTTCAAAGTCTTGCGGGAGAATCAGCTTTATGTCAAACGGGAGAAGTGTGAGTTTGCCCAACCCGAGATACACTTCTTGGGTCATGTGATCAGCCAAGGTGAGCTTCGGATGGATCAGGCAAAGGTAAAAGCTATCCAAGATTGGGAAGCGCCTACAAAGGTGACCGAGCTACGTTATTTTCTTGGACTTGCTAATTATTATCGCAGGTTCATTAGTGGATACTCCGCTATAGCTGCCCCATTGACCGAGTTGCTGAAGAAGAGCAGGCCATGGGAATGGAGCGAGGAGTGCCAGGAGGCATTTGAAGGTCTTAAGACTGCGGTTACTGAAGAACCAGTCTTGATGCTGCCCGATTTGACAAAGACCTTCAAGATACATACGGATGCTTCTGATTTTGCCATTGGGGGAGTCTTGATGCAGGAGAAACACCCCATAGCATTTGAAAGTCGGAAGTTAAATAAAGCTGAACGACGGTACACTGTGCAGGAGAAGGAGATGACGGCCATTGTGCATTGTCTACGCACATGGAGGCACTATCTACTAGGCTCCAAATTTGTAGTTAAAACTGACAACGTTGCCACTAGCTATTTTCAGTCGCAGAAGAAGATCACACCAAAGCAGGCTCGTTGGCAGGATTTCTTAGCAGAATTTGACTACAACTTGGAGTACAAACCAGCAAGGGGCAATGTGGTAGCCGATGCATTGAGCAGAAAGACTGATCTAGCGGCCATTTCCTCAGCTCGTAGTGAATTCCAAGGCGCAATCAAAGATGGTATGCAACGTGATCCGGAGGCCAAGAAGTTAATGCAGCTGGCTGCCCAAGGTAAAACCAAGCGGTTTTGGGTAGAAGACGGTTTCTTGCTTACCACTGGCCGAAGAGTTTATATACCCAAGTTCGGATTCATCAGTCGGCGAATTATCAAGGAGAGCCACGACACTCCGTGGGCCGGGCATCCAGGGTAGAAAAGAACAAGGGCGTTGGTTGAGGCTTTCTATTTCTGGCCACGAATGCGGGAAGAAATTGAGCAGTACGTGCAGACTTGTCTTGTGTGCCAGCAAGACAAGGTAGAGCAAACGCAACCAGGAGGGCTGTTGGAGCCACTACCCATAGCTGATCGTCCGTGGGAGAGCATATCTATGGATTTCATCACTTCTTTGCCAAAGTCAAATGGATTTGGCACGATAATGGTCGTGGTGGATAGATTTTCCAAGTATGCGACGTTTATGCCTGCCACAGCCGGTTGCACTGCTAAGGAAGCTGCACAATTATTCTTCAAGATTGTAGTGAAGTATTGGGGGCTGCCGAGGTTCATCATCAGTGATCGTGATCCTCGTTTCACTGGGAATTTTTGGAGTGAACTCTTTGAAGTCCTTGGTTCAAAACTCCACTTTTCCACCAGCTTTCACCCCTAAACTGACGGCCAGACTGAACGCGTCAACGCCTTGTTGGAGTGCTATCTTAGGCACTATGTCAGTGCGCACCAGAAGGATTGGGCTAAGCTCCTAGACATGGCGCAATTTTCTTATAATTTGCAGAGGACTGAATCTACAGGGCGCACACCGTTCGAGTTGGCAACAGGTCAGCAACCCCAAACTCCCCACTCACTGCCAACCTTATTTGAGGGGAAGAGTTTGGGCGCTTACAACCTTGCCAAAGGTTGGGAAGAACAACTCGACCTTGCCAAAACTTATTTAGATAAGGCGGCAAGGAGGATGAAGAAGTTCGCCGACCGCAAGCGTCGTCCCACCAACTACAAAGAAGGTGATATGGTTTTGGTAAAGTTTAATCCAAGGCAGTTTAAGGCACTGAGGGGCGTACATCACAACTTAGTGCGCAAATATGAGGGTCCGTTCAAGATTGTTGCCAAGGTGGGTAAGATTTCATACAAGTTGGAGTTGCCTCCACACTTGAGGATCCACCCGGTTTTTCATGCAAGCGTCCTTAAGCCATATCATGAAGATAAGGACGATCCCAGCTGGAACAAATCACAGCGGGCCCCTATCACTATCACTGCCTCGCATGATCGAGAAATTGACACCATCATAGATTACCAAGCCAAGCGGAAACGAGGACAACAGGCCAGTGCTATGTTTCTCGTACATTGGAGGGGACAGACTCCTGAAGAAGCCACTTGGGAGAGGTATGAAGACCTGTGGAAGTTCAAGGACAAAGTTCAGGAGTTCTTGCAGCAATGCGTCGCGGTCGTCGCATCATGGGGTGGGGGAGATTGTGATGTCCCGCCATCCATCCAGGCAGAACGCCACCCAACTCGGCAGCCAGCAGCAGGCGCAAAGGGGCAGAACACCCAAGCCGGCCAGCAGGCCAAGGGGCAGGCAGCAGTTGGAGAGGCAGCCGTTACAACGGTTTTAGCTGTTACGGCAGTTACAACCGTTACAGCAGGTAGTGGGACGTCAGTTACAAACCTTGGAGAGGTTGTGCAGAACGTGGGGCAGACTAGGAGCATCTAGGAGTCCTTTTTGGAAGACTTAGAAGCATGTCTTGTAGACATAGACTTAGGAACTTGTACATGGTAGCATTTACTTACTCTTAGGCATTAGAGTAGTATAAATAGTTGTTTATTTTACTTGTAAAGCATCCAAGAATTTATCAAGTAATAGAAGTTCCTTCTTCCAAAGTTCTGTCTTACTTCTTATTTTCTTAGCGATCCGAGTGAGAGGCTTACTTGAGTTTGCAAGAACGTGCAAGAATCGTGAGTAAACCGTCAAGTGCCGCACGGAGTATTGTCCGAATCAAAAAGTCCGTGACAATTGGTTGGAAATACTAAGTCTCATGTCATAAAATCTTATACTCAGAATATACTTGGGACACAGACAATACAATCAAAATATAGTACTACTAAGTCTATTACAATTCTTCAATAAAAGAAACTCTAAGATAGTGATGCCTCGAGTCAAATGAGGACATAATTTAACCTTGCTTGAAAGATCCTATAATCCAAGCTTCTCTCTCAAAGCACCTTTACCTATGAATCACTTTAGAGATAGATAAAAGTATTTTATTAATACAAACACATGTACTAAGTATGACATAATGCATAAAATCATGATAACGGACTTTTAATGGAAATATTCTCTTTTTTTAATTAAAACATCATAGTATAAGCATAAGAACATTTAACACCTTAGAAACCCATAAGATAACACAAAAACATTTTATCACATTTTAAAAAACATTACAGTAAACCATGTCTCTATTACAGTGAACTAATTTAATGTTACAGTGAAGTTCTTCAACTTCACAGTGACCCCTTTCTAGCTTGCAACCTTCCCACTAAAAGTTATCCTAAGACTCACTTAAGTAAGACAAAGAGAGACCTTCCATACATGCTCTCTAAGCACACCTAAATGATCCTTAAGAGTACTTATAATGAGATAAATACACCTACAATGTACCAAAACACATAACATGAGATTCTCCTACCAAAGGTGATTCTAATGCCCACTTGAGTGAGTTGTGAAGAAACAACCCATACAATCCCTTCACAAACATTTAATAGATCCTTTAGACTACCTAAGATAAGAGTCATTCTTAAGACTTCCCTAGGTAAGACAAGAAGAGATCATCCTTTATGTCCTCTTCACACTTTAACTAGGTAATCCTTAAAGTTACTCTAGACTACGTACTTATTTTTTACATACTTTCTTACTTATGTAATCATCTTCATTAGTCCATTTAAGAGACATTGATCACATAAGGACATTCAAGTAGTGGTCTTGGAGAAGACCTAGGGACTCACTCACTAACATCTTCAAAGCCTATTATGCAATGTCTAGATAGCGTCTCATACCACCACATAAACTTCATAAAGCTTCTCCAACACTAGTGGGTATCACATATGATTAGAAAATGCAATAACCTACATAGACCATGGTAGCAAGGCATGGAATCCAGAGTTTTAACCTACTTCGATGGAGGGTGTTCTACTTGCAAATGGTAGAACATGGACACATCCCATGTAGGAACATGGTTACGAAATATATAGGGTTTCTTTGCACTCTAGCCTCATCCTTAGCTAGAGCTACTTCCCTAACCATACTAACTCGGTTCTAGCCTTTGTTCTCATAGAGTAATTCACATAAAGGATCACATGAAGTTGTTCCATATCTAGTTCAAAACCCAATCACATTCACCTTACTAAAGAGGTCTCCTAGGGTTTCCTTTCAATGGTTAAGAGGATAGCTCAATGATTTTCCTAAGGATGATTTCATGTCGTTCCAGCCAACCAGCCTTAAGTTCACCATCTACAAAAGAAGAATACCATTACGGCTTTCGACTTCAAGGATATCATAACCTCTCAACTAGGTTGAGGGCTCCGTATAATTTGACCTTCTCAATATGTTCAAGGACATGTGTCATTCATGCATACAAGACTAAGAGATTTTATCATCCTAAGTCAAGAATCTCATAGTCACATTCCATAGGTTTAAAGAAAGGGACACAAGTCTACCAAACAAGGCATACCAATACTTCACTTTATCACCTATATCATATCACATAAGAAGCACATAGGCATAACCAAAATAATGTATAGGTAACCCTTTTAGCTACTATAATAATCATCAAACCATCATAAGAATCATATAACCAAGTAGGAAGAATCATGCATCAAGTCTAAGACTTCAAACATAAGGACATAATCATAGTCTAACATGATCACCTAACAACATCAATAGAAAACACATACCTTAACCTTAATCACAAGTAGATGTATATGATCACACTTCATTTAAATCAAATGCACAAACAATCATAATATAGCAAGTAGTGTTGAAAAGGTCATGTTCATCATGATACATAAAGTAACACCGACGAGGCCACAAAATTCACAATTATAGCACATAGCACCACCACCATAAGTGGACCATACAAATCACAACATAATTCAAGACCTACATTACATAAAATAATGATAATTAGGGCAGCGTACCACCAATCCATTCTCACCACTTCAATCCATAGCTATATAATCCAATCCAATACCAAAAGGCCCTTACCCATGGACATGATCATCAATTCAATACAAGAAGCATAATAATCAATGAATCTAGATCAATTCAATATAAATTCATCAATAATAGACAACTTATACATCAATCCATTACAATTCTTACATCATTCAATAGCCCAAAGAAAAGTACAAAAGAATTCAAAAGCATTGAGACATGATCATAACACCCATAATATAGCCAATTTGAAGAGTTTATGTTTTGCATAGGTTCATTAAGATTCTAGGTTAAAACCATCAAACGAACGTCAATTCAATCAATATTCAATGATTCAAACTTGTTATGCAAGAAACCATAGCTAGATATCAAAATTGGACAAGTTCATTTTTAGAAGACTTCAGAAATCACTAATAGGTATCCCATATGATGAGAATAGGCACTAACCGACATAGAACATGGTAGTAAAGCATGGAATCCGAAGTTCTATTCTACTTCGATGAGGTGTTCTACTTGCCAATGGTAGAACATAAATATCCCACGTAGGCACATGGTTAAGGAATATGAAGGGCATACTAAGCATTCTAGTCTCTTTCTTAACTATAACTACTCCCCCTTGTCATACTCACTCGGTGCTAGCCTTAGTTCTCATATATCAATTCACATTGAGGTTCATATAAATGGGTCCCATATCTAGTTCATGACCCAATTACATTCACCCTACCAAAGCAAGGTTCACTAGGGCATATCTCACTATGGCGACAAGAAGCTCATCGCGACTTTCCTAAGGTATGATATGATGCCATTCCAGCCAACCAACCTTGAGTCCATCACTCGTTACATGAAGGATACCATTACGGCTAACTACTTCACGATTTATAACCTTACCACTTGGTTCAAGGTTCCACACAAATGACATTCGTATTATTATGCAAGGTCTCACCTATATTCATATATTCAAAACTAAGACCCTTTAGGTTCCTAAGCCAAGACATCACATATTCACATAAACATCAAGTAAGGGACACAAGTCTACCTAAACAAGACACAACATACTTCCATTTTACACATTTAGCCTATCTTTCTTTAGACACTTTAAGAAAGACCCTTAACCTTATTAAGTCAACCTATCCATTACCTTAACATTACCAACTGAAATATTTTAGACTCATATGACAAAATTAAGGACAACCATGTACAACTCTAAGACTACACACTTAACACATAGTCAATGCATAACATGATTATCTAGATAGTATCAATAGTCTAACACGTACTTCCACATATAGATAAATATGATCACACATCATCAAATCAACTACACAAATAGCCATATAAGTTCAAGTAGTGCAACAAGGCCATGATCATCAATGTACTAGAAAGTAACGTCGACAAGGCCACATCAATTCACATAGCACTGCCACCAAAGGTGGACCAAACCAATCATAACATAAATGAAGTATAATTAACATTGAATAAAAAGAAATAGGGCAGCGTACCACCACTTCATCATCAACACTTCAAGCCAATATCAAATCACTCAATTCAACATCATAAGGCCCTTACCCATGGCCATAAACACCAATTCAATACAAAATTATTGAAATCAATGAAATCTACAGCAATTCAACATATATTCAACTATCCAATACCAATTTTATAATAATTGTATACAATTCTTACATCAATACAAAGCCCATAAGAAACTACACATGAAATCATCAACATTAAGCCAATATAAAGTAACCATAATTTAGTCAAAATC
Organism: Solanum sitiens; assembly: GCA_016801875.1. Classification (NCBI taxonomy): domain Eukaryota; kingdom Viridiplantae; phylum Streptophyta; class Magnoliopsida; order Solanales; family Solanaceae; genus Solanum; species Solanum sitiens. The sequence goes on from JABWTJ010000297.1 coordinate 1,503,119, forward strand.
TTAGGTTCATCAACTTCATGGGTTCATAGGTAATTTAGGTTAATATCATCAATACAACATCAATATAATCCATAAGAGACGTTTGAAAACCATTAATATAAGAACCCATGATAGAATCATGAAATTGGACAACTCACCTTTTGAAAACTTAGAAAACATCTTTGAAAGTTGGGCTCCTTGATGAAACGAGTTTCAATGATCAAAATTCATACCTCAATGATGATAATTATTCACTTTGGAAGAATTTACACTCAAAACGTCACCTCCAAGCTGTTCCTTGATTTGGACTTCAATGAAGTCTTTGGGATTTCTTAAGGGATTTTGGGGGTTTTATTTTAGATGAATGAAATATTCTAAGTGTTAAACACTTACATACACATTTAAAATACCCAATATACCGTTAATAAATCGTCAATACTCTTATTTTGAAGTGGGTGAAATTCCCATTTCACCCCTTACTTAACAGTGAGCTGCACGTAGGCACATGCTCACAAATGACGGACTCATCGACGGGGCGTAAGCCCACTGACGAACCGTTATGTCCACCGTCGATTGGGTCAGAGCCTGGAAACTGGAAGCTTTGCCTCCTAGTCTATGTCTCCAATGATGCCCACCACCTACGGGGCGTTGACCAGGCCACTGGACGTCGATTGCCATCCGTAGGTGGACTGCCTTTTGGCAGTTTGGCCACCAACTTGGGTCCTGCCTCAAGGACCCTTGGATTGTCCTTGGGGATAATTTCCCGGACGTTTCCAACCAAAATATGATCGTATATGAGTTTAACACCTCTCACATAAATTTCATCCAAAACGAACACGTAAAACTCGATGAAACATGTCTAGACACACAAGGTCGATTCAAGGCATATCTTTCGAACGTCATGGACGTTCTTGGACGTTTGACCTCCAAACTCCACGAAACTTGACACACTGACTTTATACACCATTTAAACAAATTTAAGAACCTTAAAAACTCATGAATTACACATAAACTCACAGAACCACATACGAGGCACATAGGTGACTTAATCGTCGAACGTCTTAATCGTCCTTTGAAGTTTGACTTCCAATGCACCTAATACTTTAGCTACTTCCTCTATACCATATTATAGACCACAATAGGAGATTAGAACACAATTACCAATAGGTTAGGCGCTAGTTATTCTAAGTCATTTTCGAGGTCTTACAATCTCTCCCACTTGGACAACATTCGTCCTCGAATGACACTTGCCACTCTCCGAACACTTCCAAGAATAAGGATTCAACTTAAAAGCACATAACCAAACCATACAACTAAAAATCCAGAAGAAAACATCAATTTCACAAGTACAAGAGCTTCACAACACAACAAGAAACTAGAATACAATTCTATAACTCATTATGCTACAAAACTCACATGCTTCATTCCAAATGGTAAAAACCCTTTTTATATTCAATATCATACTTATATACATCAGTTCTAACCATGTTACTATGATTTTTGACCAAAGAATCAATAATCCAATTTTCAAAAAATATTATAGTGAACAGTGAATCAATAAATAGTGATTTTAGGCAAATTTTTGAAAAATGCAATCTCATGCAATTCATGATAAAAACATGCTCATATGCAAGCTAAAATCATATAAACACCTTTTACAACATGCTCATAACTCAATAAAACACACAATGCAAAGAAGTTAATGAAATTCAATTTCAACCAAACTCCTAAACATCATGCACATGCAACAACTAGCACATCTATCTATCCATACTCACCCACTTAGAAGGAAGTCATACTATAACAAGAGAAACAACGACTTACCAATGTCATCATCACTCTCATCCGGCTTCTCACCTCTAGTCCGGAGTGCATAGAAACGCCTCTTAGTTGGAGCATCTTCCTTTGGAACACTAGGTTCAACCTTCTTACCCTCCTTCCTAGAAGCAATGTTTGGACAATCTCTCACTTTGTGCCAATCTTTTCCACATCCAAAGCAACTACCGGAACCCAATAGGCACTCACCATAATGTCTCTCACCACAAGCGGCACATGTACGTTTGCCCTTGCTAGAATCACCTCCTTTCTCAAACTTCTTCTTAGGAACACTAGGTCCTTCTTGAGTTTGAGCCCTCTTTTTGAACCTAGGTTGCACTTGGTCACTAGAAACACTTCTTTTCAAGTTACTAGAAATCCTCCTAAGATTAGACTCTTCAAATGATTGTGCATACATCATGTGTCTAGCTAAGGTCATATCATCATGTAGCATAGCCGCATAGCATTCTTCCCTCACTAAGTCTCTCAACCTAGATGACATAGTGCTCTCCACAACCCTAGGAACCATGTTCAAGTTAACTTGAGTAGTTACGGCTCGGGTTAAAGCAAGTAAAGCCTCCCTAATATCACGATTAGTCAACTCCGGCACCTCATTACCTCCTCACACATTAAGGGCATGATCACCTTGAGGAGGCACTTGAGCACCTTGAACACCTTGTCCACCTTGCCCATTATGAAGCACTTGTTAAGTTGTTCAACATGAGGAGGAGCTTCCTCATCAGCCCTTCCCTCTTCTATCCTTCTAGTATTCATCTCCTAGAAACACAAGGAAAAATACATTTAGAAGGATACTCATAACATAACTCTACCGCACGAACATAGGAGTAGAAATGAAAAGAAACACTATCTTCCTATAGACTCTCTCCCATAGATGTGTCGCGACTCACACCGATGGTCAAGACTCTACTAGACGTGACTTTTCGAGACTTTTTTATACCTAAGACTACTTTTATTAACCTATGATCTGATACCAAGCTTGTCACATCCCGAAACCACACCCTAGAAGTTAGGGTGCAATCTTGGATTGCGACCGACATATTTGACCTCTCAGAGGTCTTATAGAAGTCTATCATATCATTCATTGCATATACATAATGAAAAGTAGTGCGGAATTAAAACTTTTCGTAAAACAATATAGAAGTCTTAAACTCTTTCATAGATGAAAATAGGAAAACACTAAGTCTCGATCATCATCTTAAGACACGTCAATACTTGGGTCACGGTCCATACGAATTTAGAACATACTAATATAGTCTATTAAACTTCATAAAAGAAACATAAAATAATATATATGCCCTCGAGTCATATGAGGACATACTTCAACTATTCTTGATCGATCTCCTTGTCCAAGTCTTCTTCCCAAATCTCTTCACCTACGAAGAACTATAGATAGAACATAAAGCATGAAATTAGAACAACCACATGTACTAAGTATGACATTATGCATAAAATCATGAAAATGGACTTTATTGGAAATATGCATCTTTTCATCTCAATATCCTAATATAATCATAAGAATAAAATTTAGCAACAGAGAAACACATAGGAAAATGATTAAACAAAATATCACATTCTTAAACAAAATATCATATTTTTAGAGAACACTTTCCAGTGAACTTGAATCACTGTACAGTGAATTCCTTCACTGTTACAGTGAATAACTTTACCTTCCATTAACAAACTTCTAGCGTGTAATTCACTCACTAAAAGCTATCCTAAGATTAACTTAAGTCACACAAAGAGAGACCGCCCATACACCCTCTCTAGATGTGCCTAAACGACCCTTAAGATTACTTATAATGAGTCACATACACACTCACAAAGCATCTTAAACATCAAGGTAAGATTCTTCTACCAAAGGTGACTCTAAGTCTCACTTGAGTGAGTTGTGAAGCAACCGCCATACAATCCCTTACACACACACTCAAGAGATCCTATAGACTCCCTAGGATAGAATCATTCTCACTAAACACACCAACACATAGATGATATGACATTATTCTTCCAAAGTCTATCAAAATACCTACTTAAGTAAATCACGAAGATAACGTCCATGATTGATCTCTCCAAGATTACCTAAATATTCCTTAAGACTAACTATGGCTTAGATGATGTCCACAACACCAAACATTTTCCCTAACTAGAGTCATTCTCAAGACTTCCATAGATAAGCCATGAAGAGATCATCCTTTATGCCCTCTTCACAATTTAACTAAAGAGTCCCTAAGGCACTCTAGATTAGGTACTTATTCACTTACATACTTGATAACGTAAGTAATTAGTTCATTAGTTCATTTAAGATACATACACCACATAAAGGACATTCAAATAATGGTCTTAGAAAAGACCTAGGGACTCTCATTAACATCTTCAAAGCCTATTGTGCAATATCTAAGTAGCGTCCCATACAACCACCTAAACTTCATAGAATTTCTCTAATGCTAATAAGAATCCCATATGATGAGAATAGGCAATAACCGACATAGATCATGGTTACAAAGCGTGGAATCCGAAGTTCTATCCTACTTCGATGAAGTGTTCTACTTGCCAATGGAAGAACATAAAGATCCCACGTAGGCACATGGTTAAGGAATATGAAGGGCATACTAATCATTCTAGTTTCTTTTTTAACTAGAACTACTCCCCCTTGCCATACTTACTCGGTGCTAGCCTTAGTTCTCATAGATCAATTCACATTAAGTCTCACTTGAGTGAGTTGTGTAGCATCCGTCATACAATCCCTTACACAAACACTCATGAGATCCTATAGACTCCCTAGGATAGAGTCATTCTCAATAAACACACCAACACATAGATGATATGACATTCTCCTTCCAAAGTCTATCAAAAGACCTACTTAAGTAAATCAAGAAGATAACGTCCATGATTGACCTCTTCAAGATTACCTAAATAGTCCTTAAGACTACCTATTGCTTAGATCATATCCACAACACCAAACCTTTTCCCTAACTAGAGTCATTCTCAAGACTTCCATAGATTAGCCATTAAGATATCATCCTTTATGCCCCATTCACAATTTAACTAAACAATCCCTAAGGCACTCTAGATTAGGTACTTATTCACTTACATACTTCATAACGTAAGTCATTAGTTAATTAGTTCATTTAAGAGACATACACCACATAAAGGACATTCAAATAATGGTCTTAGACAAGACCTAGGGACTCTCATTAACATCTTCAAAGCCTATTGTGCAATGTTTAAGTAGAGTCCCATAGACCCACCTAAACTACATAGAACTTCTCTAATGCTAATAGGTATCCCATATGATGAGAATAGGCAACAACCGACATAGACCATGGTAGCAAAGCATGGAATTCGAAGTTCTATCCTACATCAATGAGTTGTTCTACTTGCCAATGCTAGAACATAAAGATCCCACGTAGGCACATGGTTAAGGAATATGAAGGGCATACTAAGCATTCTAGTCTCCTTCTTAACTATAACTACTCCCCCTTTCCATACTCACTCTGTGCTAGCCTTAGTTCTCATAGATCAATTCACATTAAGGTTCATATAAATGGGTCCCATATCTAGTTCATGACCCAATTACATTCACCCTACCAAAGCAAGGTCCACTAGGGAATATCTCACTATGGCGACAAGAAGCTCATCGCGACTTTCCTAAGGTATGATATGATGTCGTTCCAGCCAACCAACCTTAAGTCCATCACTCATTACATAAAGGATACCATTACGGCTAACTACTTCACGATTTATAACCATATCACTTGGTTCAAGGTTCCACACAAATGACCTTCGTATCATTATGCAAGGTCTCACCTATATTCATTTATTCAAGACTAAGACCCTTTAATTTCCTAAGCCAAGACATCACATATTCAGATAAACATCAAGTAAGGGACACAAGTCTACCTACACAAGACACAATATACTTCCATTTACTCATTTAGCCTATCTTTCTTTAGACACTTTAAGAAAGACCCTTAACCTTATTAAGGCAATGTATCCATTACCTTAACATTACCAACTCAAACATTTTAGACTCACATAACGAAATTAAGGACAACCATGTACAACTCTAAGACTACACACTTAAGACATAGTCAAAGCACAACATGATTATCTAGATAGTATCAACAGTCTAACACGTACTTTCACATATAGATAGATATGATCACCCATCATCAAATAAACTACACAAAGAGACATATATGTTCAAGTAGTGCCGACAAGTCCATGATCTTCAACGTACTAGAAAGTAACGCCGACAAAGCCACATCAATTCACAGAGCACCACCACAAAATGTGGACCAAACCAATCATAACATAAATGAAGCATAATTAACATTAAATAAAAAGAAATAGGGCAGAGTACCACCACTTCATCATCAACGCTTCAAGCCAATACAAAATCACCCAATTCAGCATCATAAGGCCTTTACCCATGGCCATGAACACCAATTCAATACACAATTATAGAAATCAATGAAATCTACACCAATTCAACATAGATTCAACAATCCAATACAAATTTGATAATAATTGAATACAATTCTTACATCAATAGAAAGCCCATAAGAAACTACACATTAATTTATCAACATGAAGCCAATATCAAGTAACCCATAGTTTAGTCAAAATCTTAGGTTCATCAACTTCATGGGTTTATAGGTAATTTAGGTTAAAATAATCAATACAACATCAATCTAATCGATAATAGTCGTTTGAAAACCATTAATATAAGAACCCATGATAGAAATGAAATTGGACAATTCACCTTTTGAAAACTTAGAAAACATCTTTGAAAGTTGGGATCCTTTATGCAACGATTTTGAAGGATTAAAAGCCATACCTCAATGATGATAATTCTTCACTTTGATGAAGAATTTACACTCAAAACGTCACCTCCAAGCTCTTCCTTGATTTGGACTTCAATGGAGTCTTTGGGATTTCTTAAGGGATTTTGGGGTTTTTATTTTAGAAGAATGAAATATTCTAAGTGTTAAACACTTATATACACATTTAAAATACCCAATATACCCTTAACAAACCGCTAATACTCATATTTTGAAGTGGGGTAAAATTCCCATTTTACCCCTCACTTAACAGTGAGATGCACGCAGGCACAGGCTCACAAACGAAGGACCCATCGATGGGGTGTAAGCCCACTTACGGACCATGCTGTCCACCATCAATTGGGTCAGAGCATGGAAAATGGAATCTTGGCCTCCTAGGCTAAGGCTCCAACGACGCCCACCACCTACAGGGCGTCGACCAACTTGGGTCCTTCCTCAAGGACCCTTGGATGGTCCTTGGGGATAATTTCCCAGAATTTTCCAACCCAAATACAATCGTCTATGAGTTTAAAACCTCTCACATAAATTTCATCTAAAACGAACACATAAAACTCGACTAAACATGTCTAGACATACAAGGTCGATTCAAGGCATATCTTTCGAACGTCATGGATGTTCTTGGACGTTTCACCTCCAAACTCCACGAAACATGACACACTGAATTTATACACCATTTAAACTCATTTAAGAACCTTACAACCTCATGAATTACACATAAACACATAGAACCACATACGAGGCACATAGGTGAGTTAGTCGTCGAATGTCTTAGTCGTTCTTTGGCGTTTGACTTCCAATGCACCTAATACATTAGCTACTGCCTCTATACCATATTATAGACCACATTAGGACCTTAGACCACCATTAACAACATGTTAGGCTCTACTTATCCTAAGTCATTTTTGAGGTATTACACTATAGGTACTAGGGTCATCCCTACTTGTTTTAGACACCAAATACTACCTAAAAACATGCACCAAAATCAAGGATACACTAGCACATTCCAAGACATATTTTCCAAACGTCAAGACGTTCTTGGATGTTTGACTTCCAAATGTCACCAACTGACTTCTAATGCTAAAATTTATCATTTTAAATAATATTACCTTATGAAACAAATGAGAATATCTAGTTCAACCTAATTCATTTTGAAGGTGTAAAAATACTCCCCCACTTGGGAAAATTCATCATCGAATGACACTTAAACACTTTCAAGGACATCGAGGACTCAACTAGAAGCATATCACCCATCACATCAAGTTCAAGACATTCATAGTAAATGTACCAAACTACAAGAATCACCAACTTTATATCATTAAGCATTCAAGAAACATAAGCAAATTTGGAAAATTTCCACAATTCGAAGCGCAAACTTACTTAATCACTTTCATTTGATTTATTGAGGAACTACCTTCTCCAACATTAGACATACTCATCTTACAATTTCAAAACTCAACATGTAATAACATTCAAATCATACATTGGCACATAAACATAATGACTTTGAAGCAATAAGAAGTATCATTACCTACACCTTAACATGAGAAATATAGGTTGACTATCAATCTCCCCATGTAATTATGATATCATCAAGAGAATGCAAAAAATTATACCATCAAAGGCACTCATAACATAAAGAGAAATGCAACTCATACTAATATGCAAGACTCTAACTCATTGCCAAACTACTAAGGATTTTGGTCTCAAGCTTGAATAAGAATAGAAAGAAAGATAAGGATATGAACTACCTTGCTACTCAATTCATTCTCCCCCACTTCGGGTAAAGCCATCTTCAACGTCTCATACTTCAAAGTCCCACTATACCTCTCACAAGGTGGGAACTCATACTACCTGTAACATATGAACATAAAGATTAAACATCAACCTCAATAGCAAAGCATAACACTCTCCTCTTAGGATTCAATCTTGGACAAACACTCTTAAAGATGACCTCATTCAACTCTTAGGCATCACATATCTCAACTCATGGAATAAAACTCCCTCTTTCTCCTTCCACCCACTAAGGCAGATTCATTTGGGAATGAACATTCTAGCTATGTGGATTCCATCATTTATTTAGTAGAACTCACAGTCAACTCATTACCTTTGAAGTTACACTAACCAAAGGTTATCTTAAGACTCACTAAGGTGTACATGAAAGAACCGCCCATACAATTCTTTCAATACGCACCTAAGTGATTTTCAAGACTACCCATTATAGGCTTACTTCCCACGGGTAAAAAGACCACACTCCATAGCTAGACACTACAGAAACATACCTGCATTTAGAACTTCACATAAGTGACCTTATCAAGTGGACTTGCAAGTTACATAAAGTGCAATGTGAAAAATCATCCCATAATACTACTACCACAATGTGCTCCTTGATACCATGAGATTAGATACACCACATTAATTATTCATAAACTTCATCATACTAGACATAAACTTAACATACTTTCGTAACATTAAACATTTATCACATAACTTCATTTTCATTACATAATGACCCATTCATTCATTGCACATAAAGACATACCAAGACTTCAATTTGAAGTGCTTACTTGTGGAATGGATAGATAGCATCACATAGTACCACCATCCCTAAGTATTACACTCTTTAAGAGACTTAGTTCATTATATTATTTTATGGGGGATAGTTTTAACCGGCATAGACAATGAGAGCTAGACATGGAATCCCGACATTAACTCCTCTCGGATGAGGGATCCCCACTTGCCTAGGGTAGGGTTATTCTTTTATCCTTCACATTGAATCTCCAATAGCTATACCTATGTGAGCGCATAGTTAAGGGATAAGGAGATTGCTTTGAACAAAATCATTCTCTTACTAACGAGGAGTACTCATCTCAAGAGGTACATTGGGTACAACATCTCAACTCACGAAGTGTAACCACCACTTCTTCAGATCCTCTCGGTGCTAAGCATAAATCCTCCACGGATTATTTAACATTCATTTACTATAGGTTAAGGGATAGATAACATACAACACATCACAACTCACGAAGGGTACTTATCTGTAGAGGTTACATTGGAACACCACATCTGAACTCACAAAGGGTATCCAACCTCCAACCTATCGTAGAAAGCTCTTGGCAATAGTGAGGTTGCTACTAAAGACTACATATAAACTCACACTGAGTGTTCACCATTGTCACATTCGGTAAGTACCCCCTAGATGTAACCGTCATTGTCGTCCTCGGAGAGGACTAGGACTAGCCTCTTTGTATTTATCTGTAAGACCTCAAAAATGGCATAGGTTAACTAGAGCTTAACATGTTGGTCTTAGTGTTCTAAGGTCCTAAATATGTTTAATATGTGGTATATAGTCAGCAGCTAAAGTATTAGAGGTGTTGGAAGTCGAACGTCAAGGAACGACTAAGACGTTTGACGACTAAGTCACCTAATTGTCTCTTATGTGGGTCTATGTGTTTATATATGTTTAATGGTGTTTTAATGTTATTAATAGATTTAATATAGCATGTATAGGCAGTGGTTAAAGTTTCGTGAAGTTTGGAGGTCAATGACCAAGAACGTCCAAGGCATTCAAAAGATGTGCCTTGAGTCGACCTTGTACGTCTAGGCGAGTTTCGTTGAGTTTTACGTGTTTGTTTTCGATGAAATTAATGTGGGGGGTGTTAAACTCATAGATTGTCGTATTTGGATTGGAAACGTCTAGGAAATTATCACCAAGGACCATCAAAGGGTCCTTGAGGAAAGGACCCAAAACCTGATGGCAGGCTATCCCAGGCAGCCTTGGCGACGGAGCAGTCGACGGCCAGTCATGGCTGTGATGTCCCGTCACAAAGTTCCGCCATGGGGTCCTTGTCCAAGGTTGTAGGGTGAACCCTTGTAAATCCACTGGAGCTTGCAACGGAGGTCCATGATGGGCCGTTGCACATGTGACGCCCCATCACATGCAGGTCATCGCAGCCAATGTCTCCTGCGCAGATTTACTGCCAAGTCAGGGGTGAATTGGTAAATTTACCCCACTTCCAAACAATAGTTTAGACGGTTTATTAATGGTCTTATGGGTATTTTAGATGAGTGTATAAGTGTTTAACACTTAGAATAATTCATTCTTCTAAAAATCAAAACCCAAAGTCTCTTAGAAATATCCCAAAACCTCCATTGAAGACTCCATTGAAAAGGCAGCTTGGTGAGGAGTTATTGAGTGGAAATTCTTCATCAAAGTGAAGAATTATCATCTTTGATGTATGAATTTTGATCCTTGAAACTTATTTCATCTAGGATCCCAATCCTCAAAGTGTTTTACAAAGTTTCCTAAAGTGAATTGTCCAATTTCGGGATTCTACCATGGGTTCTTGCATAAATGATTTCTAAACATTGAATTATGATCTAATTGATATTTTATTGATGATTTCAACATAAATTACCTATGAACCCATGTGAATTGATGAACCCTAGTTTTGACTACTTTTTGGGTTACTTGATATTGAGCTAATGTTGATGAATTGTTTTGTAGTTTCTTTTGGGCTTTCTAATGATATAAGAATTGTGTTTAATTGATATGTAATTGATATTATATTGTTAAACCTAGATTGAATTGATGTAGATTCATTGAGTTTTATGGTTATTTCTTTAAATTATTGTTCATGGCCATGGGTAAGGGCCTTGTGATGTTGGATTGGTTGATTTGGCATTGAATTGAGGTGTGGATAAGGGGATGAAGGTATTCTGCCCCGTTTTACTTAATTTGATATTAATTATACTTCGATATTATTGTGATTGGTATGGTCCACTTATGGTGGCGGTGTTATGTGTTTACTTGCATTTGATGTGGCCTTGTCGGCGTTACTTTATGCAATATTATGAGCATGGCCTTATTGGCAACTACTTGAAGTTATGTGGCTAGTTGTGTAGTTGATGATGTGAAGTATGGCATTACTTATCTACAGGTGAAGTTATATAGTCATGTATGTATTCTTCTAGTTATGTTCCCTTAAGTGATTATGTTAGACTTTGTCTTGACATTATGAGTGTAGTGTTAGGTTAAGTCTTGGTTATTACTACTTGACTTTATGAGTCTATGTGGAGTACAATAATGATGTTATGATGGTATATAGGATGACTTGAAGATGTTAGGTTGTTTTAGAAGTGTTTCTAGAATGACTTGTATTATGGGTTAAAAGTGAAGTATGTGATGTCTTGTCTTGGTTGACTTGTATCTCTTGCTTGATGTATATATGATTATGGATATGTGATGTCTTTATATAGGGTGTTATAACTCTTAGTCTTGAATAATAATATAAGTGGGACCTTGATGATAAGAAGGTCAATTTATGTGAAACCTTGAACTTAGTGGCGAGGTAATGAATTGTGAAGTAGTTAGCCGTAATGGTATCCTTCATGTTATGAGTGATGGACTTAGGGATGGTTGGCTGGAGCGGCATCATATCATACCTTAGGAAAATTGCTATGAGTTTCTTGTCGCTAAAGTGAGATATGCCCTAGTGGAAGTTGCTTTGGTAGGGTGAATGTAAAGGGTGTCATGAACTAGATAAGGGACCTATTTATATGAACCTTAATGTGAACTAATCTATGAGAACGAAGGCTAGCACCGAGTGAGTATGAGTAAGGTTAAGTGGATTCAGTTAAAGAACAGACTGAATGCTTATTAAGCTCTTCATATTCCTTAGCCATGTGCCTACATGGGATGTGTCCAAGTTCTACCACTGGCACGTAGAACAACCTCATAGAAGTAGGATAGAACTTCGGATTCCATGTCTTCCTACCATGGTCTATGTCGGTTATTGCCTATTCTCATCATGTGGAATACCTATTAGCATTATATGAGTTTATGAGGTTTAGGTATGGGACGCTATCTAGACATTGCACAATAGACTTTGAAGGTGTTATGTGGAGTTCCTAGGTCTTGTCCAAGCCCATTATGTGAGTGTCTTATGTGATGCTTTATGTGAGTGTTTTATGTGATGTATGAGTCTTAATGAACTAATGAACTAATGACCTATGTTAGTAACTATGTAAATGGTTGAGTACCTAATCTAAAATGACTTAAGCATTCCTTAGCTAAAGTGTGAGGAGGACATGAAAGGATGGTCTCTTCATGTCTTATATTTGGAAGTCTTGAGGATGACTCTAGTTATGGAAGTTGGTTAATCTTGTTGACATGATCTAAACCTTAGACAGTCTTAAGGACTATTTAGGTAATCTTGAAGAGGTTACTACACTATGGACTATATCTTCTTGATTTACTTATGTAGGTCTTTTGATAGGCTTTGGAAGGAGAATGTCTAATCATCTAAGTGTTGGTGTGTTTAGTGAGAATGATTCTATTTGAGGTAGTCTGTAGGATCTCTTCTGTGTGTGTGAAAGGGATTGTATGGGCAGTCGCTCCACACTTACTCAAGTGAACCTTGGAATTGACCTTTGGTAGATGAATCTTACATAAGTGTTTATGATTGTTTTCTAAGTATGTATGTGACTCATTGTAGGTAATCTTAAGGGTCGTTTAGGCACATCTAGAGAGGGTGTATGGGCGGTCTCTCTTTGTGTGACTTAAGTGAATCTTAGGATGACTTTAAGTGAGGGAATTACATGCTAGAAGATATTAAAAGGGAAGGTTTGGACTTCATTGTGTGACTTAAGTGAATCTTAGGATGACTTTAAGTGAGGGAATTACATGCTAGAAGATGTTAAAAGGGAAAGTTTGGACTTCACTGTAACAGTGAAGGGACTTCACTGTAAAGTGAGCTTTTAAATGTTATTTTTGGTTAAATGTTATCTTATGTGTTTCTTAATTGCTAAATGATATTCTTATGATTAAACTATGATTTCTAAATGAAAAGATGCATATTTCCAATAAAGTCCGTTTTCATGATTTTATGCATATAGCCATACTTAGTACATGTGGTTGTACTAATTCCATGCATTATTTTCTATCTATAGTCCTTGGTAGGTAAGGAGCCTTTCGAGAAGAAGACTTGGGCTTAGAACAATAGTCTGAGTAGAAGAATTGAAGTATGTCCTCATTTGTATCGAGGGCATATATGTCATCTTATGTTTCTCTTATGAAGTATTGTAATAAGACTATGTTATTTCTATTTTTGTATTGAAGTACTCTTGTGTCTTAAGATGATGAGATTGAGACTTAGCATTTCTATTACTTTTATATGAAAGAAGTTTTCTAAAGACTATATTATGTTTTAGTGAAAAGTTTTAATTCCACACTACTTTTCACTATGTATATGAAATGAATGATATGAATGAGGCTTGTCTTAGAACTCTGAGAGTTCGACGACACCTTTCGCAATCTGAGATTGCACCCTATATTCTAGGGTATGGTTTCGGGTTGTGACAAAGTTGGTATCAGAGCATAGGTTGGTGAAAGTAGTATTAGGTATCAAAAAGTCTCATCAAGTCACGTCTAATAGAGTCTTGACCATCGGTGTGAATCGCGACACATCTATGGGCGAGAGGCTATAGGACGATAGAGTTTCCCTTCTTTTCTACTCCAATATCGTGCGGTAGAGTAAATGTTATGATTTTCCTTCTTATGAGTTTCCTTGTGTTTTCTAGGAGATGAATACTAGAAGGATGGCCGCTACAAGATTGGAAGAGGAGAGGGTGAATGAGGAGGTTCCTCAAGTTGAGCAAGTTGCTCAAGATGAGCAAGGTGTCCAAGATGGGCAAGGTGATGAAGTGCCTCCCCAAGGTGATCATGTTCCTAATGTGTATGGAGGTGATGAGGTACCGGAGTTGTCTAATAGGGTGATTGGAGAAGCTTTGATGGCTTTAGCTCAAGCCATAACTACTCAAATTAATTTGAGTATGGTGCCTCTGTTTATGGAGAGCACTATGACTTTTAGGTTGAGAGACTTTGTGAGGATGAATCCTCCTATCTCTCTTGGCTCTAAGGTGAATGAGGATCCACAAGAGTTTCTTGATGGTGTGTACAAAGTTTTGAGTGCTATGGGGGTTACATCTAGGGAGAAGGCGGAATTGGGTTAATACAAATGAGAGATGTGTCTCAAATTTGGTACACTCAATGGAAGGACAATAGGCCAGAAGATTCGGGTCCCATTGAGTGGGAAGAGTTTAAGGGAGCTTTTCTTGGCAAGTACTTTCCCCGAGAGAGAAGAGAAGTCAAGGTGGAGGAGTTTATTAATCTCAAGCAAGACAATATGAGTGTTGAGGAGTACTCTTTGAAATTCTCAACATTGTCTAGGTATGCTCCTTCTCTTGTGTCCAATCCAAGAGATGAAATGAGTCACTTTTGTACCGGAGTAGCCGATTTGGTGAAGGAAGAATGTCGTACCGCTATGCTTCATGATAACATGACCCTATCTAGATTCATGGTGTATGCACAATCTATTGAGGAGTCTAAACTTAGAAGGATGGCTAGAAGTTTGAAAAGGGGTGTTGCTAGTGATCAAGAGCAACCTAGGTTCAAAAAGAGGGTTCAAACTCAAGATGTACCTAGAGTTCCTAAGAAGAAGTTTGAGAAAGGAGGTGTTTCTAAGGATAGCAAGCCTACTTGTGCAAATTGTGGCAAGAGTCACTATGGTGAGTGTTTATTGGGTACCGGTAGTTGCTTTGGATGTGGAAAGGATGGGCACAAAGTGAGAGATTGTCCAAACATTGCTTCTAGGAAGGAGGGCAAGAGGGTTGAGCCTAGTGTTCCAAAGGAAGATGCTCCAACTAAGAGGCGTTTCTATGCACTCCGTACTAGAATTGAGAAGTCGGGTGATGGTGATGATGATGTTGGTAAGTTCTTGTTTCTCTTTTAATAGTATGAGTTCCTTCTAAGTGGGGGAGTTTGATTTGTAGATGGGATAGAATTTCATGAATTGTTGCTTGTGCATGATGTTTAGGAGTTTGGTTGAAATTGAATTTCATTTACTTCTTCCATTGTGTGTTTTATGAAGCTTTGAGCATGTTGTATGATGTTTTTAAATTATGTTATATTGCATATTAGCATGTCTATATAAAGAACTGCCTAAAGATTGCATTTTTGGAAAAGTTGTTAAAATCACTGTAGCTTGATACACTGCTCACTGTTAAATTTTTGAGAAAATAACTATTTGATTCTTTGGTCTAAAATTGTAGTAATGTGGTTAGAACTGATGTATATGAGTTTTATGTTGAATATAAAATGAGTTTTTGCTATTTGGATTGAAGCAAGTGAGTTTTGTAGCATAACCAGTTATAGAATTGTTTTCTAGTTTCTTGTTGTGTTGTGAATATCTTGATTATGTGAAATTGATGATTTTTTCTTGATGATATGTTGTATGGTTTAATTATGTGCTGATAGTTGAATCTCTAATCTTGGAAGTGTTCGGAGAGTGGGAAGTGTCATTCGAGCACGAATGTTGTCCAAGTGGGGGAGATTGTAAGACCTCGAAAATGACATAGGTTAACTAGAGCCTAACATATTGGTCTTAGTGTTCTAAGGTCCTAAATATGTTTAATATGTGGTATAGAGGCAGTAGCTAAAGTATTAGAGGTGTTGGAAGTCGAACGTCAATGGACGACTAAGATGTTTAATGACTAAGTCACCTAATTGTCTCTTATGTGGTTCTATGTGTTTATATGTGTTTCATGGTGTTTTAAGGTTATTAATAGAGTTAATATAGCATGTTTGGGCAGTGGTTAAAGTTTCGTGAAGTTTGGAGGTCAAACGACCAAGAACGTCCAAGGCATTCGAAAGATGTGCCTTGAGTCGACCTTGTACGTCTAGGCGAGTTTCGTTGAGTATTACGTGTTCGTTTTGGATTAAATTCATGTGGGAGGTGTTAAACTCACAGATTGTCGTATTTGGGTTGGAAACGTCCGGGAATTTATCCCCAAGGACCATCAAAGGTTCCTTGAGGAAAGGACCCAAAACCTGATGGCAGGCTGTCCCAGGTAGCCTTGGCGACGTAGCAGTCGACGGCCAGTCATGGCTGTGATGCCCCATCACAAAGCTCCGTCGTGGGGTCCTTGTCCAAGAGTGTAGGGGGAACCCTTGGCAAGCCACTAGATCTTGCAACGGAGGTCCATGACGGGCCGTTGCACACGTGACGCCCCGTCACAAGCAGGTCGTCGCAGCCAATGTCTCCTGCGCAGATTTTCTGCCAAATCAGGGGTGAATTGGTTAATTTACCCCACTTCAAAATAATAGTATAGACGGTTTATTAAGGGTCTTATGGGTATTTTAGATGAGTATATAAGTGTTTAACACTTAGAATAATTCATTCTTCTAAAAATCAGAACCCAAAGTCTCTTAGAAATATCTCAAAACCTCCATTGAAGACTCCATTGAAGAGGCAGCTTGGTGAGGAGTTCTTGATTGGAAATTCTTCATCAAAGTGAAGAATTATCATCTTTGAGGTATGGCTTTTGATCCTTGAAACTTATTTTATCAAGGAGCCCAATCCTCAAAGTGTTTTACAAAGTTTCCTAAAGTGAGTTGTCCAATTTCGGGATTCTACCATGGGTTCTTTCATAAATGATTTCTAAACATTGAATTATGATATAATTGATATTTTATTGATGATTTCAACATAAATTACCTATGAACCCATGTGAATTGATGAACCCTAGTTTTGACTACTTTTTGGGTTACTTGATATTAAGCTAATGTTGATGAATTGTTGTGTAGTTTCTTTTGGGCTTTCTAATGATATAAGAATTGTGTTCAATTGATATGTAATTGATATTATATTGTTAAACCTAGATTGAATTGATGTATATTCATTGAGTTTTATGGTTATTGCTTTGAATTATTGTTCATGGCCATGGGTAAGGGCCTTGTGATGTTGGATTGGTTGATTTGGCATTGAATTGAGGTGTGGATAAGGGGTTGAAGGTATGCTGCCCCGTTTTCCTTAATTTGATATTAATTATACTTTGATATTATTGTGATTGGTATGGTCCACTTATGGTAGCAGTGTTATGTGTTTAATTTGCAATTGATGTGGCCTTGTCGGAGTTACTTTATGCAATATTATGAGCATGGACTTATTGGCAACTACTTGAAGTTATGTGGCTAGTTGTGTAGTTGATGATGTGAAGTATGGCATTACTTATCTACATGTGAAGTTATATAGTCATGTATGTATTCTTCTAGTTATGTTGCCTTAAGTGATTATGTTAGACTTTGTCTTGACATTATAAGTGTAGTGTTAGGTTAAGTCTTGGTTATTACTACATGACTTTATGAGTCTATGTGGAGTACATTAATGATGTTATGATGATATATAGGATTACTTGAAGATGTTAGGTTGTTTTAGAAGTGTTTCTAGAATGACTTGTATTATGGGTTAAAAGTGAAGTATGTGATGTCTTATCTTAGTTGACTTGTATCTCTTGCTTGATGTATATATGATTATGGATATGTGATGTCTTGATATAGGGTGTTATAACTCTTAGTCTTGAATAATAATCTAAGTGGGACCTTGATGATAAGAAGGTCAATTTATGTGGAACCTTGAACTTAGTGGCGAGGTCATGAATTGTGAACTAGTTAGCCGTAATGGTATCCTTCATGTTATGAGTGATGGACTTAGGGATGGTTGGCTGGAACGGCATCATATCATACCTTAGGAAAATTGCTATGAGCTTCTTGTCGCTAAAGTGAGATATGCCCTAATGGAACTTGCTTTGGTAGGGTGAATGTAAAGGGGGTCATGAACTAGATAAGGGACCTATTTATATGAACCTTAATGTGAAATAATCTATGAGAACGAAGGCTAGCACCGAGTGAGTATGAGTAGGGTTAAGGGGATTCAGTTAAAGAACAGACTGAATGCTTATTAAGCTCTTCATATTCCTTAACCATGTGCCTACATGGGATGTGTCCAAGTTCTACCACTGCAAGTAGAACAACCTCATGGAAGTAGGATAGAACTTCGGATTCCATGTCTTGCTACCATGGTCTATGTCGGTTATTGCCTATTCTCATCATGTGGAATACCTACTAGCATTAGATGAGTTTATGAGGTTTAGGTGGTGGTATGGGACGCTATCTAGACATTGCACAATAGACTTTGAAGGTGTTATGTGGAGTTCCTAGGTCTTGTCCAAGACCATTATGTGAGTGTCTTATGTGATGCTTTATGTGAGTGTCTTATGTTATGTATGAGTCTTAATGAACTAATGGAATAATGACCTATGTTAGTAACTATGTAAATGGTTGAGTACCTAATCTAAAGTGACTTAAGCATTCCTTAGCTAAAGTGTGAGGAGGACATGAAAGGATGGTCTCTTCATGTCTTATCTTTGGAAGTCTTGAGGATGACTCTAGTTAGGGAAGTTGGTTAATCTTGCTGACATGATCTAAACCTTAGAAAGTCTTAAGGACTATTTAGGTAATCTTGAAGAGGTTACTACACTATGGACTATATCTTCTTGATTTACTTAAGTAGGTCATTTGATAAGCTTTTGAAGGAGAATATCTTATCATCTAAGTGTTGGTGTGTTTAGTGAGAATGATTCTATTTGACGTAGTCTATAGGATCTCTTGTGTGTGTGTGAAAGGGATTGTATGGGCAGTCTCTCCACACTTGCTCAAGTGAACCTTGGAATTGACCTTTGGTAGATGAATCTTACATAGATGTTTATGATTGTTTTTGTAGGTAATCTTAAGGGTCGTTTAGGCACATATAGAGAGGGTGTATGGGCGGTCTCTCTTTGTGTGACTTAAGTGAATCTTAGGATGACTTTAAGTGAGGGAATTACATGCTAGAAGATGTTAAAAGGGAAGGTTTGGACTTCACCAGTGAAGGTACTTCACTGTACAGTGAAGTGAACTCACTGTAAAGTGAGCTTTTAAATGTTATTTTTGGTTAAATGTTATCTTATGCGTTTCTTAATTGCTAAATGATATTCTTATGATTAAACTATGATTTCTAAATGATAAGATGCCTATTTCCAATAAAGTCCATTTTCATGATTTTATGCATATATCCATACTTAGTACATGTGGTTGTACTAATTCCATGCTTTATTTTCTATCTATAGTCCTTGGTAGGTAAGAAGCTTTTGAGGAAGAATATTTAGGCATAGAACAATCGTCCGAGTAAAAGAATTGAAGTATGTCCTCATTTGTATCGAGGGCATATATGTCATCTTATGTTTCTCTTATGAAGTATTGTAATAAAGCTATGTTATTTCTATTTTCGTATTGAAGTACTCTTGTGTCTTAAGATGATGAGATTGAGACTTAGCATTTCTATTACTTTTATATGAAAGAGGTTTTCTTAAGACTATATTATATTTTAGTGAAAAGTTTTAATTCTGCACTACTTTTCACTATGTATATGCAATGAATGATATGAATGAGGCTTGTCTTAGAACTCTGAGAGTTCGACGACGCCGGTCGCAATTCGAGATTGCACCTTATCTTCTAGGGTATGGTTTTGGGTTGTGACATCATCATTAACTTTATAGGTGAAAAATGCATAAAATTTAAAACTCTTCATCTACACAACTTCATGAGGTTTAATTAGACCTTCTGTTTACATATAATATAGCTATATCGAGTATACATAGACCCTTCATATAAAAAGAATACATAGTCTTTTACTTTTATGGCACATATATATATATATAAGATACATATGACAGTCTTAAAATGTATGTCTCATATCATAACCATCTAAAGAAGAGTATAACAAATAGGCATGGCCTATATATCAATACAATAAAATCCACATATACTCTATAAATTCACAGTACTCAAATGAAAAAGAATGTACAAAAATTCTTTAAGATAATCAACATCCAATGCTAGAAAGTGGCATTATCGTCGAAGTAGTGAGGACCAAACTTGGAGAATGAGGATCCAAGTCTTCCTTCAAAAGTTGTCACGAACCCTTCAACAACCGAAACTTATGTTGGGGAAAAAAGGATAAATGGGGTTAGCACATCACTTGTAATAAGTATAGGACCATATGTACATCCAACATAGAAATCATGCTAAAAAGGGACACTTCATTAAAGCAAGCAAATTTTACTTTGAAAACACATTATGCACCTTCAATAAACAATACAAGTCAATAGTAGATATTCATTATGTCATGACCATATACATCACAAGACCAAGAATACTAAGTCTAGTCAAGTAAACATGCATATCAACATAATTGAGCACATAATGAAGAAAACTCTATCATCAAGTTATAATATCAACAACCATGTATAAGAGTTCATAATATCATAATGAAAGCAAGTCCATTACTCATGAACCCTTATTAAATCCACTATTGCAATGACTAAGTAAGACCCCATAACATCACTCAATTAAATAAACCCAATAAGAAGCATAAGCAATGCAAAACTTCACAGACTATATCCTTAAGAGTAAATATCATCATACTTTAACAATAGAGACCAAATACATGTTCATAAGTGAAACCAACATCACATAGTGTCATTAACATGTAAGATCATCATATACATATAATTTAAATTTATAAACATACACATACATAAGAAAATCCTTCTTAGACTTCCCTTAAGGCTAACTAGTGCAATATATAGATAGAGTCCCATACCTCTACTTACACTAAGCTAAACCCCTTAGGTTTTCTTAGTTAGATTTCACTTAATTACTTAATTTTATAATTTGTGAACATCTTACCTTAACCGACATAGACCACATGATCTATTGTGGAATCCGTAGTCAATGGAACCCTACACCGAAATAAGGCGGACTACTTGCCAAGGTAGTACAAAAACATGAACATAGAATCTATGTGGATCCACTAGCTAGTATTCTTATGGGGGCAACATATTTCAAGAACTAGGATATGTAGTTGGGACCCTGTTTATGCTACATGCATTATAGTCTCCAATATCATGAGTACATTAGTGATCCTACCTTCCATATGTGGGAAAGGACACTCCTAAGTCTAGTTAACTCGGTGCTAAGCTAGAGTCCCTTTTGAAATTATTTAAGTCAAAAAGATGAATTTCAATTGGCCATCGATGCCCCGTCGATTGGACCACGCCCCGTCAATGGGCATCGTTGGTAGACATTGCCCATTTGGCAGTGTTTTGTCAAAATGCAAACGTCCTCCTCAAGGACCCTTTGGTTGGTGCTTGGGGAGTTTTACCCGGACTTTAAAACTATAAACCATCTCTAATACGTGTTATATACCTTTTAACCAAATTTCATCATTTTCCGACTATGAAAACCTTGTCAAATATACCAAGGCACGCTAGCACCTGTTGAACTAGTTTCCGAACGTCATGGACGTTCCTTGACGTTTTGATTCTAAAAATTCCTAAATGACATATATACATTATATTTGAACTTAAAAAAATGTAACAACTCTTAGACTCTCATGTTAGGCTCTTGATTAGTCTTTAAATTTTTGGAGTATTACATTATCCCCCCCCCCCCCTTAAGAACATTCGTCCCCGAATGACACTAAAATTCTTTACAAGAAATGAATAGACTCAAGACTAGAAGCCCAACCAACAACAACACAACAAAACATGATTTACAATTCAACTAAATATAACCACATAGCCTTTTTCACAATGCAACTCAAAAAATCATTTTCAACCCATAAGAGTTCAACATTCATTACATGCATATTAACTTATGCCAATGTTTTCTTCAACACATATCAACATGCTCAATACAATTCATAAAGGCATAATATACCAAAATACACCACATAAGTTCAAATCAAGTAAAAGGGCATTTTCTTGAAAACTTTCATTTCAATAGGCATAAATCACTATACGTCACTGTAACAAAGCATAAAATTCACTATTTTACAAAAAATCAAGGCAACTTCAAATAAACTAATTATTTTCACTATAAATAGGAAAAACTAACCTTAGTTATCAAATAGATGAGGGTAACGGGACTTCATATTTAACACTCCAGAAAATGTACTTGTCTAGTGAAGAGTCTATTAAGTTTTAAGAATATGTATTGAGGTACATAGGCATCCCAATGCCCAATATTGAGTAATATTGGCTTAAGGGTGTTAGCCAAATTCTATGTATTAACAAGTAACTTAAAATACATTTTGATGTTCAAATGCTCCAATCCAAGCTTGTTTAGGAATTCTACCTGCAATAAAGACCCTAAGCTAAAAAAATTAATTGCATCGCTTACACACATTACGTACGAGGCATCCAAGTGTCAAGCCGAGGTACCATAGCACATGATCATTTAAAATGATCATGTAGATTAAGCAGTGCCCAAGGATATAGTGAGGATCCTTGGGACAAGAAGTTAAATTTCCAAGTGCAACTACAGAGTGCACGGTTAGGAAAGTGCACGGCAACACATATGCAAGCACATGTGCTACCGGCCGAGAGACCAAGCGACCAAGCCCAACCTATTCGGTTAGGGCGGTTAGGGGGCCAACACGCGTCAGGTCAAGCCACGTGGGGCCGAGCTTCCTAACCAATCCTAGGCTCTAACTAACTTACCTAACTAGCTAAATAACCTAGGACTAACTAAAATGAACTAACTAGTGTGCCTGAAATCCTAAGACCTATCTGGGTGACACTAACCGAGTATCTAACTAAAGAAACATCCTAGTACCTAACGTAGGATGGTCCAAATGGGTTGGTTATGGTTTTAGCGACTTAGGGGTACTTTAGTAATTACCCTAGGTCACTTAATTAATTAAATTAGCAACTTAATTAATTAACCTGAGACCTTTAGCAAATTTTCAAAATTTGGCTAAGTCAAATGCTCTCCTATTTTTAGTTAATTTAGGAAGGGCATTTTGTTAATTAGCTAAATGAATTATTTAATTAACTTAATTATCCCAAGTTGAATGAGTTTCAGTTACTAAGACTTAGACTCATGTTTATCTAGTAGAAACCCACGACTGAAAAACAGTGAGCAAGCGTAAGAAAAACAGAAAAATACTCTCGATTTCCCTTAGGCGATTTCAAGGCAATTCTTCAAGATTTTCGTGCAAAGAACAGGGTGATCTTCGTAGATTCAATTCTACAGTAAGGTATGGGTTTTCTCTCTTGGATTCCTTTCCCCAGGAGGCTTTTCAAACATTTTGAATTCAAGAAAACCGAAACTAGTAGTATGTATAATCCAAATCTCGAGCATGTTGTTGGTATGTGGTGCTAACGGATCATTATGTGTAGGTTTCTTTGATTTGATAATGTCGAATAAGACCTATAGGTTATACCCATATGATTAGAGTATCATTTACATGAGATAAGAGTTGTTGTAATGCCTAATTGTGTTCGAGAAGATGAAATTGTTATAAGTCGTTAATGAAATTTAGTTTACTGTTGAAAGAAATGAAGGTTTTGATTAATGTGTGTGTTTATAGTAGATATGTTTGTAAGTGTTTGGAATACAATGTTTCCAAGAAGAAATAAGAATGAGAATCAAAGCTAGTTAGTGAATCTTCAATGATAAATCAACTTTATAGGTTGACCATACTAAGCACTGAATTGTTCTTATAAGCTAATCAAATGTTAAAAATTGGATTGCTCAAAATGATAAGATTAGTATAGTATATACATGAAGTTAATTTACTTGGCTAGTGATAATATCATGAAAAATGTTTACTGAAAGTTTGGTTTATGCCAATAAATTGGCCAGCAATATTATTTCCAAAATATGTAATAGAATTGGCCAACGACTAAGTCATACCAATCTTATATAGCCAATGTAAATTATGATGTTTCTTGTAATGCCAAATACATGTTAAGACTTGACTTGACAAGATGCAACTCAATGAACTCATAACCTAGGGTATGCCAATGATTAGGACAAGTCCCAACATACCCTATCTAAATGGACTTGGGAACATAGTAGCACATTGAATAAGTCCTTATAACTTTCATAAAGAATGGTACAAGACTACCAAATAACATTGAACAAGATAAGGTGAGTAATGAAACAATTAAAAGCTTATGAGTTTTGAAATTGACCTAGAATAGGGTGTTAAAGGAAGTTAGACAAGTATCACTTGCACCTAAGCAATTGTGTTAAACATACTCACATAAGAGGGTGTTAGAAATCGTGAGACAAGTCTCATTTGCACCATGATGATAATGTAAGATTTAAGTTCACATTCATCAAGTATATAAAGGGATGACAAGTCATACATTGAGCTAAGCATACCTAATACTACAAGAAAGCTTCCATAATGTATGAGTCAACTCTAAAAGTTGTAAAGCATAATAAATCAAGCTAAGCACCGATAGACTAGTAATAAGCTTGTGCAAACACATGTAAGCCTCATGAGATGAGACTACTACCAAGGTGGATAAGGGTCTCCAAATTCTCCTAGTCTTTGAACTATGTCGCCAGCATAGGTTACTAGCTAGTGGATTCACCTAAGAAAGCTAGGAAGTATTAGGTTTCACTTTGGCCGGTGAACCACCTCTTCTCAGTGTGGAGAAGACACTGCATTTTATGTTAGCTCACATGATCTATGTCGGTTAATGCTAAAGATTTCTTTAAGAAAGTATGAAAGAAAGAAAGAAAGAACTAGGAAGATGACGGGTATTCGGATAGGATGACCAAAGGGTGAGGTTAGACTAAGTAATGATGTAAGTCATTCTTAATCATTGCATAGAAAGATCCCAATGGAAGTATTAAAAGAATATCCTAAGTCAACCTAGCATGTTCAAAGTGAACATGATATCAAATAAGAAGAAATGTAAGTTCAAAGTGGACTAAGTAAGCAAAAGCATAAGAATATTAAATCATCAGTATTTTATAAAGAATGAAGTTTTAACAGTTATTGGTTTATGCCAATAAAGAGAGCAAAACATAATGACTCATCAATTTGAGTATGAATATATGTCGCAGCATCTATATATTATGCAAATAATCAAAGAATGGGCATAGCAAATAAAGATTGGCTTATAAAGAGTTTATGCCCAATTTAACAAGAATGGAAAGAATAACTTGTGAGTATGGTAGTCAAATTATTTCCTTAGTCCTTTGGATTACTTACTTGATTCTTTATAGAAATGGGACTACAATAAATCATTGCACTCGTAAGTAAAACATAAGATCAAAAGAGGTCATTGAACTACACAACGAAAAGAAGAAAAGACTGAAAAATGAACTAAGTATGGGAGAGCGAGATCTCGACCTAAGGGGAGCAAAAATATTAAATTTTGCTTGAGTTGTTTTAAAATTATGTTCATGATTCGAAGGTCTTATGTTCATATAGAAAATGAGTTGTGTGCTTTAAATGCTTGAAAATATGTCATATTTATAGCATGATTCATAAATAACGAATTAGGTAAGTGAAGTGACTTCAATTTCCAAGAATGGCATGTTGCTATAGGAAGAGCTTTCCTTGATCATGCATAGTCCTTATGTGTTTATGTGCATACACCCATACTTAGTACAAGTGTGTACTAACCCATATACAATTACTATTTTTATAGGTGCAGGTCCTTGAAGAAGATTGAAGATCAGTTGAAGCTGTTTGGTCTAGTACCTCCAGACTTTGGTAGGTCCTCTTGAGTTCGAGGATGCCTACGCTTTAATTTCTAGCTTTAGTAGATTAGACATAGCTAGTGGATGTTGTCCATAGAGTTTCCTTTTAAACATTTGTTCAAGCTTTTGTATTAAGTCCGGTTTGGCAGCTATTAAAGAAATTATGAATCTTCATCTCAATTGTTCAATCTGTTAATAGATGATTGTTTATTTTGAGTTGTTAGTATATCACTCTTATGCAAGAATTATATGAAGTCTAAGTACACTTCAGTAAATTTAAAAAGTTTTAAATTTTCCGCTAAATTTAACTGTATGATTGTGAGTGAAAGCTAAGAAGAGGCTTGTCTGCGACCTCTGAGAGGTTAACGATGCCGGTCTCATCCAGGGTCTAGGATCCGGGTGTGGCAAACTTTGTATTAGAGCATTAGGTTAAGTTACCTAGGAACTAAGGCTCAAAACAACCACTTTGCGTAATTTCTAGCTTATGGTTGTGAAGTGCACCACAACCATGACTTAGAGACTTAGTGATGCTAAGAATCTTCACTTCTTCTACTCTTTATCGTGCTGTGTAGAGTTTTGACATTTTGTGTCATTTTAGCATCTAACTTCCTTCTTGTGTGTGCGTGTAGAAAAATCAACACAAGAAGAAACGCAGGCAGGAGAGTTGGAGAAGCAGCTGTTGGGTGAAACCAAGCTCCTCCTGAAGCCCCAGCTACTGAAGTGCAAGTGCCTGTCAAACCAGCTGTGTTGACGGATGGAGAATTGAGAACAACACTGGTTGAGATGGCCCAAGCCATCACTGATGAGGCACATGCTATCACAGCCCAGACCACTAGAGAGGGTGCTCTCAGGGAGAACCCACATGCTAGCACCATGGCTAGCAGATTGAGAGATATCACTACAATAAATCCTCCAGTCTACTTCGGGTCCAGAACCAATGAGGATCCCCAGGTGTTTGTGGACGAGGTCCACAAGATTCTCTGTGCTATGGGTTTTAATGACAAGCCCATAGTTATCATTCATCGCATATTAGCGGAAAATTTAAAACTTCTCATAGCACATCATATGCTAGAAACATCATCTCATATATATATAAAACATAAGCCATAATACATTTATAGACCTTAATTTTCTTTGCCATCTTAGACTCAATAACTTTAGATTACATTAGGGACACGGCTCATAAGGCACCTTACATAACTATACAATATTTAAAGACGTTACATTAAAGACATAAGTAGGAGATCCTTGAACTTTAAGGATTCCTTTCATTGAGCTTGGGAATCATCTAGCAATCTCTTCACCATTCAAGACATACTTTAAGCATCCATAACCTACACTTTGTGTAAAAAGTAGAGAAGAATGGGATTAGCACAAGAATGTACTAAGTATGGCAACCATGCAAAACCATGCATTTAAAAGGGACATTTTCTTGAAATCATACTTCATGACTTTTTGAGTAAATCTACATAAAACCTTTAACCAATAGCATTTATATAATTCACATATATCATATAAACATATTAAAAGACCAAAAATTACATGAGATCACATATAGGATTTATTACATTTTTAAGCGACTTTACAGTAAGCCACCTTTGCCTGAACAGTGAGCTAATTTCCCTTTTATTCATTAACTTCCCAAGTAACCATATAGTGATACTTGGTGCAATGCATTACCATAAAGCCACAAGGAAACATACATATAACCTACCTAAGCATACACAATCATCATATAAGCATAATATATCAAAGACACATTTAAGTCAAAACTACATTGGCTTTACAGTAAGCTACTTCAAGATATACATATTTTTACTCCCTTCCACACCCATCATTGTAAGACCTTGTTCATGACCCCAATCTTAGTCTTCTAGTCCAATGAACATATGAAGCCCCATAACCCCATACATTCTTCGTAAACTCTTCATGAGACCACCAACCTTAACACTTCATACATCATCATAACAAGTAAAGGTAACTTCATCCAAACTAGGAAAAACCTTCATCATATATTCATTAAGACCCACATTATGCATATATATAAAAGGACCACTTCATGTAGACTCATACTCTGCATTTCATCACAACATGTAGACCAATACTACCAAGTTATGCATATGGACATAAGCATAAACATACACATTAGGTCACCTTCGTAAAACTTCCTAAGGAGCTACTTGTGCAATGTCTAGATGGGTTCATTACTTCCACATATCCTAAGTAACTTACCTTAAGTCCTCCTAGTTAGGATCCTATTCAATTACTTCAATTGTCCATTTTACTTTAGGGAAACTATAGCCTTAACCGACACTAAGACCATGGGTGCTAAACATGGAATTTGGTGTTGTAGAGCCTTACACCAAGGGAAGGTGTTCCTACCTAGCCAAGGTAGAACATTAAAATATACACTATCATATTAGGTGATATCAGTCGATAGATCCTATGTGGCAAGCATAGTTTATGGAACTAAGGGATAGGTACTCCCTCTTCGTACCATTTTGTAATTGGGGCCTCATCTCATGTGGAAATTGTAGGGTGAATCTTTCCTCTTTATGGAAAGTCATCACCTCCCATTGTCAAGTTCACTCGGTGCTAAGCTAAGTTCCCTTTATTGAAAAGCTTTTAATTACATTTTTCATAAAACATAGACTTGAGATATTCATTCCTAATATGCTTATAGCATATTCAAGCACCTATCTAGTTATAGAGTATTTTTGGGCTCCCTCTCAAGGTACCTCTACTTATTAGACTGTCATACATGTGTGTGAGTGTATACATAGATGTGAACAAACCTTTCACATAACACATAATGTCACACATGTTCATATATCAATGCACAAGTCCATAGGTATCACAATATGAGCAATACTTTCAAATAAACCCACTATGACACTATGCACCTTCATACTACATTGTAAGCATGCATAATGTGTGAGTGTAGGTGTACATTGTTCAACATGATCACATAATGGCCAGTAACTACTCATTGAGACAGCCACCCTCTTAGACAACAATACTTTTCAAGCATAGACCACACAACACGCAATAGCATAGGAGACTAGTTAACTTCATAGAACACTTTAAGACTCCTAACATTAGCTATTCACACATTCACATAGGGGTACATAGGTAAGGGATTATTAACCCTTTTAACACATCAATGTCAGCACCTATACTTTACCCTAACATGGATATACACATGCTTATAACATAGCCATACAACCTAGATCACAACTAGAATAGGAAACTAGGTATAAACTTCTCATAGTATCATGATAAGCACATATTCATGTGATCATCAATTTGCATTCAAGGCCATGGACAAGATATATATAATGACAATAAAGTAAACAGCGCCACCATAAGTAGACCATACCACACATTGTCATACAAGGCTTCATCAACATTACTATAAAGAAATAAAGAAGTAGAAGAGTAGAGGGGTTCTTACCAACCCTTTAGCCTTTGGTCATCAATCACCATTACTACTCTTTTATCAATAAATCAAGTATAGGGAAGTAGCTTGAGTACAATAATCACAAAGGAAACCATGTGCAATTCACTACAAGTTCATATTACAATCTAATACATTACATCACATATATACTAGAAAGTAGAAGAACATAGATCTTTAATCCAATTCACTAGCATTAATCATCAATTATATTTCATTAATGGCATAAGTCTAGGGCAGTAGCTAATCATACACTTAATCGTAAAGAAATCATGCTTAAAGCACTTCCAGATCAAGCTACAACATAGGCATTAGACTTGTCAATTCACTAGAGTATAGACAGGAATTAACCAACACTATTGATTCTCTAAGGCCTTGATCATAAATCATATTTTAACAATAATGTACATGCTATGCAGCAGCTAACAAGATCACTACATCAAAGGAATCATGCTTAATATATCCAAAATTCGAGATCACATCATGTACATAGGATTATCAATCGATAGTCTAGAAGAGACTAGATCAATTCACATAAGCCATCTTTACTTCAATCATACAAGATTCATATTCATAATTCAAACATGATATTAACCTAGAAGAGTAGATATAACCAACTCAACATGATCGAAATCCACATTAAATCATTAAGAAGCTAATGTTACAGTGAACCATGAAAACTAGGCTAAACATGCTCAAATATTCATATATTGATCCTCATGGATCCTTCAACATCAATTCAACATCAATTCATGTAAATAACAGTATATACAATCACTTCAACGGGGCCTTTTGCGGGGCCCTTTAGAAATCATACCCGGACGTTTCTAACGTAAATACAACCCTTAACAAGTTTTAGACCTCCTAAATAAGTTTCACCCAAAACCAATGCTCGCAACTCGTCCAAACAGGCTAGGCCCCATCAAGACACACGTTGAGCGTCTTAAGGGCTATCTTTCGAACGCCTTGGACGTTCTTGGTCGTTTGACCTCCAAACTTCACGAAACATCATATACTACCATTTGACATCATTATAAACAATTTTAAGACTTCATAATCTCATCACATACAAATATAAGCACGCATAGACATATGAGACACATAGGTGACGAATTGTCAAACGTGTTGGTCATCCCTTGACGTTTGACTTCCAAATCACCTCAAACTTCATACACTGCCTCTAAACCATATTATAAGTCATTTTAGGACCTTATAACATTAATACGAACATGTTAGGCTATAGACACCCTAACTCATTTTGGGGGTCTTACAATATCCCCCACTTGGGAACATTCGTCCTCGAATTACACTTAGAACACTTTAATCACAACAAGGATTTCAACGCATCATAGAGCAGTTCATATCATTCATAAAATCAACACATAGAAGTTGATGCACCAAACTTACAAGGAGCACAACTTCACACCATTTAGCACTTAATGCACACAAGCAAGCAAAACTTCAATTCACTCACTATTTAATGCATTAATCAAAGAGGCTCTTATCATGTTCATAGGAGGAACATCCTTCTCCTAATCATAACATGGTCATTACAATTCGATTCATTAAGAGATCATCTCGCAAGTCCACACATAGGAAGATTACAACACATACTCAAAAGTTATTTAAGCACTCATACTTCAATGCACAAAGACTTGAGTTAATTGAATCAACAAAGATCTTTATTAGTTAGACCTAGTGCCATGAAGGTCATTATCAACCATACTATGCTTAGTGGTGTACATGGAGGAATGTCCTTCTCCTCAACACACATACATGTATTATGAGTTCACACCTAAGCAAAGTACAAGGTCAATTTACTCTAAAATGAGAAAATCTCAAGTTTTAAACCAAGGCATTATCATGTCTTCTTCCTAGTGAAGTCTAAATGGTAAGTCACACCAAGTACATCACAACAAATAGGAAGAAATTTCACAAAATGTCAATTTCTAACATAGTACTCACCTTCACAGTAAGCATCACTTGAGAAGAATAACACAAATCATAGGCAAATGAATATTAAGCTAAACATGCTTCATTCTTCAATAGTGAGCCTAAAATCATGCTTTCCAAACCATACAATTCACATAATTTCAAGAGAATCAACATATTTCATTTAAAAAAGACTCAACTTTTTCATTATAAGGCTAAACTTTATATATCACAAGTGACTAAACCCAAGTTTCCTACTTTATCTCATGAAGTCAAGTGTACCATTAGCATGTTAGGATGTACAATACTCATGAGAAAACATGTATTTAATCAAAATTTTCATTCATGCACCTTGTAATATTAAAAATACCCTTAAGGTAATGTCAATCAATA
The DNA here is from genome assembly GCA_016801875.1 of Solanum sitiens. Lineage (NCBI taxonomy): Eukaryota > Viridiplantae > Streptophyta > Magnoliopsida > Solanales > Solanaceae > Solanum > Solanum sitiens. The sequence goes on from JABWTJ010000297.1 coordinate 1,535,001, forward strand.
CATACTAAACATATAAGGTTCATGCAACTCATACTTTATGCAAGACTATATTCATGAACAAACTTACTAAGAATTCATTAGTTTCAAGTTCAAACAAAAATAGAAGGACACGGTAGAAAATATCTTCAACCTTAATATTCCATCACCATCCCCCACTTAGGGTAAACCCAATTAAGAGTAACTTAACCCATATTAAGAGGATCTTAACTAAACAACCTTCATTTTCCTCACTAAAAAGTGATTACAACTTTAGAAGGATTTACAGTAAATTAACATATAAAGACCAAGGTATTCTAAACTTCATATCCTAGGCAATTTAACCCCAATCATCATGTAAGGTCACCTCATTCAACCACATAAGGTTTGTATACAATACAATAGACACACATGTCATACACCATTATGGGAAACAATATAGAAGACTTAGTCGTAAGGACTCTTCTTTCTTTCAACATTAAGGTAAGGTAACTTCTAGGTCAATCAAACCCACATCATCACCCTACAAAGATAAAAATACTACCCTCAATTCTAGGGAAGACATCAATTCCACAACATCAAGGGACTCACAACACAATAAGAAGTTAGAAACTATCGTACAACTCATCATGCCAAAAGACTCTCATTCTTCATTCCAAATAGCAATTTTTTCCTTTTATATTCATTATAATGTTCATATGCATCAATTCTATACACATTTCAACAATATCCGATCAAAGAACAATTTAGTTGATTTCCCAAATATTTCACAGTAAACTGCCTATCATTACAGTGAACATGCTTCCAAATTCCAAAATGCAACATTTACGCAATTGTTAGGAAAAACATGACATATGAGATACAAAACATTACCAAGGCAACCATATTATCATCACACCTAGGATGAAGTCTATACAAAGGACTCCAATCCATACTAGGAAACTTATCAAGGACCACATGTATACAAAAGGAAACATTGAACACCTTTAAGTACAAAATCTTAGGGTAGCATGCTTCCATATGTAGTCACTAAGCATTTCAAGCTCAAATCATAATATAAGTCTACCATCATGCAACACAATATAGTAACACATTATTTCAAAAGAAACTCATGTCAACCATAATAACTTCTAACATGCTTTAACTATATCATGACATACCTTTCTCAATAACCTGCTATTTCACATAAGTTTCATATATAGCCATAATTGGCATCACATCATCAAATATGTCAAAAGTCACTTTCACACATACTCAATCAAACAATCAAACCAAGATAAGTACTTAAACTCACCTTTTCTCCCTCAAGCATAAATATACAATCTCATCCAAGAAATCACATCTAAAAGACCGCCGGACAAGAAAACATAAGAGAGAGATCTTATAGAGTTAAGTTCTATGGAACGATATGAGAATGATGAAGAAGGGAAAATCTATCGTCCTATAACCTCCCGTACCATTTAATGTGTCGCGACTCACCACCAATGCTATGAGACTCTACTAGACGTGGAAATATGAGACTTTTAGAACCTAAAACCACTTTATAAACCTCATGCTCTGATACCACGTTTGTCATATCCTGGAAGCACCCCCTAGAAGTAACATGGCGTACTTAACCTCTCGGAGGTCTTATACAAGCCCATAGTTATCATTCATCGCATTGACATAGTAAATTTAGCGGAAAATTTTAAACTTTTCATAGCACATCATATGCTAGAAACTTCATCTCATATATATATATAAAACATAAGCCATAATACATTTATAGACCTTAAGTCTCTTTGCCATCTAAGACTCAATAACATTAGAGTACATTAGGGACACGGCCCATAAGACACATTACATAACTATACAATATTTAAAGAATTTACATTAAAGACATAAGTAGGAGATCCTTGAACTTTAAGGATTCCTTTCATTGAGCTTGGGAATCATCTAGCAAGATCTTCACCATTCAATACATCCTTTAAGCATCCATAACCTACACTTTGTGTAAAAAGTAGAGAAGAATGGGATTAGCACAAGAATGTACTAAGTATGGCAACCATGCAAATACAAGCATTTAAAAGGGACATTTTCTTAAAATCATACTTCATGCCTTTTTGAGTAAATCTACATAAAACCTTTAACCAATAGCATTTATATTACTCACATATATCATATAAACATATTCAAAGACCAAACATTACATGAGATCACATATAGGATTTGTTACATTTTAAGCCACTTTACAGTAAGCCACCTTTACCTTAACAGTGAGCTAATTTCCCTTTTATTCATTAACTTCCCAAGTAACCCTCTAGTGATACTTGGTGCAATGCATCACCTTAAGGACACAAGGAAACATACATATAACCTACCTAAGCAGACACAATCATCATATCAGCATACTATATCAAAGACACATTTAAGTCAAAACTACATTGGCTTTACAGTAAGCTACTTCAAGATATACATATTTTTACTCCCTTCCACACCCATCATTATAAGACCTTGTTCATGACCCCAATCTTAGTCTACTAGTTCAATGAACATATGAAGCCCCATAACCCCATACATTCTTAGTAAACTCTTCATGAGACCACCAACCTTAACACTTCATACATTATCATAACAAGTAAAGGTAACTTCATCCAAACTAGGAAAAACCTTCATCATATATTCATTAAGACCCACACTATGCATATATATATCAACACCACTTCATGTAGACTCATACTATGCATTTCATCACAAGTAGACCAATACTACCAAGTCATGCATATGGACATAAGCATAAACATACACATTAGGTCACCTTCCTAGAACTTCCTAAGGAGATACTTTTGCAATTTATAGATGGGTTCATTACTTCCACCTATCCTAAGTAAATTACCTTAAGTTCTCATAGTTAGGATCCTATTCAATAATTGTCCATTTTACTTTAGGGAAACTATATCCTTAACCGACACTAAGACCATGGGTGCTAAACATGGAATTTGGTGTTGTAGAGCCTTACACAAAGGAAAGATGTTCCTACCTAGCCAATGTAGAACATTAAAATATATCCATGCATATTAGGTGATATCACTTGATAGATCCTATGTGGCAAGCATATTTTATGGAACTAAGAGATAGGTACTCCCTCTTCGTACCATTTCGTAATTGGGGCCTCATCTCATTGGAATCCATTGGATGAGTATCCCTCAAATTAAAGTAAACATCTCATGTGGAAACTGTAGGGTGAATCTTTCCTCTTTATGGAAAGTCATCACCTCCCATTGTCAAGTTCACTCGGTGCTAAGCTAAGTTCCCTTCATTGAAAAGCATTTAATTACATTTTTCATAAACAAATACTTGAGATATTCATTCCTCATATGCTTATAGCATATTCAAGCACCTATCTAGTTATAGAGTATTTTTGGGCTCCCTCTCAAGGATCCTCTACTTACTAGACCATCATACATGTGTGTGAGTGTATACATAGATGTGAACAAACCTTTCACATAACACATAATGTCACACATGTTCATATATCAATGTATAAGTCTATAGGTATCACAATATGAGCAATACTTTCATATAAACCCACTAAGACCACAATACTCTTCAAGCATAGACCACACAACACACAATATCATAGGAGACCAGTTAACTTCATAGAACACGTTAAGACTTTTAATATTAGCTATTCACACATTCACATAGGGGTACATAGGTAAGGGATTATTAACCCTTTTAACACATCAATGGCAGAAGCTATACTTTACCCTAACATGGATATACACATGCTTATTCTATAGCCATACAACCTAGATCACAACTAGAATAGGAAAGTAGGTATAAACTTCTCATAGTATCATCATAAGCACATATTCATGTGATCATCAATTTTACTTCAAGGCCATGTTCAACACATATATAATGACAATAAATTAAACACCGCCGCCATAAGTTGACCATACCACACAATGTCATACAAGGCTTCATCAACATTACTATAAAGGAATAAAAAAGTAGAAGAGTACAGGAGTTCTTACCAACCCTTTAGACTTTGGTCATCATTGACCATTACTACTCTTTTATCAATAAATCAAGTATAGGGCAGTATCTTGAGTAAAAGAATCACAAAGGAAACCATGTACAATTCACTACAAGTTCATATTACAATCTAATACATTACATCACATATATACTAGAAAGTAGAAGAACATAGATCTTTAATCCAATTCACTTGCATTAATCATAAATTATATTTCATTAATGGCATAAGACTAGGGCAGCATCTAATCATACACTTAATCATAAAGAAATCATGCTTAAAGCACTTCAAGATCAAGCTACAACATAGGCATTAGACTTTTCAATTCACTAGAGTATAGAGAAGAATTAACAAACACTATTGATTCTCTAAGGCCTTGATCATAAATCATATTTTAACAATAATGTACATGCTAGGCAGAAGCTAACTAGATCACTACATCAAAGGAATCATGCTTCATCTATCCACAATTTGAGATTACATCATGTACATAGTATTATCAATCGATATGCTAGAAGAGACTAGATCAATTCACATAAACCATATTTATTTCAATCATACAAGATTCATATTCATAATTCAAACGTGATATTGACCTAGAACAGTAGATATAACCAACTTAACATGATCGAAATCCACATTAAATCATTAAGAAGCCAATGTTACAGTGAACCATGAAAACTAGGATAAACATGCTCAAATTATCATACATTGATCCTCATGTATCCTTCAACATCAATTCAACATAAATTCATGTAAATAACAGTATATACAGTCACTTCAACATAATAGAATCATAATTCAATCGATAGCAATTCAATATTACAAAGCCCATGCAAGGCTAAAACGTTTGGGTGAATGAGCATGGGTTCATAATGCAATTGGAGTAAAAATCACATTAAAACTATTGTATTAAATTCAATTAATCATGATTCAGTCATTCAAAACCTTTTTAGAAAGAACCCATGGCAAATTGAAGAAGACATTGTTTGATCATCATTTTCTTCTTTGAATTCTTTGAGAATGGCTCTCTAGATTAAAAGATAACTAGAGATGAAGATCACCATAACTTAATCTTCATGAAGACCTCTAAAACCTGATGATTCACCCACGAAAATCCAAGCTTCAAGCATCTCTTGAGCTTCACCATCAATGGTTGTTTCTAGGGAGAAGATTTTTAGAGAGAAGATTCTTACGTGTGTATGGGGTTGGGAATGGGTTGATCACGTTTAGAATGACTTATATACACCCAAAATGAGTTAAATAATACAAATAGAGTCGGTTTAGGTCGTGGTATTAATTTATCATTCACCCCTTTAATGAAACAGTGCACATGCTTCAGTTCATAGGCCACCTTTGACGGACCAACCTACTGGACCTATGTCAGTCGACGGGCCATGCCTGCGGTTCCGTCGTTAGGTATTTAGCCAATTTTGGCCTGAGACCTGCCCAAGCTAAGTACCGATTGATGAGACCTCACAAACGGGCCGTTGGCTGACCAACTGGCCGTCGTTTGGTCCGTCGATTGACACTGCCAAGACAGTGTCTCGACCAGCCTTGGTCCCTTCTTGTGGGGCCTTTTGTAGGGCCCTTTAGAAGTCATACCCGGACGTTTCCAACGTAAATACAACCCTTAACAAGTTTTAGACCTCCCATATGAGTTTCACCCAAAACCAATACTCGCAACTCGTCCAAACAGGCTAGGCCCCATCAAGACACATGCTGAGCGTCTTAAGGGATATCTTCCGAACGCCTTGGACGTTCTTGGTCGTTTGACATCCAAACTTCACGAAACTTTATATACTACCATATACTACCATTTGACATCATTATAAACCATTTTAAGACTTCATAAGTCTATGACATACAAATATAAGCACGCATAGACATGTAAGGCACATAGGTGACTAATCGTCGAACGTCTTGGTCGTCCCATGAGGTTTTACTTCCAAATCACCTCAAACTTTATACACTGCATCTAAACCATATTATAAGTCATTTTAGGACCTTAGACTATTAATACGAACACGTTAGTCACTAGACACCCTAACTTATTTTGGGGTTCTTACAGTTGCACCCTCAATTAGGTGGTTCATATATTACACCATAATGGAATCAACCTCTTTGTTCCTTAACTTCCTTACTTGTCTATCAAGTATTTCACCGGAACCTCCTCATAGGACAGATTCTCTTGAATACCTGGATCCTCAAAAGGAATAATCAACTCGGAATCACCGATACCCTTCTTAAGCATGGAAATATGGAACACTAGTTGAACAATAATTAATTCACTAGGTAGCCTCAACTCATATGCGACCTTGCAAAACCTTTGCTAAATTTTGTAGGGGCCCACATAGAGAGGACTCAATTTCCCATTCTTTCCATATATCACGACCCCTTTCATAGGGGAAGTTTTTAGATATACTTTATCATCTTTTTCAAACTCTAAGTCTCTTCTCCTATGGTCGGCATAGGACTTTTGCCGGCTATAGGATGTTTTCAAGAGATTCTTTTTTATATGAACCGTCTCCAAAGTCTTTAAACCAATTCGGGACCCAAAAGTGAGGACTCGCCCACTTCAAACCATCAAATTGGAGATCTACATCTCCTACCATACAAGTCTTCATAAGTAGCCATATATATAGATGAATAATAACTATTGTTGTAAGAAAACTCAACCAAGGGCAAGTGTTTATCCCAACTACCCTTGAAATCAATTATACAAGCTCTAAGCATATCCTCAAGTGTTTGAATAGTACGCTCCGCTTGACCATTTGTTTAATGATAAAAAGACGTGCTTAACTTCAACTTGGTACCCAACCCTTTGGGAATGACCTCCAAAATCTAGATGTGAATTGTGCACCCCTATCCGATATAATGGATAACAGAATACCATGGAGACACACAATTTAATCTATAAAGATCCTTGCATAATCCTCCGTCGAGTATGCGGACTTGATAGGGATAAAATGAGCGTATTTGGTCAACCTATCCACAACCACACATATGAACTCATATCGCTTTTGTGTCTGAGGAAAACCTACCATGAAATCCATATAAATATCTTCCCCCTTCCAAGTGGAAACTTGGATTTCTTGAAGTAAACCACCCGGCTTTAGGTGCTCGGCCTTCACTTGTTGGCAATTTTGACATTTTGCAATAAATTTCGCTATGTCCCTCTTCAAGACTTCCCACCAAAACACTTTTCTAAGGTTATGATACATCTTTGTAGAAGCTGAATGAATGGAATAATGAGAACCATGAGCTTCCTCAAGAATCTTGTTTCTCAAGTCATCAACATTGGGCAAAAACAACCTTCCTTGATACCTAAAGACATCCATCCCCCCTAAGGAGAATGACTCATTAAGCTTACCAATAACCGATTCCTTCAACTCCATATATGGTTGATCAAGGTGTTATTTTTACTAACCTCAACCACCAATGATAATTCAGAGTTATGATGGACCATAAAACCAGCATTCAGAGAATCTTCCAATCTAACACCCAACCGAGCCAACCTATGAACATATTTTACTAGGTCTTTCTTGGCTTATTCTACATGAGACACACTACCCATTGTCATATGAATTAGAGCATCCACAACCACATTGGCCTTGCTGGGGTGGTAGAGGACACTCATGTCGTAATCTTTCAACAATTCAAACCACCTTCTTCTTTTGAGATTCAACTTTTTCTCAGTGAACAAATATTAAAGACTCTTGTGGTCGGTATATACATCAACATGGACTCCATGCAAATAATGCCTCCATATTTTTCAAGGCAAATACTATGGCCGCTAACTCAAGATCATGAGTTGGATAATTCTTCTCATGCACCTTAAGTTGCCTAAAGGCATAGGCTACTACTTTCCCATGCTTCATAAGCACACACCCCAAACCCACTCGAGATGCATCACAATATAAAAATAATCCCTTGGTAACCTCTGGTAAGGTTAACACAGGAGCAGAAGTAAGCGTATCTCTCAAGATTTGGAAGAATCTTTCACATGCCTACGACCACTCAAATTTCATATTCTTTTTGGTCAAGGTAGTAAAGCGAGAATCAATGGATGCAAACCATCCACAAACCTCTTATATTAACCCACTAGACACAACAAACTCCTAATGTTAGTTGGAGTCAATGGCATAGGCCAATTTTTCACCACCTCGGTTTTTCTTGGATCAACCTCAACTCCCTCACTAAAGATGATATGACCAAGAAATTACACGGACCTCAACCAAAACTCACATTTTATATACTTGGAAAATAGTTGGACTCCCATAAGCACTTGTAACACCACCCTCAAATAGTCCATGTGTTCACCCTCATTTATCAAAAATACAAGGATGTCGTTAATGAAGACAATGACAAATGAATCTAGGTAACATCAAAACACCCTATTCATGAGATCCATATATTCCGCCAGGGCATTAGTGAGACCAAATGATATTACTAAGAACTCATATTGACCATATCTTGTTGGAAATGCCATTTTTGGTATATCCTCACTTCTCACACTATGTTGGTGATACCCTTATCTCAAGTCAATCTTAGAAAGTAGCTTTCCCCTTGGAGTTGATCAAACAAGTCGTCAATCCGAGGGAGAGGATACTTGTTCTTAATAGTGACTTTATTGAGTTGGCGATAATCGATGCACATTCTAAGGAACCCATACTTCTTATTCACAAACAAAACCGGAGCACCCCATGGAGAAATACTAGGTCTAATGAAGCCTTTGTCTAGTAAATCCTTGAGTTGAGCCTTAAACTATTTCAATTTTGCCGGAGCCATCCGATAAGGAGCAATTGAAATGGGATTGGTATCCGATAGCAAGTCAATACCAAAATCAATTTCTCATTTGGTAGGGATACCGGGAAGATCATTAGGGAAGACCTCCGGAAATTCCCTCACTACGGGGACTAACTCAATGGAGGTATTTTTGGAATCTCAATCATTAAGTCTTACAATATGGTATAGACACACCTTTGAGATCATTTTACATGACTTAAGAAAAGAGACAATACGTCCTCTAGGATTAGAATAGAATTTCCCCCCTTCCACTGTAAGACACGTTCATTTAGAAAATTGAACTTGACAATTCTTGTTCTACAATCAATGCAAGCAAAACAATCATGCAACCAATCAATCCCCAAAATGAAATCAAAATTGACCATATCAAGTTCTATTAATTCAACATGAGTAACTCTATTGGGAAACATTATAGGACAATTTCTATATACCCTCTTTGCAACCACCGACTCACCTACCTGGGTAGTTACCATGAAAGGTTCATTTAGAATATCATGCAAAATATCAAAAATTCTATCTATCAAAGGAGTAACAAAAAATAATGTAGCACCCGGATCAAATAAAGCATATACATCAATAGATAAGACTTGTAACATACCGGTCACAACATCGGGAGAACTCTCTTGTTCACCCTAGAGCAAAGTGCAATGATTCTTGTTTGGAGGATCCACATTAGAGCCACTAGCTTGAGCTTGCCAGATACCTTTGTCCTGCCCCTTCAAATTAGGGCAATATCTAACCTTGTGGCCACTCTTTCCACACCCAAAGCAATTTTCCATCCAAACAAGGAAATCATCATAATGCTTCTTACCAATTTCCCACAAGTTGGCTTATTTCTTGGTGAGTTAATACCTCGTCCCTTTTAAAACTTTTGGTTAGACAACCTATTATCACGAGCCTTGGGAAATTTAATAGGAAATTTATTATAAAACCTTTTCTTGAACTTAGGCTTGTCTAAAATGTCAAGCCTAACCTTTGAAGAACCACCTTCATAAGACTTTGCCTTCTTGGCCTCCGTACTCTTTCTGCTTAACCTTGTTCTTCCATTTGTTAAGCATGAACCATGGGACTAGCGATATTTATATAATCATAAAGCATAGCTGAATGACATTCTTCCACCTTATATTCCCTCATCTATCAAGGAAAGAACCTATCAAGTAAAGACTTCTTGAAGATATACCAAGTCACCCGACCACCTCTTAGTTCCCTATTATCCCTCCATTGCACATACCAAGTTTGGTCCACATCTTTGAGTTGGTAAGCCTCTAACTCGTCCTTCTCGATTGAGGTCACACCCATAGCATAGATAATCTTATAGACCTTATTGAGGAAATCTTGAGGGTCCTCATCCGACCTCAACCCAAAGAACATAGGTGGACTAATTCTAGTGAAGTCTCTCAATTGCGAGGCCATAATGTTAGAATGTTGAGGAACTCGAGGTCCAACCTCCATATTAACTTGGGTCGTTATAGCTTGAACTTGATAATTGACAGTATTAGCTTGAGAGGTCATGGGCTTGAGCCAAAGTTATAAAGGCTGACCTTATATCTCCATCGGTCATTGGTGGAGGAACATCTGGAACTTGATCACCCATAGCAACTTCTTCAAGTGGAGGCACTTGGTTGTCTTATGGAGGCACATGATTAGCATTTGCTCCCACATTAGAAATTTCTCCTTCAGCCTTTATAAGAGATGCTCTTCGAGTATTCATACCTAAAACAACGACACAAGGTTAATGTTAAAGCACATAATAACACTCTAGAGGCACCACATAATAATAAAATAAGATAAGAGTTTCAAAGAATCACATAGTCTCTCATTCATAAGTATGGCGCGCTTCACAATTATGAATAAGAATCTACATAGACGTAGTTTAATGAGACATCATTTCTAGGGATATTCAACCTGGCTCTGATACCATGTTTTTCACATCTGGGAAGTACCCCTGAGACATAACAGACGTCATCGTACTCCGAGAGGACTAGGATTAGCCTCTTATCATTCATCATTACATTCATAATTTAAAAACGTGGAAAATATAAAACTTTTCATCGACACTACTTCATGAGGTTTACTTAGACCTCTCGCTTTAACATAATATGGTTATCTTGAGTATACATACACCCTTCTTATAAGAAGAATACGTTGTTTTCTACTTCTATAAAACATATATAACCATCTAAACTAGAGTATAACAATTGGGCATAGCCCATACATCAATACAATAAAATCCACATATAGGCTATACTATCATAGTACTCATATGAAAGAGAAGGAACAAAGTGTCTTTAAGACTAATCAACATCCAATGCTAGAAAGTAGTATTGTCCTCGAAGTGGTGAGGACCTACCCAACTTGGAGAATGAGGATCCAAGTCTCTCTTTGAAAGTGGTCATGAACCCTTAAACGACTGTAACCCAAAAGTTTGGGGAAAAATGGAGAAATGGGGTTAGAACATAACTTGTACTAAGTATAGGACCATATGCACATCCAACATAGAAATCATTCTAAAAAGGGACACTTCATAAAAGCATGCAAATTGACTTTGAAAACACGTTATGCACCTTCAAGAACCAATATAAGTCAATAGTACATATTCATTACGTCATGACCATGTACATCACAGTACCAAGAATACTAAGTCTAGTAATGTCAACATGCATATCAACATAATTGAGCAAATAATGAAGACAATTCTATCATAAAGGTATAATAACAACAAGCATGTATAAGAGTTCATAACATCATAATCAAAGCAAGACCATTACTCATGAACCCTCATTATGTCCACTAGTACAATGACTAAGTAAGGCCCCATAACCTCACTCAATCAAATAAACCCAATAAGAACCATAAGCAATGACCAACTTCACATAATATATCCTTAAGAATAAATATCATCATACTTTAGCAATAGTGACCAAACACATGTTCATTAGTTAAACCAACATCACATAGTGTCACTAACATGTAAGATCATTATTTACATATTATTTACATTTATAAGCATATATATATATATATAATAACATCCTTCTAAGACTTCCCTCAAGGCTAAGTAGTAAAATGTATAGCTAGAGTCCCATACCCGTACCTAGACTAAGCTAAACCCCTTAGGTTATCCTAGTTAGAGTTCACTTCATTACTTCTATTTAACTTTTGAGAACATCTTTCCTTAACCTACATACACCACATGAGCTAATGTGGAATACGGTGTTAATGGAACACTACACCGAAAGAAGGCTTACTACTTGCAAAGGTAGTACCAAGACATGAACTTAGCATCTGTGTGGATCCACTAGCTAGTATTTCTATGGGGGCAACATAGTTCAAGAACCAGGTGATGTAGTTGGGACACTATTTATGCTAGATGCATTATAGTCTTCAATATCATTAGTATATTAGTGAACCTACCTTCCATAGGTGAGAAAGGACACTACTCAGTCTAATTAACTCGTTGCTAAGCTAGAGTCCATTTTGAAATGTCTTTAAGACTTTATTAAACATCATATCTTAGTTTAGGTCATAGGGTATATCCCTTATGTAGTCCCCATCATATCTCAATAGGAATTGCACGAGTAATGTCCTTCCATTACAATTCAAACATAAGAGATTAGCATATTTACATAATCAAATTATAATAAGGCACATAACTAAGTCATCACCATCCTTATATGATTAAATCTTAGCCAACAACTCACAAGCCATAATTCAAGACATTCCAATTAAACATCATACAAACCCGAATCAATCTTATCATAAGGTATACTTCAATATAACTTCATCACTATACACAAGTAATCATAATTGAAGTAAAGTATTGAGATAACAAGACTTACCCCAATCTCCTTCACAATCCTCCTCATGGTTTTACAATCAACCATCCAATTTAACCCAACAATTGGTGTAATATCATCACAAAATAGTAATCAACACAATAATGAAGTCAATTTAATCACTACACAAAAATTCATCACTAGTTCATAGCCTAGGGTTAGGGACTTGGGCCAAATTCATGATCTACTTCACAACCTACATTATTTGATCAAGAAATAGCATAATTGAATAAAAATACCTTACAATATAAGTATAATAACCAAAAGAAATCATAAAAAAGCAATGTAGAAGAAAAAAATTGTAATAGAAGAAGACCCACTTGAAATTCATCTTTTTGAAATAAATTTGGAAGAACCCTTTGGGGAAAGGAATCCCAAAGGTGAAAGAAATCCCATACATTGTTAATTGATGGAGAATTAAGAAGAAAAACCAGTTATTTCAGCCCTTAGACCTTCACCTAGCCTTCATTGGAGTTCTTCTATTTGGAGAGAGAAAGAAGAGAGATGGAAGAGCAATTGGGTTTTGGGAAATATGAGAGTTTCTTTTAGTTTAATTAGGTTAGAGACTTTATATATGTCATTAAATAACTTAATTATAACTCCTTAACCCCTAAATAATAAACTAACCACCTAATTAATTTAATTAACTAACCTAAAATATTGCAGTGTACGAGGGACCTTGACCTACGAGACCCTGACCTACGGGTCGTAGGTCAATTGACGGATCTTGCGACCAACAGTCCTGCCGGTCTAACGATGGTGGCCATCGACGCCCCGTCGATGCGCATCGTTGGTAGTCAATGCCCATTTGGTCACTTTTTTTCCAAAATGCAAGGGTCCTCCTCAAGGAACCTTTGGTTGGTCTTTGGGGAGTCGTACCCGGACGTTTCAATTATAAACAAACTCTAATACGTGTAATACATAGTTTCACCAAATTTCATCATTTTCCAAGTCTTAAAACCTTTCAAATAGACTAAGGCAAGCTATCACCTCTTGTACTAGTTTCCGAATGTCATGAATGTTCCTTGACGTTTTGATTCTAAAACGTCCTAAATGACTTATATACATTATATTTGACCTTAAATAAGTGATTAAACGCTTCGACTCTGATGTTAGATTCTAGATAAGGCTTTAGACTTCCGGAGTATTACAACCCCAAAGCACCCCTTTTCATTCACATTCTTTAGTTTCATTCATTTATTCAAACAGTGTGACTGTGAGTGTGTACATGTGATCACACCTTTCACATAATCACCATTTTCATACATTGAAATTTAGACATATTTATACTTTCATTCATCATATTTCACACACTAGCGTGCTTCACATAATCATATTCTTCGCTTAGTCATAACATCATCAAGATACACATTTCAATCTCCTAAAACCTTTCACGCATAAACATCTTAATCATCATTTAACTTCATATTCTATGCCTTCAAGTCCACATTCACAATACACACATTTATACAATATAACCATTAACTTCAAGTAAACACCGCCACCAAAGGTGAGTCATACCACTGAAGAACATTCCAAAATAAGAACTAAATAATATAGCCAACTTACCATTCATCCAAGATCTTACCACCTATTCTTAATTTTTCCAATAATTCATCATAAAATAGCCCTTAGGGCAGTAGCTAAATCACAATATAACCATAAAGGAGTTATAACTCAACATTATATAATCATATTCATTAAACTCATTTCACAATTAAAAGTTGATAAAAACCATAAATATGATTCCATTGGGGTTTTGACATTAAAATAATCATTTAAAACTAATAATAGCTCATTTTAATCATTAAAGCATTTTCATGCAAAGATCCATACTTCAGGTCACGGAATAAAGAAGTTTAAAGTTTGAAACCCTTTTTGAAATCTCTTTGAAATGTCTCCTTGAATGAAAGAAGGTTCAAGGATGACTACCATGACTTTACATTAAGAAACTCATGAGATTTGAAGAAGAAAATCTTTTTAATCCTTAGCCCAATATCCAAGACCTTGACCTATAATGGAGGCTTGAAGGGGTTTTGGAAGAGGAGAACTTTTGAAGGTTTTGGGAATTTTTGATTTATAATAGAGATCAGGGGGTTTATGTTTGGGGAATAAGTGTATAATGACCTAAAATCAGTATATAAAACACCCCTAAAATCCACAAAACACCCCTACACCAATTTGAACCTTTTAAAAAGTCTAATTTGACTTAAAACAACGCGGCCAAATCTTAGACTTGGCTGCGCGTCGCAGAGGGAGCTGCTGATTATGGACTCTCAATATTTTGTGGTAGTGAGACTATTTTCACTCGCGTGACGCACATGTAGCTTCAGTTCCAGAGGCACGACGCGAGGTGGACTCATATTCTTTGCCGTACATGCTGCCTTAGGCAGCTTATTTGCCCTGCAAGCTGCCTGAGGCAGCTTCCTTGCCCAACCTTTGGGTCCTCCTTGGGGACCCTTAGGGTGGTACTCGAGGAGTTGTAATCACACGTTTTGACCCTTGGTATTTGCCTCTAGTTACTATGGCCATCCCCACTGGTTTTATACACCAAACTCTACCTAAAAATATGCACCAAAATAAAGGAAACACTAGCGCATTACAAGGCACATTTTCCGAGCGTCATGGATGTTCTTGGGCGTTTGACATCCAAACATCACCAACTGACTTCTAATGCTAAAATACATCATTTTAACTCATTATTAACTTATGAAACACATGAAAAGCTCTAGTTCAACCTAGTTCATTTCGAGGGTGTAACATCAATATAGTATGATCATGTTTATAGGTCAATCTTATGATTAATGGTGGTTATGTGAAAGGTGTTATCACATATACTTACACAAACAAAATTAATCAATTAATGAAGTTAATGAATTCCAATTGGGATTTTAGGATATACACTATTTGTGAATAGAGATGAAGTATCTAGTACAAACCCTAATATTTCTAAGAACCCTAGTGAAAGAAAAAACGTGGATTTTGGGGTGGACACTCTTCGTGAGTATAGATGAAGTGTTTAGTACCAACCTCACTATTTCCAAGAGCTTTCCAAAGAATTCGTAGAGGTTGGATACTATTCTTCAGTTGAGGTGTGGTATTCAAAAGTAACCTTTATAGATGTGTACGCTTCGTATGTTGAGATGTAGTACTTAGTAACAATCTCTTAACGTATAGTTAAATAATGTAATGAATGTCTAAGACTCTGTGGCGGAGTTATCCTTACCACCAAGATGATTTGAAAAAAGGGTGGATACTCCGTGAGTAGAGATGTTTTATCCAATGTACCTCTTGACATGAGTGCTCCTCGTTAGTTGAAATAAGTTAGTTAGAAGCAATCTTTATATCCCTTAATTATGCGACCACATAGGTTTAGCTATTGGAGATCCATGTAAAAGCTAAAAAAGAATGACTCTACCTTAGGAAAGTGGGGATCCCTCTTCCGGTAGGGGTTAATACTGGGATTCCTTGTGAACATCTCATTTTCTATGTCGGTTAAAGCTAGCCCCCACAAATAAATGTAATGAAATAAGTCTTTTTAAGGGTGTTCTACTAAGGGTATGTGGTATAATGGGACGACGTCTATCCATTCCACAAGTGGACATTTGGAAGGAGTCTTGGTTTGTCCTTAAATGAAAATTTATTAATGAGTTACTATATGTTGTTAATAAAATAAGTTGACTTTATGTCTAATAAAAATGAAACATGTTGATCTTATGTATAATGCTGATGAAAGTTATGTAATTGATGAATGTGATGTGCCTAGCTAGGGTGATTTCTAAGGAGCACTAAGGTGGAAGTAGTAGTATGGGATGCCACTTTCACATTGCACTAGTGTAACTTGGGGGTTGTCTTTGTGGATAGTCTTTATGTGAAGTTCTCAATGGCGTGTATGTTTCCTTTAGTAATGAATGTTGACTTGTTGAGTTAAAATGAAGCATTCTTATCTTTTGTATTCTTAAGGATCACTTATGTGTGTATTGAAGAGGTTGTATGGGCGGTCTCTTCATGTCTTACCTAGGGAAATTTTAGGATAACTTTGGATAGGAATGTCTAAATGTTCAATGTGTTACTTTATAAATGTGACTAACTTTTGAGAATTGTGGAAGTATTACTCGTATGATAAATGATGACTTGTATGATGCCTTTTAAATTTGATTCTTGACAGTTTTATGAAAAGAGCATGAGAAGTATGTTCAACTAAAATGTCCTCGTTCAAGCATGTTTTTGAATATTACCATACTTAGTACAATGTTTGTACTAACTCCAGATTATTCTGTATTTCTAAAAGTATAGATGGAAGGAAAGTGAGGGTTCCTAGAAGGTGAAGCTTGGAAAGTAGATTTCTCTCAAATTTTGTATGTCCTCATAAGTTCAAGTACATGAACTGTGTTTCTTTAGTTTAACTCTTTTAAGACATTGTATAAGACTTAGTATGTTTCTTTAAGTGAAAAGGGTTGTGACCCTATGGTGTTAAGACGTGTCTAAGTTGTCTTGTGATGATGAGACCTCGTTCCTTATTTTTATAAAAGAGTTTGTTATTAGTCATGTTGTTAAAAGTTTTAATTCCGAACGACATTTCAAAACCTATGTGATGAATGAATGCTAACAGGCTGGTAAAAGACCTCCGAGGGGTCAAGTAGGTTGCGTGACGACTTAGGGGTACTCTCGGGTAGTTAAAAACTTAGTTTGAGAGCATAAGATTATGGAAGATAGTCTTAGGATCCAAAGCCTTACAAGACACGTCTAGTAGAGTATTGTTCATCGGTGTCAGTTGCGATACATCTATGAGCTAGAGGCTACAGGACGATAGATGTTTCATTTTCTTCATTACTCTTGTGTCGTGCCTAAACTTTAACTCCATATGATGTTACACCATCAAAATAACTTAGGTTGAATTAGAGACTAAACATGTCGCTTATGAGTTTATTAAGTTCTTAAATGACTAATTGTTGTGTTAAAAGACAATGCATTAAGTTTGGAGGTGTTTGGAGGTCAAACGTCGAAGAACGTCCAATACATTCAAAAGTTTTGCCTTGAAACGTGCTTGTGTGTCTTAGTGTGTTTCAACTTGTTTTATGTGGTTTTTATAGTTCAAATTGATATGAGAGGTTCTTAACATGTATAAAAGTGTATTTGAGGTGGAAACGTCTGGGAAAAACACTCCAAATACCAACCAAAGGGTCCTTAAGGAGGACCCAACCTTTGCCAACAAGATGCCCAGGGCAGCAATAACACTCCAAAAGTACATTACCGAAGCTAGAGACTCACATTATGAACTTAACCTTAAAATAGTTTTCCTAAGACTAAAATAATGTTTATAAACCATTTAGGATTTTTTTGAGTCAAGGCGTCAAGAAACATCCATGACGTCCGGAAACTAGCTAAATCAAACTAGTTGACGTACCTATGTTTGGTTAATATTTGGGTGGGTCGTATGAAGTCTAAAACTAGTAAAAAGTTGCCTTGCGACACGTGCACTCCACGAGGTGCACTGCCTCAACCCAGATATCAAAATAAAATGTGAAATAGACCATGCGACGTGCAGCCACTTTCCATATTTGTTAATGTCGTATTTTAAGCATTCTGACTTCACAAAAACAATATATTGAATAAGGGTCATTTTTAATTCATTTTTTATTCACCTAAATCAAATTACCTAAACAAAACCAGAATCTCTCACCTTTCTTTACTTTCTCTCTCTATTCATCCTCCATTAAAAGATCAAAGAAGCTTGGAGAAGAAGACCAAGTTCTCAGATTTTCTTCTCACATTTTGTTGATTTAGATCCATTAAAGTATGGGTTGTTCACTCTTGGGATTCCTTTCCCCAAGAGGTCCTTTCAAAGTTGATTTTTAAATCACCCAATTCCGAGGGTTTTTCTCTTCTAATGGGTTTTCTTCTAAACATGAAATTGATGATTGATTATGATTAATTGTGATTGCATATGACTAATTCTTAGGTTTATTTTATCTATTCTAATTCTTCCATTGACTAACTATAGTAATGTATTGTTGGTATTGGATCTATTTCTTGAATAATTCATGATGAACCCTACCCCTCTAACCCTAGGTTATGAATTTAAGTTAATTGGGATAGGGATGATGCTATTGACCTAGTATTATATTGTATTAATTACTATTGAATGATGTTATGACACCCATTTTTGGGTTGAATTTGATAGTTGATTGTAAAACCTTTGATAATGGCTTGTGAAGGAGATGTGGTAAGTCTTGTGATCTCAACCCTTTACTTCAATTATGATTGCTTGTTTAGTAATGATGTTATATTGAAGTATACCTTATGATGAAATTGATTAGGGTTGGTACGATGTTGAATTCAAAGTTTTGAATTATGACTTATGAGTTCTTGTCTAAGATGTAATGACATAAGGGTGGTCATGAATTTGCCTTTATGCATTGTAAAAATGTGTGTAACAACCCTAAAAATGAATAAGCTAAGAAATGCTAATGTATCAAGAATGCCTACGATTAGACCAGTGTTCACACGGATTGATGCGCGTAGAACCAGACCTCGGAACCCTTACTACAGCCAAGCCAACTAATTTGGGGAGTTAGTTGAGCTTGTAAAGGTTGGGTCCAACCATGTAGGGCTCTCGAATACGAAGATTTACTCGAAGGAGTCTTTACCAGACTTAAAAAGAAGAAATCTTAGGTTTGAAGGGTCTAGGGGTAAAATGGTCTTTTTCCTAGCTAAGGGTAGTATTGTAATTACCCTAAATATGCAATTAATTATTTAATTAATAAAGTGGAGGGGAAATTGGGGGAGAGAGGGCCGAAATTGAGCCCTTGAAGTGAAGTCTTGCTACACCCGGGTTCGAACCTAGGTGGGAGCAATGATTTAATGTGATTTTTTTTAATTGGTGAATTAATTTAATAAAATAATAATTAATGGCTGATTTAAGAAAAAGGAAAATCAGATTTTTATTATGAATTATTATTTATTTATTAATTAATGTGTTTATGACTAAGTCTCCTAGTTGACTAAGTCTAAACTACTTCACCTCTTTTAACTCTCTCTCACGCTCATCTCTCTCATGTTTCTCCACTCTTTTCACGATTGCTCTCTGCCTAAACAACTACAAGAACAGAAAAATTACTAGAGTTCTTCACACTTGAAGAACTCACACGAAAATATAAGAAAAAAAGCTAAGTGAACACTTTAGGCAAAGAGAGGTTTTTTCCGTCGAATGTGTTGTGTTGAAACTTGGATTGAACGCGAGTTTTGGAGAAGGTTTGGGCAGAAACTTCAAGGTTTGAACGTCAAAATAAGGTATGGGTTTTCTTCTCTCTTGGTCACTTTCCCAAGAGATCCCTTAAGGTTAATATTATTCATTCGAAAACTAGGATTGTTTCCCCTTTTGCATGCCCTTGTAACTAGCTCCAAATGAATCGTAGGTTAGGTATGATTGCTGGTAGATTTAGGTGTATGTTATGTTTTTGTGATGAATATGATTATGTTTGTGTACTTGAAATCGTATGAAAGACAACCATGTATTCGAAAGTTTGTGCAAGTGTGTGCATGTGCAAAAATGTTACTGTGAATGTTACTGTGGATGAGGTCTAGGGTTAAGGCTTCAAGTATGACATTGTTTTGGTTGTCATTTTACGTGCATAAACCTATGTAAATCGTGATGTTCACTAAAATGGAAGTGGGTCTTATTTGAGTATCAATATTTTGGCTAAACGAATCCATGAAATACACCCCAAAAAGTGTTAAATGATCCATGAATTTTCCTATGTTTTCAAGTGGAAATATTGGTGAAAATAAGCTAAGAAAATGATTAAGTTTCCAGAAAAAATTATAAGTATAGTTTAGGCTAAAGTATAGAGAAGAAATCTGGAAATTTAATTTATTTTAAAGGGATGAGGCCACCAAGATTCGAACCTGTGACCTCACCCGTGTGACACCTTAAATTCGCAAGAAAAGAAAAGGGGTCAGGGGGATTCGAAATGGGGTATGCTGGCTGAGAAACGAGAGTGCAAAAATTAAATAAATTAAATGGAAGGCGTGGGAATCGAACCCACGACCTCCAGGCAGCGAATGAGTTGAAAGAAAATTAAAAGAAAGGAAATGTGAGGCGTGGGAATCGAACCCACGACCTCAAGGGTGTAAAGGAGAAAGGGAGAAATAAAAAGAAAATAAAGTGAGGCTGTGGGGGCTCGATCCCACAACCTCACTGCCAATGCATAGCTAAGTCAAATTTTAAATAAAAATAAAATAAGGAGGTTGTGGGGGTTCGAACCCACAACCTCTCAATTCCTAGCAAAATAATGAATAAATAAAGATAGGTTGTGGGGGTTTGATCCCACAACCTCTTCGTCTATGCGAATTGGACAAGAAAATTTTAAATGAAAAATAAAATGGGTTGTGGGTGTTCGATCCCACAACCCTTCGGCCAATTAAGAGTAGAATCCAAGGAGAAAAATAAAGAGGGAATGTTGATGTTGGGGCTCGATCTAGGGTCCCAATGTTATGTGGATTAAAAATAAAATCAAGGAAAAATGTAAGTGTTGTCCAAGGGATTCGAACTTGGGTTCCCTTGCCCAAATTTCCGTATTGATACATAAATCCTACGTGAATTAAATGTTCAAGAATAATGCCACCTCCTTAGATCGAAATCGAGATCTTGGCATACATACAAGATAAATTAGTCTTGTACTACTTAATCTTAGGAAGATATGAGTCACTTAACGAATTATGAATGAAGCCTCATGGCTTGTATGTATAGACCCATAAGTTTAGCATACGTTTAAAAATAAGTGCACCTAAGATGTAAGTAATGAAATGAAGTAACCCTAGAAGGGTTAAGTACGAGTGTAAAATACAATAAATGGCCAAGTGCATTGGCATACGATGAAATGATTACTATGTAATGAAATGATGAAACCCTAGAAGGGTTAAGTAAGAGTGTGAAACACACAAATGGACAAGTTCATTGGCATATGATGAAATGAACATTCACGTAAAATAGGGTGAGTAATTATGAAGATCAATTGTGCTAATGTTAATGAATGTGGTGACAACATGATATGAGGCTAATGTAAAAGATGAGAACAATCTCAAATGAGCCTAATTAATTGTTACCAAAACGTACTCACCTATGAGAGTGTAAATTTAATGAAGAGACCAGTCTCTATGAACACTCTAATGAAAGTATTGAGATTAACACACTTAATACTAATGATGAGATGAGAAATCATCTATTGAGCTATGATGTCCTCATACTAGAAGCCAGCTTCCATGACGTATGAGTTGAATGTAATGGAACTTTATACTGAGCACCGATAGACTAGCTATGAGCGGTGATGCCTTCTTTCGGGAAGGACGGAGGTTCACGTAGCTCTCATGAGATGAGACTGTCCGGCTTGTCGGATATGGGTCTCCTTATATCTCCTGGTCTTTGAACCTATACTGCCAATATAGGGATCTGGCGAGGTTTAATTCCCATGTACGCTAGCATGTTTTGGGTCACCTTGGATGGTGATTCCACCTCTTTTCGGTGTGAGGGAGACACTGGATTTCATGATGCTCACATGATCTATGTCGGTTAAAGTTAAAGTTCCCAATGAATAAATGAGGCCAGCCTCAAATGATGCACATAATGAAATGAATGATTCCAAAGGTGTTAGGTTAGGATAATCAAGAGGTGAGCTAGACTAAAGTAATGACACTAGGTTATTCTTGATCATTGCACAGCAAACCCGATGAAAGTCTTAAACTACATCCTAGGTATAGCTGGTGTTCACACTAGCCTATGAACGAAATGAAATGAAGTACGTATGAATGAATGAATCAAACTCTGTGTTTGCTAATGAAGACTCCCTAGTTGAGGTCCCATATGTTGAGCCCTCATTTTGGAAAGTCTTAATGTCAAGTCCATGATTCCAAGGTCTCATGGCATACGAATGAATGTTATAAAAGATGTTATGTGTTGTATGCTATATGATATGTGCTATGTGTAAGATGTTATGTGTTGTGTGCAATATGATAAGTATGATGATGCATGTTACTCTCATGGCATGACTTTTCTAATCAAAATTTTGAAAGCTCACTGACTTTCCTAATCCAAATTTGGAAAGCTCAGTGACTTTCCTAATCCAAATTTTGAAAGTTCACGAACTTTCCTAATCCCAATTTGGCAAGTCCACTGCCTTGACTTTCCATAATCATGTTGTTAGGAAAGAGCTATCCTTTCTCATGCATGTCCTTGGTGTGTGCTTGCATATACCCATACTTAGTACAAGTGTGTACTAATCCCATACAACTCTATATTTTTAGGTGTAGGCACAGGTGGACGCTAGAGCGTACAGTTTGACGTTGCAGCTATCCGGACGTAGAGCTTTAATCCGGACTGGGTAGGCCCTCATGCTTTCGATTATGTCTATCTTTACTATCTAGCTTAGATATAGGCTTTAGCTAGTGGAGCATGTTCCACTAGTGTTACTTTCCATTTTTATTTCAGACATTGTATTGGTGCTATTTTGGCAATTATACATTTATTACATTATTGTATTGTTTCTTTCATTTGATTATCCCTATATTAGATGGTTGATTTGTGAACGCCCATGATGTTAAGTTTAAAATGTTTAGCATGAAATAAGAAACAAATAGTTCAAATTTTCTGCTAATATTAACCTAGATGAAGTAACAATGACGTATGTAGGCTTGTCTGCGACCTCTGAGAGGTCAACGACGACGGTCTCGTCTGGGGTATAGATTCCGGTCGTGACAATATGATTATGTAAATGTGCTAACCTCACATGTGTGAATTGTAATGAAATGAAAATACTCATGCAATTCCTATTGAGCTATGATTATGACTACATAAGAGGTAGACCTTATGACCTAAACTAAGCTATGATTATTAATTAAAGACATTTCAAAATGTACTCTAGTTTAGCGCCGAGTGAACTAGAAGTGAGGAATGTTCGTTCCCACATAGGGAAGGTAGGTCACTTATGTACTCATGA
This sequence comes from Solanum sitiens, assembly GCA_016801875.1. Lineage (NCBI taxonomy): Eukaryota > Viridiplantae > Streptophyta > Magnoliopsida > Solanales > Solanaceae > Solanum > Solanum sitiens. The sequence continues at coordinate 1,558,637 of JABWTJ010000297.1, forward strand.
GGTTGGACACTATAATGCATGTAGCATAAAGAGGGTCCTAACTATATCTTGTAGTTCTTGAACTATGTTTCCGCCATTGGAATACTAGCTAGTGGATCCACGTAGATGCAATGTTAATGTTTTGGTACTACCTTGTCAAGTAGTCTGCCTTCTTTCGGTGTAGGGTTCCGTGACACCAGATTCCACATTAGCTCATGTGTTCTATGTCGATTAAGGCAAGATGTTCCCGAAAGTAAAATGAAGTAATAAAGTTAACTCTAAATATGATGACCTAAGAGGTTTAGCTTAGTCTGGGTAGGGTTAGGGGACTCTAACTATAAATTGCACTAGTTAGCCTTGACGAAATTCATAGAAGGATGTTCTTTTGTGCTCTTATGTTTGTAAAGGTAAATTATATGTATATGTTGATCTACACGTTAATGACACTATGTGATATTGGTTTCACTTATGAACATATGGTTGGTCTCTATTGCTAAAGTATGATAATGATTACTCGTAATGGTTTAGTATGTGAAGTTGGGCATTGTTTATAGTTCTTATTGGGTTTATTTGATTGAGTGAGGTTATGGGGCCTTAATTAGTCATTGAACTAGTGGACTTAATGAGGGTTCATGAGTAATGGTGTTGCTTTGGTTATGATTTTATGAACTCTTATACATTATTGTTGATATTATAACTAGATGATAGAGTTGTCTTGATTAGGTGCTCAATTATGCTTATATGGATGTTGACTTGACTAGACTTCGTATTGTTAATCTTGTGATGTACATGCTCTTGAATTAAGGAAAATGTGCTTATTGACTTGTGTTGGTTCTTGAATATGCACAAGTTTATTCAAAGTAACTTGGAATGCTTTTATCAAATGTCCCTTTTAGCATGATTTCTAGGTTGTGTGTGCATATGTGACCATTCTTAGTACAAGTGATGTGCTAACCTCATTTCTACCTTTGTCCCAAATATTTTAGGTTCCTGTCGTTGAAGGGTTCGTGACCATTTGCAAGCAAGGCTTGGAATCTTTCTCCAAGTGGGTATGTACTTAAGTCCTAGGATAATGCCTTGTTATTACTCTAGCTATGGTTCTTTGATATTGTATAAAGACAATCTTTTCATTCATGTTGTTTCAATATATTGTTGTAACACCTAAGTGGAATTTATACATTTTTGTAAGGGCTTATTCCCATGTTGATTTGACTCAGTTTAGATGGTTTATTATGAGACATCCCTTTTAAGACTATGTTATGTATCTTATATATATGTGCCATAAAAGTAGAAGACTATGTATTCTTCTTGTACGAAGGTTCTACGTATACTCGATATAATATATTATGTGTAAGCGTAAGGTCTAAGTAAACATCATGAAGTAATTGTAGATGAAAAGTTTTAACTTTTCCGTATTTTTAACCTTTGAATGTAATGATGAATGCTAAGATGCTAGTCCTAGCCCTCTGTGAGGACGATGACGCCGGGTACATCTAGGGGGTGCTCCTCAAATGAGAAAAAATTAATATTAGAGCATGTGGTTGAATATCCCTAGGAACGATGTCTCATTAAACCACATCTATATAGATTCTTATTCATAATTATGAAGTGCGCCACACTTATGAATGAGAGACTATGTGATTCTTAAGAACCCTCAACTTTTTGTATTCCTATGTCGTGGCTCTAGAGTCTTGTTATGTCCTTTCACCTAAAATTGTATCATGGATATAGGTATAAATACTCAAATGTCATCGGCAAGAAGGGACAAAGAAGGCATTGCTAATGTGGGATTTAATAACAACCAAGCGTCTCCACAAGACAACCAAGTGCCTCCACTTCAAGAAGTTGCTATGGGTGATCAAGTTCCGGTTGTTCCTCCACTTATGACGGATGTTGAGATAAAGGCAAATTTTCTCAATTTGGCTTGAGCCATGACCTTTCAAGCCAATACCATCACTTCTCATGTCCAATCCATGATGGCCTAAGTTAATAAGGAGGTTGAACCCCGAGTGCCTCAACATGCTAGCACTATGGCCTCTCGTTTGAGAGATTGTACTAGAATGAACCCACTTATGTTCTTCGGTTCAAAATTAAATGAAGATACCCAAGATTTCCTCGATGAGGTCTATAAGATTCTCTATGCAATGGGTGTGACCTCGATTGAGAAGGCCGAGTTGGCGGCTAATCAACTCAAGGATGTGGCCCAAACATGGTATGTGTAATGGAGGGATAATAAATCACTTAGAGGTGGTCCGGTGACTTGGGAGATCTGAAAGAATGAATTCTTTGATGAGTTCTTTCATAGTTAGTTGAGGGAATCTAAGGTATATGAATTCCTTAAGCTTCGTCAAGGAGGTATGACTGTACTTTACTATTTCTTGAAATTCACTAAATTGTCCAAGTATGCTCATTCCTTGGTGTCAAACCCAAGGGATGAGATTAGTCGTTTTCTTAAGGGGGTGTCCGAAGACATGGTTGAAGAATGTCGTTACGCTATGCTTCATGATAATATGAATATCTCTTGTATCATTGTTCATGTTCAACAAGTGAAAGAGATTAGACTAAGGAGAAAGAGTAAGGAGGCCAAAAAGGAAAAATATTATGAAGGTTGTTCTTCTAAGGGTAGGCTTAATGTAACGACCCTAAAAATGAAATAGGTCAAACTAGATCTTCACATGTGTTTCATGAGTTAATAATGTATTAAAATAGTATATTTTAGTATTAGAAGTCAGTTCGTAAAGTTTGGGAGCGTTTGAAAGTCAAACGCCCAAGACATCCGGAAACTAGTCGATGTTGAACTAGTGTGTCGTAGTGTTTTCTAGTGATGTTTTTGGTGATGGTTTGAGAGTTAAATTGAGTGTAAATGGTTCCTTTGTGTTGATTGATATTTAAAGGGTAGAAACATCCGAGAATGACGCCTCCGAGACCACCCTAAGAGCCCCAAAGGAGGACCCAAACATGGGTCAAGATGCTGGCCAAAGAAGCGTGCAGGAGCAGGATCTGGAGCGCTAACTCGTGACGCGCTTGTAGCACGAGGTACACTGCCTCAAAATGTTGAAAGGCAGAATCTGGAGCTTTCTTTGCGACGCGCAGCCAAGTCCCAGATTTGTCCGCGACGTTTTTAAGTTAAATTTCAAGTTAAAAAAGGGTCCAAATGGTGTGGGGTCTTTTGGGAACTTTGGGGATCATTTGTGTCACACCCAAATCCTGGAGCCGGATGAGATCGGCGTCGTTAACCTCTCAGATGTCGCAGACAAGCCTCTTCTTATCTTTCATCACAATCATAAAGTTATATTTTGCGGAAAATTAAAAACTTTTAACATACTAATGAAGTATACTTAGACTTCATACTTAAGATTCATAAAGATATACGATATTCTAAAACTGTCTCACATATATAGAAACCATCTAAGAGTGCAAATATGGACTTAGCCAATAATAGTCAATATGCCATATAGGCCTTAATACAAAAGAATCCAAAGAACATAAATAGAAATATAAAAACTTCTAAGTCTTCATAACGCTGGAATATAGATGATATCATCTCGAATGTGAGGACCTACAAAGACTTGGAGAAAGAGTTCCAAGATTCTTCAAATCAACCTCTTTAAATTCAATGGTTGGAACCTACAGTTGTAGTAATATAAAGAAATGGGGTTGGTACGCCACATGTACTAAGTATGGGTATATGCACATAACACATAGGGACATGCATGAAAAAGGATCATTTATCATCTCTTTAGAAAATATATTAAGTCAAATGAAAAGCTTCAATGCACATACCATATAACATATACAAGTTAAAACATGATCATAATCAAAGACATATTCTCATAGAGTCATGTTAACATTTCATATCCAATAGATCATATAGACACAACATACAAAACAATTCCCAATGAACTCATCCCCAACCTACAAGTGCAATGGTCATGTGAAGCCACATAACCCCACACAACCAAGTAGATAAGATAGGAGACCATATGTAAAGCCTTGCTTCATGTACTTCTAACATAAGTAGTCATCACCTCATATAACAATATAAGCAAATAACATATTCATCATAATGACCAACATCATATAAGTGTAACATCATGTATCATAATAATCATATCTTTCATGTTATCATATTCATAAGAACAATCTCCTAGGACTTCCCTTAGAGTCAACTTGTGCAATGTCTAGGTAGAGTCCCATACCCCTACCTATACTAAGTAGACTCCTCAAGTCACCCTAGTCAACGTTCATTTACTTGTCTTTCATTTTATATGAGGGAACATTCGCCATAAACGACATAGACCATGTGAGATAAACATGGAATCTGGTGTCATGAAACCCCACACTGGAAGAAGGTGGTCTACCGGCCAAAGTAGAACCTAACATGAAATAGCTTTCTAGGTGGATCCACTAGCTAGTATCCTATGGTGACTACATAGTTCAACAACTAGGAGATATGTTAGAGACCCATAGTTCCGCATTACATGGCAGCCTCAATCTGATGAGAATCAATGTGAACCTACCTTCCAACTAGGGAAGGGACACTTCTCAAATCTAGTTCATCGGTGCTTAGCTTAACTCCCTCTCTTGAATAACCTTTAAGTTGTCTTTTATCATAAACTTATCATAGGTCATAGGAGATTAACTCCTTGTATAACATGATCATAATCTCTTTTAGATTAGATGAGAATTTCCTTTCATCATAACCCTTCATATGTGAGATTAACATAACATAATCACCTTGTGTAAAGCATACAAGGGATATCATAACTTGCATTTTCGTATTCTTATCATGATCTCACAATTTACATGTTCATATCCCAACATACTCACATAGAAACATCATACATTCATTTCAAATCATAGCATCATAATTATAGGCTAACATAAACAGTGAGAGTAATCACACTTAGAAGACTTACCTCTTGCTTCCAAGAATCTTATTCATCATGCAATATTCATAATCATACATAGTGAAATACTCAATGGCATAATAAAAAACAACTCATCAAATCATGTACAAGATCAATGCATAGCGTAGGAGAAGGTAAATAGGTCGTTAAAGGGTTAATTCAAGTCTTAATTCTAATCCTAACGTTTACACATTATCAAATACCATAAAAAAACCATTCGAAAAAATCACTTAGAGAAACATCATGTATCACACGACATTCAAACATTATCAATCAATAACTCAACAATTCGTGCAAAAATTGAATATAGAAAACATTTACTTTTCATTGAAAATCATAAATCTAGGGTTAGGAAGAAAATCCGATTAGTAGAGTAAAAACCCTAGTATTTGAAGTTCTTGAGAACTTATCTTGAAAGGACCTCTTGGGGAAAGGAATCTCAGGAGTGAAAAATCCATACCTTATATATGAAGAATCCACGAAATCTGATTGAAAACTTTGAAACCTTCGTCTTCTCCCTTAAGTTTTTCTTGTTTTTCAATGTGGTTTAGAAAAGAGAGTGTTCTTGAGAGATTGAGAGAAATTTTGTTTGATATGATTTGGGACATTGTCTAAAACTGACCTAATATCAATATATAGTCGTCCCATGAATTACCCAAAAGACCCTCCACTTAAATGGGTCTTTTTTAATAAGTTAAATTACCAAAACTCTCCTCTTAAATTGACTAAAAATAGGAGAGCATTTGACTTAACCAAATTCTGAAAATTTGCTAAGTGTCTCGGGTTTGACCATGAATTTAAATTAATTAATTAAGCTGCTAATTTAATTAATTAAGTATCCTAGTGTAATAACTAAAGTACCCCTAAGTCACTAGGACCATAACGAACCCATTTGGACCATCCTAGGTTAGGTACTAGGATGTTTCTTTAGTTAGCTACTCGGCTAGTGTCACACGGTTAGGTGTGAGGATTTCGGCCACACTAGTTAGTTCCTTTTTGTTAGTCCTAGGTTAGTTAGCTAGTTAGGCCAGTTAGTAAGAACCTAGGATTGGTTAGGAAGCTCGGCCCCATGAGACTTGACCCGACGCGTGCCGATCCCTAACCACCCTAACCAAATCAGTTGGGATTGGACACTTGTCTCTCGGCCGCAAGCACATGTGCTTATAAACGTGTTGCCGCGCACTTTCCTAACCGTGCACTTTGTACTTGCACTTGGAAAGTTCACTTCTTGTCCAAGGATCCTCACTATGTCCTTGGGCACTGCTTAATCAACATGATCATTTTAAATGATCATGTGCTATGGTACCTAGGCTTGACACTTGGATGCCTCGTACCTAATGTGTGTAAGCGATGAAAATAAAATTTTTAGCTTAGGGTCTTCATTGCAGGTACAATTCCTAAAAAAGCTTTGATTGGAGTATTTTAACATCAAAATGTATTCTAAGTTACTTGTGTATATATAGAAATTGGCTAACACCCTTAAGTCAATATTCTCTAACATGCCCAATATTACTCAATATTGGGCATTGGGATGTCTATGTACCTCAATACATATTCTTAAAACATAATAGACTCCTCACTAGACAAGTACATTTTCTGGAAACATCATTTTAAGCATTATTAAATAGATTAAGCTCGAGGCTAAGTTATTGTCACACCCGGATCCTAGATCCCATATGAGACCGGCGTCGTTAACCTCTCAGAGGTCGCAGACAAGCCTCTTCTTAGCTTTCATCACAATCATACAGTTAAATTTAGCGGAAAATTAAAAACTTTTATTGAAGTATACTTAGACTTTATATAACCGCATAAAAATGATATACTAACTGCTCAAACTAAACAACAATCTACCAATAGATTAAACAATTGAAATTCAGAATCATAATATTAGTAATAGTTTGCCAAATGGGCTTTAATACAAATGCTTGAACAAATGTTTGAAATGAAACGCTAGGGACAACATCCACTAGCTATGTCTAATTACTACAACATTTTAGGCCTACGACCACACTATATCTTGACAACGCTTGTAAAGTGTTGCCTAAAATATTTTTGGCTATACTTTTAAAGTGTAGCCAATGTTTTTAACTTTTGGCAATAATAATATTGACAACACTTCTAAAGAGTACTCTTTAATACTATAGGCTACACTTTATAAGCGTTGTTATAGTATGAGATAAATGGCAACAATTATTTATATATATGGCAACACTTTTAAAGTGTCTTATTTTTTATAATTGTAATAACTACACATTACAAGTGTGGCCTTAAAATTTTCACTAAAATTTTATTCCCTCCAATATTTTCAACTCTCCCTCCCATTTTTATTGGCCAAAAAAAATAATTAATAAAACATTATCTTTTCTCTTTCTCCAACTTTACTCTTTCTCCAAAAAAGCTTTTTACTTTACTCTTTCTCCAGATTTCTCTAGAGTTACTCTTTCTCCAAACATTATCGACGAACTTTAGATGAAGAACTGAAGGTGAAGAATTGATATTGACGAACTGATCTAGAGATTAAGTTGATAATTGATATCGACGAACTGAACTTTAGATGAAGAACTGAGCTGAAGGGAAGAACTGAAGAAAGTAAAACTGAGCTGAAGATGAAGAGTTGAAGATAAAAAAATGACGGGTTGAAGCTGAAGAACTGAAGTGTTGAGCTGAAGATACCTCCAATATCGTTATTTTCAAGCACAAGTACTGATTTCAACAAGTGTAAGATTCAGCAGTCGATATTCTTTTTTTTTTCCTTCTTAAGATTAAAATAAAAGCAGTCTTGTTGTCAACTGATTGGATTTTTGTTTAGTGTTTAGAAGGAATAGATTAATTTGGGTTTTTTATAGCTTAACTTCCAAAGTAAGAGAAGAAAGTTCCGAAAATCTAAACAACAAAGTGAGCCCTAGGCATATTCAGCAGACGTGAAAGAGGGAATTACCAATCGTAAGACTTTGAGTCGGTTAGTATCGTATGCTCCCTGCTCTTTACAGGATTTCCTGGTTCTATTTTACTTCTGTTTTTTTTGGTTTAGTTGATTGAAGTGAGATTTTTATGTTAAATCTAATTAATTTGGAGTAGCAACTATTGTTTAAATGTCATATTTATATGTATGATTAACGAAAACACATAGGCAGGCATGTGGTTTTTGGTATGTATGAAGAAATGAATGTTGATGCAAATAAGAGAACTGCCTTCAATTATTTGATCTTGTTTTCCTGCTGATTTCTTAAAAATAAGGAACTATCTTGTTGCTTGACATTCACTGCCTGTTAGATGGAGTCCACGTAATGGCTAAATAGATGAAAATATTGTCCTTCTCTGACGAGCCTTTATTTGTGCACATGCTGTACATTATGTTTTTCTAAGTTTCTAACCAATATATATATATATATATATATATATATAGTACGATGTAAATTCTAATTAATCAGAGCTTCCTTTTTCTATTTTCCGTTCTCCTGCAACTTATTTTTCTATGAACTTATTGTCTTAGCTGTCATATTTTGTAAGAAGTCAGTATAGAATTGAATTTCTAGCGAAACTATATAGCCTTTTTTTTACGAAGTCAGTATTAGCTCAATATTGTTGAAACATGTTAAACCAAGGAAAAAGAATCTCCATGACAGTATTAGCTTAGGATTCTTGAAACAAGTTAAACCAAGAAATTCACAGGAGCATTTCCAAAAAGATCTTACTAGCCATGTTCCGAAGTGCATTCTCAGCTACCTGTTGCTGAGCATCCTTCCTAGTCTTACCCATCCCAACACAAAATCTCTCACCGATAATGAAGACCTAAAGATTATTCAGGCTCAGATTTCTGAATATAAAACCTTATGCAGTTTGTCAAAATATAGATGCCAAAATAATTATACGCTTTTATATGATAAACAGTGATCGGAGCAGTACTCTCATATAAAAATGAATATTTTAAAAGATAGACATTAATAGACAGTTTATAAGCACCACAATTGTTAGACTGAAATATCAAGATATAAAGATCCGTGAATATTATTTTATTTGGTCATTTTTTATTCATATTCTTATTTTTTTCCTTTTAGTATTAGGCAGTGGGCATTAGAGACAGAACAATGAGCTTTGTAGCTTAAAGACGCTCCTGGTTTCGTCTCTATCCCGAGTTTGTCGCTCCGAGAGAGGTACATCTCTTTACCTTTAATTTTTCCTTTTTTGGTTTCAGGAAAAGAGTGTTATGCGGTGTTGTGATTGAAATATTGAGCTGCTAGTTTGTATCAGTTTGTTAGTTGATATCATTTGATTTGTTTTCTCAAAGTTAACTTTGTCTTCTTCTAGTTTGTTCAAGATGGTCTGTAGTTCTTTCAGTCGCAATTTTAAGTGTGCCTGCCATGTGTTCCGGGTTCTCGAAATAGGTCTGTAAAATCTGGTTGTTTACCTTTCTCTTGAAGTGTGGCTCATTTCTCTTTTCAACATCTTTTAACTTAGTGATTGTATATCTCCATCTGATTATTCTCAAATGCTATTTGATGCTATCAGGTTTCAAGTTTTAATGTTCAATTTGATCAAACATAGTTTTTCTAGGTCCTGAATTTGTTTGAATTTATTTTAGTACTGTTTGTATGGACTACATATTGTGAGCAAGTGAGATAGTATACTCAGAAACTATTTTGTCGCATTAAAGTAACTAAACTTTACACACTATATAAGTTACTTTTAAAAAGTTAGTTGTCAACTTATCCTCGAGACAACAACTGATCACCAAGAATTAGGAAATCCATCACAACAACTTATAGTACTGTTTGCACAGGCTTCCACAACTCATCTGATTGGTTGTAGAGGTTATACTAGTTGTGTTGTTGATTGAAGATAATTTGATCAATTCTATATTAAAGGATCATGATTTCAACCACAAACCTATGGAGTCGTCAACTTTAGGTTTAGGGTCTTTGTCCAATGGTTTTGAACTGCTTAGTCGTAAGATTTTGCCACTACCACAAATTTCATTGTATTTGTTTTAACATTTTTGTAGATTTTAATGATTTTCTGGAAAATAGATTAGAGAATGTTGGTTATGCTGTTCTAGTACGGTTTTTAGAACTCCTCTGCCATAAATAAAAGGTATGAAGCTTCAATGCTATTGCCACTGTAATGTTCTTCTTTTAATTTCTTCACTTAGAGCAACTACATATATTGATGCTAGTTATCTGTTGTCAAACCAGTAAACATCGATTACATAATTTTCTGGGCTAGTTCTCTCCATTTAATCTATGTTACATATAAATATGTACTTCAAGCATATTTACTTAAACATATCGATAATAGATTGTGAGAGGAGCTAGTTGTACAACTTAAAACTGCTTCTTGATAGAACTTTTTAATCTTGATTATTTCATTTAATTGAGTCTACCCTATTAATTTAATTTCTTTTTTAATTCTTTCTATCCTATTAATTTTACTTATTTTTCCTTGGTAGTGTAATCAACATTCAAAAATATTTGAGGAGGATTCAAGGTTTGATTTCGACTAGCACAAGTGTCATGACTAGGTAAGAATGTTTTATCATGTCATAACGTCTGATTCTGATAACTTACTCATGGATTTTAAAATTTATTTGTGAAGTAGTAAATGATTTAATGATTGTTACTTACCGATATATTAAACATTGATCTTCTTTTAGGAATTCAAATATCTAATCCAAGGATTGGATGAAGTTAGCAAGATATAGCAAAGAGTATATTGATGGTGTTGAATCATTCTTAGATTTTGCTTACTCTTATGGAGATCCTCAAGGAGAGGAAATTCAGTGTCCATGTGCAAAATGTTGTAATATTCATTGGACTCGAAGAAATGTAGTGTATGATCATCTAATAGCCTATGGATTTGCTAATGGCTATACTAGATGGATCAATCACGGGGAATGGGATATCAATTTTAATGTTGACGATGATATGGATTGCTCGCATGATGATATTGATGGGTTGTTGAATGATCAATTTAGAGATGTTGTACAGGCTGAACGACTTTATGATGGTCAAAATGAAGATGCCAAGAAATTCTATAAATTAGTTGAAGAGGCAAGCCAAGAATTATATCCTGGTTGTACTACAGGATTCTCTAAATTATCATTCACACTTCATTTATATTTGCTGAAGTGACTACATCGATGGAGCAATGAATCATTCACTTCTCTTTTAGAGTTATTAAAAGAGGCGATTCCCAAGTTGAATATTCCTTCGTCTTACAATAAAATAATGTCTATGGTTAAGAATCTTGGTCTTGATTATGAGAAAATTGATTCATGTCCCAGTGATTGCATGTTTTTTAGGAATGATCATAAGGATGATGAATTTTGTCATACTTGTGGAGCTTCACGATATATTAAATCTCCTGAAGTTGATAGTGAACTTGAGCCTTCAAAAAAATAACATCGAGTTTTAGCAAAGACTTTGAGACACTTTCCATTAATTCCTAGACTCAAAAGGCTATTTATGTGCTCAAAGACGGCAGATTCTTTGAGGTGGCATGAGGAGGAGCGTTCCAAAGATGGAAAGTTAAGGCATCCTGCTGATGGTCTAGCATGGAAAGATTTTGATAGGTTGCATCCAGATATTGTAGTAGATTGTCGCAATGTCAGACTTGGTTTGTCAAGTGATGGGTTCAATCCATTTCGAACCGTGAGCATATCACATAGCACATGGCCAGTAATGTTGATGGTGTATAATTTGCCGCATTGGATGTCCATGAAATCTGAATATTCTGTACTTTTTTTACTTATACCTAGGCCGCGATAACCTGGAAATGACATTGATATTTACTTAAAACCATTGATATATGAGTTAAAATTATTATGGGATTTTGGGGTTGAAACATATGATGCTTCAATAAATCAAACTTTTCAAATGCGAGCAACACTTATGTGGACTATCATTGACTTTCCTGCATATGCTATGTTATCTGGTTGGAGTACAAAAGGAAAGTTTGTTTTCCCTTGTTGTAACTATGGCATTAATTCTCACTATCTTAAACATAGTCGGAAAATGTGTTATATGGATCATCGTGTTTTTCTACCCATGGATCATCCATGGAGATCTAACAAAAGATCTTTCAATGGTAAAACTGAATTCAGGACTCCTCCACCCTTTTTAAGGGGAACTGATGTGCTTAATAGCTTACTGCATTTTGAAAATGTGTTTGGAAAAAAGAGAAAGAGATCAATTGATGGCCCATGGAAAAAAAGGTCAATTTTTTTGAATTACCTTATTGTCAACACAATTTATTACGTATAACCTTGATGTAATGCACATAGAGAAGAACATAGTTTATAGCATACTTGGAACTCTTTTGGATATTTCTGGAAAGACAAAGGATCATGCAAAAGCCCGATATGATTTGAAAGATATGGGAATCAGAAAGAACCTTCATCCAAAAGATACTGAAGATAGTAAGAGAACAAAGTTTTCAAAAGCGTGCTTCTCAATGAAAAATGGAGAGTAATCAATTGTTTGTGGAGTTTTAAAGATAGCCAAGCTACCTGATGGTAGTGCCTCCAATATATCTAGGTATGTGCACATTGATGAAAGAAAATTGTCTAATTACAAAACCCATGATGCTCATTTCATGGTACATTACTTACTTCCAATACAAATCAAAAGCATTCCTCCTGATCATGTGCCTATTCCTTTGATTCGTCTTTGTTCCTTCTTCCATCGTTTGTGTCAAAAAGTAATCACATTGGAGGAACTGGATTGGTTAGAAGTAGAGTTCATAGAAACAGTAAATCAGTTGGAGCGAATTTTTCCTCCTTCATTTTTTGATATAATGATTCATTTGTCCATTCATTTGGCAAATGAAGTGAGATTAGGAGGCCCAGTTCAAAATCGATGGATGTATTCCACCGAAAGAGAAATGGGTACATTCAAATCATACATTTGCAATAGACATTATCCAGAAGGTTGCATAGCAGAAACACGAGTGGGAGTAGATTGTATGAATTTATTCTACAAATATCTGCATAGGGGTGTGCATACCAGATTTAACAAAATTGACTGAAATAATGATGAATGTGACCCAAGTGATGCAGAAACTTTGAGTTTGTTTCCTAAAAAAGGAGTTCCTTTAGGAGCAAAGAAAACTGATCTAATCATTTTAGATGACAAGTCACTAAGTCAGGCACATTCATACTTATTGGGAAATTGTGACCTTAATTTGAATATAGTATTTTTTTGTATAATTAGTTTTTAACTTATTTTAGTTATAATTTTAACAAAAAATAATATTTTGTGTAGAGAGCATGAGCAAGAGGTTAATAATGAGCCACGAAGATCTAAATGGAGAAAGGTCAAGAATCATTGTCAAAACTTCTCTCAATGGTTTGAAACTCGTGTTTTGGAAAAGGATGTGCCTGATTTTCTAAAACAATTGTCTAGAGGAACAAATTTTGTTGCAAAAAGATATTCTGGGTATCTAATCAATGGATATAGGTTCCATGTTAGGAAGCGTGTTGCAAGGCGTAAAACACACTAATAGTGGTGTTACAGTAGTTGTATTAACTACAAGCTTTGCAAGCTCAAAGGATAAAAATCAGATTGCTGCAGATTTGACTTATTATGGCAGAATAGTTGATATTCTTGAATTAGACTATTACGATCATTTTAAGGTTGTTGTATTTAAGTGCGATTGATATGAGGTTGAAAATTAAGCTTATGGCCTTACTTATGTCCATTTTAACAAGTGATGCTCTCAGGAAGAGCCTTTTGTGCTTGGATCTCATGTACACCAATTCTTTTATGTGCAAGATTCATATGATCAAGATAAACATTATGTTATGAATACTGTTCCGAGAGACTTGTTTAAAATGGGTGATGAATTTGAATTTAATCTCCTAGAAAGTTATGACAACGAGCCATCTGAACATTTGATGGGACGAACTATACGAAAAGATAATGGTGAAGTACTATTAACAAGGACTGATGTACCAGAAATAATTATTGATGTGCTTTCAAAAGAATTTGTTACTCAACAACCTGAGGTCAAGTATGAAGAGGAGTTTAAAGATGAGTGTATATATGAGTTTGAAGATGAGTTTGAAGACGAGTCTCAAGATGAGTATGGAGATGAGGCTGAAGATGAGCTTGAAGATGACTCTGAAGAAGAATTTGAAGATGACGCACCATGAGTTTCATTATTTTTGTGATGACCATATAGTGGTCGCTTACTTTTTTTGTAATTTAATTGTTTTTTGGTACAAACACTTAATGATATCTAATATGTGGAATTGAAGATTAGATCACTACATTGTTTATGTATTTTATTGCCTTTTTTCATGCGCCTAATTGTTGTTTGGTCAAGTAATTTATGTTGGCTTCTTGTTTGATTAATAATTTACGAAGAAACCTGTACGCCTAGCTGAATATTGTTTTATTTTGATGTTTGTTATTTATATTCTTATTTGTTTTTTTTTTATTTTCAGGCAGTGAGCATTAGAGGCAGAACATTGAAGTCTGTAGTTTCAAGTAGCTCCTGGTTTTGTCTCTGTCCCGAGTTCCTCGCTCCGAGAGAGGTACTTCTCTTTACCGATAATTTTATATTTTGTTGCCCTTTTTTTGTTGTTGGATGTAATGTGAAATTGATTGTGGGAGATACTTATCTGATATTCCCCAAGCAACTAAATTGTGGGAAAAATCAATGTCAGTTGTAGTTAGAACTTTGTTATATTTGAAATTGTGAAAAATACTAGTTATATTTGAAATTGTGAAAAATACTGGTTATATTTGAAATGTCAGTTGCAGTTAGAACTTCTGCACTTCACTTCTTCATAAGAAGAGATTTAGTGACATTGGAAGTGAAGCGATGTAGCTAACATAGTTTATGACATATACTATATGCTTCAATGTAGTGAAAGCACAACAGAGCTAGGGAAACCTTTTTTTGGAGAAAGAGAATCAAATTGTATCACTGTACAATTTAATCTGATACAAAGATTAAGCTTTGTTGCTGGGTGTGAGGAATAAACCTGAGATACAGAATTCTTTTAACAAATCTTTATACAACTGCATAACTAAGGAAAATGAAATAGATTATATACCTTCCAGGTGCAAAACCAGATGATATTTCACTTGAAGTCTCAGTGAAGCTCTCAGCTTTGCTTCAACAATCTTAAGACTTTTAAAATTAAGACTTGGTGTTCTCTAAGTAGTACATAATCATTTTGTTTCATTGAATGATTAAGAACTGCTAGATGATTAAGCATAATAAACAAATAACTACAATTTGAATGAAAGAGAATAAGAACATCTACTGCTATATCTGGGTTTTTTTGCAGAGTAGTAAAATTTGATACAGATAACAAACCAAATTCAGGTCTACTGCTTGACAAATATGGTAGTCGGTACACATCAGCCTTCCCTAGCTTTAAGACATAGCTGTCATGGTAACATTTTGTTACATAAGGAAGTTGTAAGAAATGAGTAAGATTAAGTGGACTGAAGTAAATTTAATTACATGCCATATCTGAGGTTTACTTACTACAGGACATCTGTTAACCTTATATCAAAATTATATTGCTGCTACATTTTTAACTTAAAGAACCTTATTATTTTGTAGGTTTACATACTACAGGGAAAGAAATCAAAGAGCTTAAATCAAAGCGATAAGAATGAATCCATCAACAATACTAAAGAAAAAGGATATGCAACAAATAAAGCTGAAAGTCCATTGAAAAATGTGGATATGCAATACCGATCAAGTGCTAAATTGGTCAACACTTTTAAGATTAAGAGAGAACATGTTGCAAACCAACGCAATAACAAAGCTAAAAAAGAGCATGCACCAATAGCACATAAAAGAAAGAATTCCGAGGATTTCATTAAACCACAAGGAAAGAGTAATTTCTAGCCAAACAAATTACCGATTCAATCATCTTATATGGAACAACTTAGTACTTCACATATTATTACAGGTAAAGGACAAAATAAACCGAGGTTATTTCAGTCTGGAGAGTCCATTCAAGAGAAGGAAATTAAACTTCCTATGCACAACTTTGGGTTCCCAACATCGTCCAAGGAAGGTGCTACTGCTTCTGTACATGTAACTGGAACAACACTAGGTAATGAAGAGAAATAACATGATATACATGATCTACTAAGCTTCAAACAGGTGAAGAGGAAGTTGGTCCTACCGGCCACTACTGTTGATGTGTTTCTGAAAAGAAAAACACAAAGAAGATGAGGTTTATCATGATCTACCAAACATAAAACAAGGAAATAAGAATTCAGTCCTACCAGCTACTAGTATTGATCAGTTTTTAAAACAACAAGGGATAGTCATAAGTGATGAAAGAAAACAGGTTAACCGCACAGAAGCAAATGTCGAGTGTATGCATACTCCTCATTCTATTCATGAACATTATAAAAGATTGGATGATCAAGAAGAAATCGGCAAGGATGAGTGTCTTATACATGAGGAAGATAACATTGATTGTAGTGCAAAAGGTATTTTTTAATCTTGTAAGATTTATTACTCATTATAAAAGAACTTTCTTATCTTCTGGTTGTTACATCAATCTAGGTTTATCGAAGAAGAAAATGGTTCGATGACAAACAACATGTAAGAATATTCATGCAAGAAATTTGGAAGAAAGGGAGGAGGTGACATTTGATAAAGGACAAGCATTTGGTCCCACTGGTAAGATAGTGTCAGAATTAACAAATTTTATTGGAACAATTGCAAGGAATCCTAGATTCATCAGCTTGATTTACATTACTTGGCATGTGGTGCCAAAAGATATTAAAAAGTGCATGTGGGAATATATAAACATAAGAACAATAAATCTTGAGATTAAATATTTTATTGTTTATTTTTACTATTGAAGCTAAATATATTTTATTTTTGCGTAGTCCAAATTCGTCATACCAATGGAAGGAAAGAAGTGGGTGATGACTGCTCTTCGTGATGCTTGGAGACAACACAAACATGTGATTAATGAGAGATATTTTGATAAAAATAGTACTGTTGAGGATATACTAGCAAAACGTCCTGATGACATTCCATAAGTTCAATTCCGCCAGTTGATCGAGTGTTGGCAACACCCAACTGTTCATGTAAAGTTAATATAGTGCATTTCTCCTCTTTGATATATTTTGCATCAAATCTGTTTTCTTATTTATTTATCAATTCAAACATTTTTTTAAATTTAATTACAGGCCATATCTGAGGTGAATTTTAAAAGCAGGAAACAACAAAAGTGGAGGCATCGAATGGGACCAATTAATTTTGTCAAGAGTACGCATGGCATTGTTAATACTTATCAGTCATATGAATTTCATTTTTTCATACTTAATTAGAACATGTTGATTTTTTTAAAATTTCTTTTTATATAATTGGTACCGTGGAGCAAAAGAAAACAACGAGGAACCATCACAGACTGAAATGTTTATTGCAACTCGTACAAAGACGGGAAATGAAATTCAACCCGATATCAAAGTTGCAATATGAATTTTTTAAAAAGGATTATTGGTGAATTTGATTCAGAATTAAAATTTGTATATTGTGTACAGTGTGAGTCCATTGTATTTCGTTAAGTATGCCTTCTTCTTCTTCTTCTTCTTCTTCTTCTTCTTCTTCTTGTGCAAGTACGAAGAGATATTAAATATATTTTATTTTGAATTTCGTTAAGTTTATTTTAGTCGTAAAGTAAATAGTTCTTACAGTTAACTATTAATGTCAATTTTATTCAACAGGCCGAACTTTAAAATCGTCAAAATTCCAGAGAAACAGTTGATGATGCCTTCAGGGCAGTGTTTGGAACAGAGCAGCGTGGAAGACTTAGGTGCTATGGAAGATCAGTGACAACAAGTTCTCTGAAAGAAGATGAGGAAATTAACAAGATAAAACAAAAGAATGCTAATGAAATCAGTTCTCTGAATGAAAAAATGAATGAAATGAGAGATGAAATATGACATTTTTTTAGACAATTGCTTCAAAAAAAACCTGGATTGAATGTTCAATATATACTAGGGGTTGTTGGATCTAACCTTGTTTCACCTGTTGATGCAAGTAGCGCACAAGCTCTAAGACGCCAGAATATTCCAAATTCTTCAAGGTCAACTCATGATCCAATTCTTGAAAAGGTATTTTTTTGGTTCTTAAGGCTTTTCTCTCTCTCTCTCTCTCTCTCTCTCTTCTTTATTGAAGTATCAAATTGTTAAGATAGTTTAATTGTTCTTCTTAGTTGTTGGTTGATCCTGTACAACAATATCATTATAGTTAATTTGTGTGTGTAGTTGTGGCTGATTTGTGTGTGTAGTTATGGCTACAACTTCCTTGTTAGGATATTATGTGTGCAGGTATAGAATCACTGTACATGTTATGGGATCAATTTATATAGTGATGGAAATTCTGGAAATTGTTGATAACACAGCTTGGTCCCATCTTGTACTTCTATTAGAAAAAGTTTCACGATTTTACGTGGTCCTGAACTTTGACCTTGAAAATGGTAAGGCATTTGTGGAGAACTATAAGAAGGATAGGTTTAAGTATATCCAAACATGTTTCTCCACTACATGTTTCTTGTGATTTCTTAGAATGGCTCTATTTGATAAATCTTACATAGAGGTCTGTCCTGCTTGACTCACACTCTAGAAGGCTAGAATTTTGACTTCCTGCACTGGATAGTATCACAATTTACTAGACTGATGTCAATACCCTGAATTTTCCTTCAACTGACCAGTATCTTTACTTTGCATTTGTCTGTGATTTTTCTGAAAATTCTGGTTGCTTGTCTTGAAGTAGTGGTAGCAGGGGCTCTAAGGTCATGCCTATGGTTCGTGTGATCAATCTCATGTTGAGCATGAGTCAAGTTCCCCCCTCTGGTAACCCCTTCCTGCAAGCTAGTGGTTTTCTCCTAACACCTCCCATCCATACCTCCATAAACTTCATCAGTAAAACCAGCATCAACATCAATAACATGGGGGTAACGGGGTATTGGGAGAATCGATTCAATACCTATGATCTTGTTATTTTAGTTGGTTTTGACTTGTTCCTTTTGCATTGTTAATTTATTTTGAGTGTCTAATAGAGATGAGTCATTTTTTTACTCTTGAAATATTTGGGTTTCATGGTCTGTTGCAATTCTACTGGTGCCCTCCATAGCAGTATCATGGACTGTAGGTTCCTGCATATCTAGGTTAGTATAAATATTATGTGTGTAAATTGTAGATAGCATACCTGGTATTGCTGGTGCCTGTTATATTTGTCATTGATTTCATTCTCCTGAGGTGATACCGGTCTCCATATGGTCTTAGCATGATGTTGTTCTTGGTGTCTCGTTTGCTTCCTTTTCTGGGTCTGCCAGTGATCTTCATGGTCAGCTGTTTTTGGGTCCTGGTTGGTCAGTCCTACACGTTTTTGGGTTATTGTTGATCTGTTATGTTAATTTTTCTATGTGTTTTGTAACTCTCTATTTTTTCATCAATTGAGTTATACATTGCACAATTCTTGTTGTTTCATCTAAGATTTGGATTACCATCATTTTATACACCACACTATTTTGAAATGTTGAAGGCAGAAGTCTGGGAAAATACGTGAATCCAGATTGTAAGTGTTGGTGTTGTATAATTATCAGTTTTGTTCTTCTGAAATGTTGATGCCACAAACTCTGACAAAATAAGTATTGGTGTTGTTTAATTGTCAGCTTTGCTCTTCTGAAATGTTACAAATCCATAAAGTGAATTATAGGTGTTGACAACTTAGCTCTTCTTATAGTGAATTATTGGTGTTTCTTAAAGTTAACTGATACAAACTTTTGCAATCTGATTTGTTGGTTTATTTTGATTGTTAATTATATTTCATTTTAAATGTGTATAGTGGAATATAGATGCTCAAATTTGAAGGATCCCCACAAGATAATTTGATCTCATTGAAGTTAAAGTGGATGATCAATGAAGAGTTTTTGAACTATTGCAAATGTTTGAATACTTTTAAAACTATTAACGTGTACACATATATTTAGAATATTGCTTTATAAGTATGTGTATGTACACAAGACTATCTTTTGAAGTTTATTGCAAATTTATATTTTTGAACTACTTATTAGCTTATTTGATGCTTGCGATTATTTATTGCAAAACAATATTGGTGTTTCTAATTAGAAATTGTGGCATATAAATATTTTATAGCTTACCACACTTAGAAGTGTAGCCATAGGGCTGTATATTGTGGTATGCATATAGAAAAGGCAACACTTTCGAATTGTGGGCAATATGGAAGAAAGGGCCACGTTTGAAAGTGTTGCTGGTAAGGCGACACTTTTTAGCGTAGCTGAATAGGTAACACTTCTAAGCGTAGATGCAAACGTGTAGCCTTTTTACCTTTTCGGCTACGCTTTTAAGTGTAGCTGATCAAGCAACACTTCTAAGCGTAGTTGGAAAAGTGTAGCCTTTTTGCCTTTGAGGCTACGCTTTTAAGTGTAGCTTGGCAGGCAACACTTCTAAGTGTAACTCAAAAAGCGTGGACTTTTTGTATTTTAGTCTATGCTTTTAACTGTAGATGATAAGTCAACACGTGAAAAGTGTTGCCTAAACTCTAAGGTAACACTTCTTTCGGCCACCCCTGAAAAACTGTGGCCTAAAGTCAAAAAGTGTGGCCTTTTATCAAAGCCCACAAATTTTTCATAGTTTAGGCAACACTTTTCTTTGGTGGTTAGAGTGCTAAAATGTTGTAGTGAATGTACTAGAGCTAGGAGTAAAGCGTAGGCATCCTCGAACTCAAGAGGACCTACCAAAGTCTTGAGATGCTAGTCCAAACAGCTTCAACGAATCTTCAATCTTCTCAATGGCCTACACCTATAAAAACAGTAACTGTATATGGGTTAGTACACACTTTTACTAAGTATGGGTGTATGCACATAAACACATAAGGACTACGCATGATCAAGGAAAGCTCTTCCTATAGCAATATACCATTTCTGGAAAGTAAAGTCACTTCACTTTCCTAATTAGTTATTTGTGAATCATGCTATTAATATGAAATATTTTCATGCATTTAAAGCACAAAACTCATTTTCTATATGAACATAAGACCTTGGAATCATGAACATAATTTTAGAACAACTCAAGCAAAAGTTAATAAGTTTGCTCCCTTAGGCCGAAAGCTCTCTTTCCCAGCCTTAGTTTATTTTTCAGTCTTTTCTTTTTCTTGTTGTGTAGTTCAATGATCCCCTTTGATCCTATGTTTTACTTACAAGTGCAATGATTCATTCTAGTCCCATACCTACAATGAATCAAGTAAGTAATCCAAAAGATTAAGGAAATGATTTTCCTACCCTACTAATGAGTTATATTTTTCATTCTTGTTAAATTGGGCATGAACTCTTTATAAGCCAATCTTTATTGCCTATTCCCATTCTTTGATTATTTACATAATATATAGTTACTGTGGCATATATTCGTACTCCAATTTTGGCATAAACCAATAACTGTTAAAACTTCATTCTTATCAAACATTGATGATTTGATTTTCTCATGCTTTGCTTACTTAGTTCACTTTGAACTTGCATTTCTTCTTCTTTGATCTAATGTTCACTTTGAACATGCTACTTTCTTTCTGTATTACTTTCTTAAAGAAATCTTTAGCATTAACTAATGTAGATCATGTGAGCTAACATGAAATCCAGTGTCTTCCCCACACCAAGAAGAGGTGGTTCACCGGCTAAAGTGAAACCGAATCCAGTGTCTTCCCCACACCGAAAAGAGGTGGTTCACCGGCTAAAGTGAAACCGAATCCAGTGTCTTCCCCATACCGAAAAGAGGTGGTTCACGGCTAAAGTGAAACCGAATACTTTCTTGAGCATTAAACCGACATAGATCATGTAATCTAACATTAAATCCAGTGTCTTCCCCACACCGAAAAGAGGTGGTTCACCGGCCAAAGTGAAACCGAACACTGCCTAGCTTTCTTAGGTGGAATCCATTAGCTAGTTCCTATGCTGGCAACACTGTTCAAAGACTAAGAGACTTTGGAGACCCTGATCCACCTTGGTGGTGGTCTCGTCTTATGAGGCTTACATGTGCTGGCACAAGCTCATTGCTAGTCTATCGGTGCTTAGCTCATATTTATTATACTTTACAATTTTTAGAGTTGACTCAAATATTATGGAATCTCGCTTCTAGTATGAGTTATACTTAGCTCAATTGATGACCAGTCATCCCTTTCTTTACTTGATGAATGTGAATTTAAATCTTACATTATCTTCATGGTGTGAGTGAGACTTGTCTCAAGGATTCTAACACCCTCTTATGTGAGTATCTTTGACGTAATCGTTTAAGTGTAAGTGAGACTTGTCTCACTTCCTTTAACACCCTATATTAGATCAATTTCATAACTCATAAGCTTTTAGTTATTTTACTACTCACCTTATCTTGTTCAACGTTAATTGATAGTCTTGCACCATTCTTTATGAAAGTTATAAGGACTTATTCAATGTGCTATTATGTTCACAATGTTTATTTAGATAGGGTATGTTGGGACTTGTCCCAATCGTTGGCATACCCTTAGTTATGAGTTCATTTAGTTACATCTTGTCAAGTCAACCTTTAAAATGTACTTGGCATTTCAATACATTGTCCATATAAGATTGGTATGAATTAGTCATTGGCCAATTCTATTACATATTTTTGGAAATAATATTGCTAGCCAATTTATTGGCATAACTCAAACTTTCACTAAACATTTTTCATGAGATTATCATTAGCCAAGTCACTTAACTTCATGTGTATAATATAGTTATCTCATCATGTTAAGCAGCCAATTTTCAGCATTTAATTAGCTTATAAGAACAATTCCATCTTCTCGAACACAATTAGGAATTACAACATTTATTATATCATGTAAATAATACCCTAATCATACGGATCTAACATATATATCTCATTCAACATTATAAATCATAAAAACATACACATAATGATCAGTTAGAACCACATACCAACAACATGCTCGAGATTTGTATTATACATACTACTACAATCGGAAATAGGGAGAACTAGGGAGATTAACATTCGACAATTTCATTGGGAACAACCCTTGTTTCGGTTTTCTTGAAGTCAATACGATAGAAAAGACTCCTGGGGAAAGGAATACAAGAGAGAAAACCCATAATTTACTATAGAACTGAATCTACAACGATCACCCTGTTCTTTGCATGAAAACCTTAAAGAACTGCCTTGAAATCGCCTAAGGTTTTTCTTACGTTGTTCACTGTTTTTCAGTCGTAGGTTTTCTAATGAATAAACGTGAGTCTAAGTATTAGGAACTGAATATTGACTAACTCAACTCAGTCTAAATAACTTAATTAAATAATCAATTAGTTAATTACCAAAACACCCCTCCTAAATCTACTAAAATAGGAGAGCATTTGACTTAGACAAAAATCTGAAAATTTGCTATGGGTCTCGGTTTGACCATTTAAATTAATTAATTAAGTTGCTAATTTAATTAATTAAGTGACCTAGGGTAATTACTAAGGTACCCCTAAGTCACTAGAACCATAACCAACCCTTTTGGACCATCCTAGGTTAGGTTCTAGGATGTTTCTTTTGTTAGTTACTCGGCTAGTGTCACCCGACTAGGTCTTAGGTTGGCGGGTACACTAGTTAGTTAATTTTAGTTAGTCCTAGGTTAGTTATCTAGTTAGTTAAGTTAGTTAGCGTAGGACTGGTTAGGAATCTTGTCCCCACGTGGCTTCACCCGACGCGCGCCTGCCCCCTAACCGCCCTAACCGAATCGGTTGGGCTTGTTTCTTGGTCCCTTGGCCGGTAGCACATGTGTTGTCGTGCACTTTCCTAACCGTGCACTCTGTAGTTGCACTTGGAAAGTTCACTTCTTGTTGTCCCAAGGATCCTCACTATGTCCTTGGGCCCTATTTAATCTACATGATCATTTTAAATGATCATGTGCTATGGTACTTAGGCTTGACACTTGGATGCCTCGTACCTAATGTGTGTAAGCGATGAAAATAAAAAATTTAGCTTAGGGTCTTCATTGCAATGAATTCCTAAAGAAGCTTGGTTTAAGTTACTTGGGAATACATAAAATTTGGCTAACACCCATAAGACAATATTCTCTAATATGCCCAATATTATTCAATATTGGGCATTGGGATGCCTATGTACCCCAATACGTATTGTTAAAATTTAATAGACTGTTCACTAGACAAGTACATTTTCTGGATGTTACATTATTCCCCCCCTTAGGAACATTCGTCCGAATGACACTACACATCATTTGAATCAAAGAGGGTATTTTCAGAAAACACATCAATATACTTGAAACTTTACTCTTTGTGAATATCTGATTCACGACTTACTCTGGATGATGCACATCACTCAAAGCGTATCTGAAGATTCATATCTGAGATTGAGGAACTTCCCTCTCAATCTTACTTTAACTCAATGCACAACAAAACTCATGCGACACAAAAAGTACGTCAACGCAATACAAAAACAACAACATGAATGCAAGCATGAACTCATATTAACTCATATAGTGCAAGTACAAAACACACAGTTATGGACTTAAAACACCAAAATCGACTAATGCACTAAAATTTAGAGTTTTCGAAACAAAATCAGATTTAGGAAGAGTATATCTAACCTTAAGAACTGAACAATTGAGGGTAACAGGATCTCATATCAGCCTCAGCCTCCCATGTTGCTCCCTTAACAAGGTGATTCCTCCGTAACACCTTTACGGTGGCAACCTCCTTGTTCCTCAGCCGCTTCACTTGGCGATCTAAAATTTCAACTGGAACCTCTTCATAGGAAAGGTTCTCATTGACTCCTAATCCCTCAACAGGTAGGATGGATGTTGGATCGCCTAGACTCTTTTTAAGCATTGAAACGTGAAACACTGGATGAACAGAAGCCAAGTCATTTGGTAACTTCAGTTCATAGGCAACATTCTCGTTGTAAGACCTCATCACCACTTTCATGGGTGATATCTTAAGGTAGACTTCATCACCTACTTCAAATTCAAGATCCCTCTTCCTGTTATCAGCATAGGATGTTTGACGACTGTAGGCGGTAGCCAATCTATCCCTGATCATTCCCACCTTTTCCACAGCCTCATGTATGATTTTATGGCCAAGGATGGCATACTCTCCTACTTTATACCACCCAAATGGGGACCTACATCTCCTACCATACAGTGCTTCAAAAGGTTCCATCCCAATACTGGAATGGTAGCTATTATTATAACAGAACTCAATCAGTGGCAAGTGATCATCCATACTCCCCTTAAAGTCAATAACACATGCTCTCAAAATGTCTTCAAGGGTCTGAATGGTAGGCTCTGCTTGTCCATCCGTCTGAGGGTGAAAATTAGTGCTGAGTTTGACCTGTGTACCCAAGCTATTTTGGAAAGATCTCCAAAAGTGAGAAGTGAACTAGGCTCCCCTATCCTAAATGATAGATAAAAGGATACCATGCCACCTCACTATCTCATCAATATACAGCTTGGTATAATCTTCTGCTATGTAAGTAGACTTCATAGGAATGAAGTGAGCAGATTTAGTAATCCTATCAACAATGACCCAAATGGAATCATGTAGTTTCCTTGTCCTGGGCAGACCAACCACAAAGTCCATATTAATAGCCTCCCACTTCCATGTTGGAATCTCAATCGACTGAGTAAGACCTCCAAGCTTAAGGCGTTCGTCCTTAACCTGTTGGAAATTGCGACACTCCTCCATTAACTCAGAAATATCTCGCTTCATACCTTCCCACCAATAGATCTCCTTGAGATTATGATACATCTTAGTGGAACCTGGATGAATGGAATACTTGGAGCCATGAGTCTCTGCAATAATATTAGGTTTAAGATCATCAATATTTGGCATGCACAATCTGCCCTGGTATCTAAGCACACCATCCCCCCTAGGGAGAATGATTCATTCAGCTTACTCAACACTGAATCTTTCAACTCCATGAGTACTGGGTCGAGATGCTGCTTAACTTTAACATCTACAACAAATGAGGATTCAGAACTAGGATGAACTGAAACACCCCCACTTGGTGTATCTACCATCCGTACACCTAACCTAGCCAATTTGTGTACCTATTTAACCAACTCCTTCTTCTCATCATCAATATGAGACACACTGCCCATGTTCAATCGGCTCAAAGCATCGGCCACTACATTGGCCTTACCAGGGTGATAGTGGACACTCATGTCATAATCCTTGAGCATCTCAAACAATCTTCTCTGATGAAGATTTAATTATCTCTGTGTAAAACCATACTGAAGACTTTTATGGTCAGTAAATATATCAATATGTACACCATATAAGTAATGTCTCCAAAGTTTTAACGCAAATACCACAGCAGCTATTTCAAGATCATGGGTAGGGTAATTCTTCTCGTGGATTTTTAACTATCTTGATGCATGTGCAATCACCTTGTCATCCTGCATAAGAACACATCCCTAACCTACTCGGGAAGCATCACATTACACAACATACGCTTCACCACTCCTCTTCAACGTGATAACTGAGGTTGAAGTGAGTCGTCTTTAAGATCTTGGAAGCTCTTTTCACAAGTTACATACCACTCAAACTTCGCCTTCTTCTATGTTAAAGCTGTCAATGGAGTAGCAATAACGGAAAAGACATCAACAAATGTACGATAGTAACCAGCCGAACCCCAGAAACTCTGGATGTCTGTAGGAGTGAGGGGTCTCGGCCAGTTCTTTACTGACTCAATCTTTTTTGGATCAACCTCTACACACTGGTCGGACAAAACGTGACCAAGGAAGGTTAGTGGTCTCGGGCAAAACTCACATTTGCTTAATTTTGCATACAACTGATTTTCCCTGAGTACTTGCAATGTCATTCTCAAATGTTGTTCATGCTCTTCTCTGGTCTTAGAGTATATGAGGATGTCATCTATGAATACTATGACAAAATAATCAAGGTACTCATAGGAGACTCTATTGATAAGGTCCATAAACGTGATTGGTGCGTTAGTGAGATCAAATGACATGACAAGAAAATCGTAATGACCATACCTAGTACGAAAGGCATTCCTAGGGATGTCCTTTCGTCTCACTCTAAGCTGGAGATACCCTGACCGAAGATCTATTTTAGAAAAAAAGCTTGAACCTTGGAATTGATCAAATAGATCATCAATTCTGGAAAGAGGGTATTTGTTCTATATAGTGACTTTGTTGAATTGCCGATAATCGATACACATTCTAAGGGTTCTATCCTTTTTCTTAACGAACAACACTGGAGCACCCCATGTGAATATGCTCGGCTGGATGAAGCCCTTATCAAGTAGATATTTTGACTGCAACTTTAACTCTTTGAGTTCATCTGGAGCCATTCTATAGGGAGGAGAGGAAATTGGTTTGGTGTTTGGATCTAAATCAACACCAAAGTCAATATCGCATTCAGGAGGGATTCCTGGTAAATCCTCCGGAAAGACATCTTGAAACTCATTCACTATGGACACAGAGTCTGTGGAAGGAACTTCATGTTCTAAGTCATTGACTCTGACTAGGTGGCATGAATACCCCTTAGATAACATCTTATTGGCTTTAAGATAGGAAATTATTTCGCCTGTTGGATTTGAACCACACCCTTCCCATTCCAGCTCTAACTCATTAGGAAACTGAAACCTTACTACCCTGTTTGGACAGTCTATGGTAGGATAGCATTTATGGAGCAAATGCATACCCAAAATTATATCAATTTATCCAATAATCCATCATAAAATAGTCCTTAGGGCAGTAGGTAAAACTCAATAAAACCACCAAGAAACAATAACTTTAACATTATCTAATCATGCTCATTAAACCTATTTCATAAGCTAAAAGTTGATAAAAAAGAATAGACATGATTCCATTGGGGTTTTGACATTAAATCATTGTTTAAAGATAATAACAACTCATTCAATCATTACAACATTTTCATAGAAAAAACCATACTTAGAGTCAAGGAATAAAGAAGTTTGAAATTTGAAATCCTTTTTGAAATTTCTTTGAAAGGGTTCCTTGAATGAAAGAAGGTTCAAGGATGACTACCATAACTTAATATGAAGAAACCCACGAAACTTTGGTGAAGAAAACGTGAAGAACTTGGACATCTTCGTTGGAGCTTGAAGCTTCTTCAATGGAGATTTTTGGAGATATTTGATTTGATCTTTAGGTTTGAAAATTATGGATGAAATGAGGTTTAAAATGACCTAAATCAGTCCCCAAATGATCCCCAAAGTTCCCTAAACAACCCAACACCATTTGGATCCTTTTCCAACATTTAAATTGACTTCAAAACGCCGCGGCCAAATCTGGGACATGGCTGCCCGTCGCGGAGCAAGCTCCATATTTTAGCTCTCAACTTTTTGAGGAAGTGTACATCGTGTCACAGGCGTGTCACGAGGTGGGATTCAGATTCTTCCCCCTGCACGCTGCCTTGGGCTGCTTATTGTCTAATGTTTGGGCCCTCCACGGGGACCCTTAGGATGGTCCCCAAGGCGTCGTTCTCGGATGTTTCGACCCTTTACATGTCACTCTACGCATAGGAACCATTGAAACTCTATGTCACTCTCAAACCATCCCCCAAAACTTCACTACAAAACACTACGACACACTATTTCAACTTCGACTAGTTTTCAGACGTCTGGAGCGTTATACTTCCAAACACCCCCAAAATTTACGAACTAATTTCTAATTCTAACATATACTTCTTTAATACATTATCAACTCATTAAACACATGTGAAGCTGTCGTTTGACCTATTTAATTTTTAGGGTCGTTACAATCTCCCCCACTTAGAACAACATTCGTCCTCGAATGACACTAAACACATCCGAGGACTTCAAGGAATCAACTAGCAGCATACCACACAAATCATCAAGGTCAATTAATTCATACTCAATGCACCAACTCACAAGGAGCACCAACTTCACATCATTAAACATTTAAGTAACATAACCAAGTTGGAACAAATTCCACAATTCACACCACATTCTCATTTCATCATTTATGAAGGAACTGCCTTCTCCAATATTAGTCATGCTCGTAAACATATTTTCTATACATATTGAGACCATCATTCATGAAATAGCAATAAAATAAAATTTAAAATTCCTTATAGTGAAAACTACTCCTTTACATTGAAACATGCTAAAAATTCAAGAATTCAATTTCAAGCAATTCTAACATGAAGGTATGATAACAGAAGAGACAAGACCATACAAACTGATATAATAACACAAACATAACAACCAGAAGGGATTATGACTTACCAGGGCCTTCACTCTTGATTAGTCGCTTTTTTGGCTCCGAGAGCATATAAATGATTCCTCTTAGGAGGATTGCTATCTGGACCATTATGAGGATCTTGGTTTACCTCATTCCCTTTTACCTTGAGGGTAGGGAAATCTCACATGTTATGGCCCCTATCACCACATCAAAAGCAACCATCCGTGCCGGCAAGACACCTACCCAAGTGTTGCTTCCCACAACTAGTACACCTAGGACTCTCATAAGCATAACCACCTCCTTTAGAATTTTGGTTGAAAACCTTATCCTTGTTCCCCATGTAAGAGTCTTGATTATAGAACCTCTTCTTACACTTTGGTTGACTTGACTCATCCGATCTAGGCTCTTTCCATCCCAATTCATATCCCTATGTTTGGACTCCTCAATTTGTTGAGCATACACCATGAACCTAGAGATATCCATATCATTATGGAGCATACCCGTTCAATATTCTTTATCAACCATACTAGATACCCCCATCACAAATTTATTCATCCTAGCCCTACAGTTGTCTACAAAGGTTGGGGCATATTTAGAGAGTTGAATGAACTCTGGAGAGTACTCCTTAACACTCATTCCCCCTTGATGAAGGTTAATGAATTACACTAACTTTCTCTACCTTAACTCTATGGGAAAGAACCTATAGAGAAAGGCCGTTTTGATCACGTCCCAATCTTCTGGGCCTTCCCTTAACGGCATCTTATCTCTCCATTGCTCAAACCACACTTTAGCCACATCTTTTAGTTGGTAAGCGGCTAGTTCCTCTTTTTTTCTAGGAGTCACACCCATAGCATATACCATCTTTAACACCTCATCTATGAAGCCTTGTGGATCTTCATCCACCTTAGTGCCATGAAAAGTAGGAGGGTTCATTCTCATGAAAATCTAAATTCTAGAAGTGGGAGTACTATCCATTGGGTTGAGTCCTAACTTCTAGGTTAGCTTGGTCAAACACATGATTAGTGATGACATGAGATTGAGTTGTAATGAGTTGAGGCAAAGCTCTAAGAGAATCCATTATCTCCGCATTTGTCATATCCTTTTTAACATAGAGATCTTGAGGACCTTAGAGCATTGGAGGCATTTGGGGCACTTGAGTTCCTTGAGGTTCTGCAGGGGGAACCTCTTCATTCACCTCCTCTTGGTAAACTATAGGAACTTGCTCATTCCGAAGAGGAATTATCTCGTTAGCTACTTTTACCTCCTCCCTTCTACAGGGTGTCCTTGTCGTATTCATGTCCTATAAACACAAGATAAGAGGTTGAGAAAATAATCTTATAGAACTCAACTCTAAGGCACGACATTAGAGAAATGAAGAAAAAATAATCTTCTATTGTCTTATAGCCTCTCTC
This sequence comes from Solanum sitiens, assembly GCA_016801875.1. Classification (NCBI taxonomy): domain Eukaryota; kingdom Viridiplantae; phylum Streptophyta; class Magnoliopsida; order Solanales; family Solanaceae; genus Solanum; species Solanum sitiens. Next base: position 1,589,163 of record JABWTJ010000297.1, read on the forward strand.
CCATGGATGTGTCGCGACTCACACCAATGAACAAGACTCTACTGGACATGGCTTGTGAGACTTGGACCCTAAACTATTTCCCAAAACCTTATGCTCTGATACCAAGTTTGTAATGACCTGCAAGTACACCCTACAGGTTAGGGCAACTCTTAGGTCATCACATGGCGTACTCGACCTTTCGAATGTCTTGCACAAGCCTCTTAGCTATCATTCATTATATAAGACATCAAAAGCAGTGCGGAAAATTTAAACTTTTCAATATTAATAATAATAAGGGAAAACATCTTTTATAAAATACTAAGCATAGTCTCATCTTCACAAACCAACTTAAAGACACGACTTAAATATCTTAGTGACACGAACCTTTAATTGAAATAAATATGTAATAAGTCTGAAAATAAATAAACTAAAGAAACATACACTATGCCCTCTAATATATGATGACATACTTAGTCTTGAGAGAGACGATTCCCAAGCTTGCCTTCTAACCTTAATCTAGGACCCAACCTAAACACATAAAGTGTAGAAAAGTATGGGGTTAGTACAAGACATTTTACTAAGTATGTCATTATGCAAAATCATGCAAAAATGACAATTTAATTGAAACATACAAGTCGTGCTATTTTGATAAAATCCTTCATAAATTAAGTGGCAAAACATCATAAAGTCATCATTTAACACATAAGGTGAATTTTCCATTTTTATTAACATAAGAGAATACTTATAGTGAACCCAAAATCACACATGAACTACTTCTATCCTAGGTTGTCCAAAGGCTCCCCTAAGTAAGACATAAGGAGATCGCGCATACAACCTCCTCAATACCTACTAGAGATCCTCAATAAAACTAAGGATAAGTATACTTCATTTCATTCATACAAGTCACCATTCAATATCAAAGACACTATAGAAACATACATATACTTTGGAACTTCACATAATAACCATCCTCCAAGACAACTCCAAAGTAACATTTAGTGCAATGTGAAAGTAGCATCCCATATTACAACTTCCATTTAGTGTTCCTTAAGAATTACCTTAGACTAGGCACATCACATTCATCACATAATAGCTTTCATCATGCAAAACATAATATCAACATGCTTCCTTAACATTAGACATAAAGTCACATTACTTTCATTTACATTATATCATTACCCATTCATAAATTTCATATAAGGACACACTAAGACTCCCTCCAAATTTCTACTTTTGCAATGGATAGGTAATGTCCCATTCCACCACCTACCCTAAGTAGTACACCCTTAAGAAGACTTAGTTCATTTGCATACATTTGTGGGGGCTAGCTTTAACTGACATAGACCATTGGAGCTTGACATGGAATCCTGGTACTACCCTTACCGAATGAGAAATCCCTAATTGCCTAAGGTAGGTTCATATTCTTTATCATTTACATGGGTTCTCTAATAGCTACACCTACGTGGGCGCATAGTTAAGGAAAAGAAGACTGCTACTAAGTAACTCACTCTCTACTAACGAGGAGCACCCATCTCAATAGGTTCATTTGATACAACATCTCTACTCATGAAGTGTACCCAACCCTTCTTCAAATCCTCTCGGTAGTAAGCATAACTCCCCCACGGAGTCTTTAACATTCGTTTACTATAGGTTAAGATATAACTATTGAACACCCCTTCTCCACTCACGAAAGGTATTCAATCTCCAACTTATCATTGGAAAGGTCGTTGTGAATAGTGAGTTTTCTACTAAACACTTCATGTCAACAAATGATAAGTGATCACCCCAAAATACCCCTTTTTCATACTTAGGTATAGTAGGGATTGTCTAGACACTTCACCTCTACTCACGAAGATTGTCTACCCTACAATCCCCCATTTTCATTCATTGACTACATTCATGCATTCAAGTGTGTGTGTGTGAGTACATGTGAGCACACCTTTCTCATAATCATCATCATTCACAACATTTAATTCTACACATGCTCATACCTACATTTATTACAATTTACACATTATCATAATTAACATATCAAACACATACTTCAATTATACATAAAGCCTTCCAAATACTCATTTTAACATTTTAACACACATTATATACATATATATATATATATATATATATATATATATCAAAATCATCACTTCACATCACATATCATGCCTTCAAGGCAAGTTCTACAATACACATATAACTTCATATACTTCAAGTAAACACCGCAACCAAAAGTGGACCATACCACTAAAGAGTTACTTAAACATAACTTAATCAAGATAGAACAACTTACCCATCATCAAAGCCTTTTTACCTATTCACAATTTATCCTATAATCCATCATAAAATAGTCCTTAGGTCAGTAGCTAAAACTCAATAAAACCACAATAAAACAATAACTTTAACATTCTCTAATCATGCTCATTAAACCCATTTAATAAGCTAAAAGTTGATAAAAAAGAATTGACATGATTCCAATGGGATTTTTACATTAAAATCATCGTTTAAATCTAAGAACAACTCATTTTATTCATTAAAATATTTTCATGCAAAGACCTATACTTAGAGTCAAGGAATAAAGAAGTTTGAAGTTTGAAATCTTTTTTGAAATTTCTTTTAAAGGGCTCCTTGAATGAAAGAAAGTTCAAGGATCACTACTATGCCTTAATATGTAGAAACCCATGAAAATTTGGTGAAGAAAAGGTGAAAAACTTGGTCCTCTTCATTTGAGCTTGAAGCTTCTTCAATTGAGGTTTTTGGAGAGAAGGTTTTTGGAGAAATTTTATTTGATCCTTAGGGTTGGAAATGATTGGTTATATGAGGTTTAAAGTGACCTAAATCAGTCCATAAATGATCCCAAAAGTTCCCAAAACACCCCACACTGTTTGGAACCTTTTCCAACTTGAAATTTGACTTTAAAACATTACGTCCAAATCTGGGACTTGGCTGCGTGTCACGGAGCAAGCTACAAATTTTACCTCTCAACATTTTGAGGCAGTGGACCTCGTGTCAAAGGCTCATCGCGAGGTGGGCTTCAGATTTTGCCCCTGCACGTTGCCTTGGGCAGTTTCTTGTCAAATTTTTGGGTCGTCCACCCCGGGGCATTTTTCTCGGACGTTTCTACCCTATACATATGACTCTACGTATAGGAACAATTGAAACTCAATTTCATTCTTAAACCATCACCCAAAACTTCACTACAAAACACTACGACACACTAGTTCAACTTTCACTAGTTTTCGGACGTCTTGGGTGTTTGACTTCCTAACGCTCCCAAACTTTAAGAATTGAATTCTAATAATAAAATATACTATTTTAATACTTTATGAACTCATGAAACACATGTGAATCTCTAGTATGACCTATTTTATTTTTAGGGTTGTAATAATATTTCCCAATTAGAACAACTTTCGTCCTCGAATGACACTAAACACTTCCGAGGACTTCAAGGACAAAACTAGAAGCATACCACACAAATCATCAAGGTCAAGACATTCAGTCTCAATGAACCAACTCACAAGGATCACCAACTTCACATCATTAAGCATTTAAGCAACATAAGCAAGTTGGAACAATTTCCACAATTCACACCACATTCTAATTTCATCATTTATGGAGGAACTACCTTCTCCAACATTAGTCATGCTCTTACACATAATTTCTACTTATATTGAGACCATCATTCATGAAAAATAAATTAAATCAAAATTTTAAAATTCCCTATAGTGAACACTACTCCTTTACAGTAAAACATGCTCAAAATTCAAGAATTCACTTTCAAGCAATTCTAACATAAGGCTTTATAACATAAATGACAAGACCATATAAACTCATATCATAACATAAACATATCAACCAAAAGGTATTATGACTTACCAGGGCCTTCACTCTGGATTAATCGCTTCTTTGGCTCCGAGAGCATAGAAATGATTCCTCTTAGGAGGATTGCTATATGGACCATTATGAGGATCTTGGTTTACCTCATTCCCTTTTACCTTGAGGGTAGGGAAATCTCACATGTTATGGCCCCTATCACCACATCAAAAGCAACCATCCGTGCTGGCAAGACACCTACCCAAGTGTTTCTTCCCACAACTAGTACACCTAGGCCTCTCATAAGCATAATAACCTCCTTCAGAATTTTGGATCTAAACCATATTGTTGTTCTCCATGGAAGAGTCTTGATTATAGAACCTCTTCTTAGACTTAGGTTGGCTTTACTCATTCTATCTAGGCCTCTTTCCATATGTAGTCATCTGCTTATGTTTGGACTCCTTCATTTTTTGTTCAAACACCATGAGCCTAGAGATATCCATATCATTATGAGGCATAGCCGTGCGACATTCTTTCTCAACCATACTAGATACCCCCATCACGAACTTATTCATCCTAGCCCTAGAGTTGGCTACCAAGGTTGGGCTATATTTAGAGAGTTGAGTGAACTTGAGAGAGTACTCCTTAACAGTCATTCAACCTTGACGAAGTTTCTCTCCCTTAAGTGTCACACCTAGAATCTGGACCCCGCATGAGACCGGCGTCGCTAACTTCTCAGAGGTCACAGACAAGCATCTTATCATTCATCATAACATGCGATAGTAAAATTACGGAAAGATTAAAAACTTTTTAATATACTAATGAAGTATACTTAGACTTCATACTTAATATTCATATGGTGTTCTAAAACTTGTCGCACATATATAAAACAATCTAAGAGCGCAAAGCCAATAATAATCAATATGCCATATAGGCCTTAGTACAAAAGAATCGAAAGAACATAATGGAATAACGTATTCTAAAAACTACTAAATCTTTATAAGGCTAGAAATTGAAATGGTAACGTCCTAAACTTGAGGACCTACCATGACATAGAGAAAGAGTTTCAAGCTTCTTCAACTCGACCTGCTTAACTTCAATGTCGGAACCTACAGTTGTAGTAAAATAAAGTAATGGGGTTAGTACGCCACATGTACTAAGTATGAGTATATGCACATAACACATATGGACATGCATGAAAAAGTATAGTTTATCATCTCTTTAGAAAACATGCTAAGTCATATGAAAATCTTCAATGCACATACCATATAACAAATACAAGTTAAAGCATGATCATAATCAAAGACATATTCTCATAGAGTCATGTTAACATTTCATATTCAATAGATCATATAGACACTACATATAAAATATTTACCAATGACCTCATACCCAACGTACAAGTGCAATGGTCATGTGAAGACCCATAACCCCACATAATCAAGTAGATAAGATAGGAGACCATAGGTAAAGCTTTGCTTCATATAACTTATAACATAATTAGTCATCACCTCATATAACCATGTAACCAAATAACATATTCATTATAATGACCAACATTCATATAAGAGTAACATGATATATCAGAAACATCATACCTTTCACGTTATCATATTACGTAAGCATATATCATTCATATCAGCATATTACATAAGAACAATCTCCTAGGACTTCCCTTAGAGTCAACTTGTGCAATGTCTAGGTAGCGTCCCATACCACCACCTAAACTAAGCAAACTCCTTAAGTCCCCCTAGTAGACGTTCGTTTACTTGTATTTCGTTTTACATGAGGGAACATACGCATTAACCGACATAGACCATGCGAGCTAAACATGGAAGCTGGTGTCTTCCCCACACTGAAAAGAGGTGGTCCTACCGGCCAAAGTAGAACTGAATATCACGTAGCATTCTAGGTGGATCAACTAGCTAGTATTCTATGGTGGCAGCATAGTTCAAGAACTAGGAGATGTATTAGAGACCCATAGTTCCACATTACATGGCAGGCTCAATCTCATGAGAATATTTGTGAACCTACCTTCCCGCTGGGGAAGGGACACTTCCCATATCTAGTTCATCGGTACTTAGCTTAAGTCCCTTTTCTTGAAATAACCTTTAATTTGTCTTTTATATAAAAAGAAAACTTATCATAGGTCATATGAGATTATCTCCTTGTATAACATTATCATGAGCTCTTTTAGATTAGATGAGAATTGTCCTTTCATCGCAACCCTTCATACGTGAGATTTACATGACATAATCATCTTGTGTAAAGCATACAAGAGAGTATCATAACATGCATATTCATATTTTTAACATAATCTCATGATTTACATGTTCATAGTCCAGCATATTCACATAGCAACTGTCATGACTGGAATCTAGACCCCAGACGATACCGGCGTCGTTGACCTCTCAGAGGTCGGAGACAAGCCTACATACGTCATCGTTACTTCATCTAGTTTAATTTAGCGGAAAATTTGAACTTTTTGTTACTTAACATCCATATAAGACATTCTACTTATACTCATAAATGTTCACAATCAACCATCTAATATTAAGATCATCAAATGAAAGAAATAGTTCAATACTGCATTAAGTGTATACTTGCCAAAATGGCACCAATACAATGTCTGAAATAAAATGAGAAAGAAACAATAGTGGAACATGCTCCACTAGATAAAGCCTACATCTAAGCTAGATAATAACAGTAGACATCCTCAAAAACATGAGGGCCTACAAAATCCAGATTAAAGCTCCACGTACGGATAGCTGCAACGTCGTACTATAAGCTCTAACGTCCACCTGTGCCTGCACCTAAAAGTAGATATTGTATGGGATTAGTACACAATTGTACTAAGTATGCGTATATGCAAGCACACACCAAGGACATGCATGAGTAAGAATAGCTCTTTCCTAACAACATGATTTATGGAAAGTCAAGTCAGTGGACTTGCCAAACTTGGATTAGGAAAGTCATGCTATGAGAGTAACATGCATCATCATACTTATCATTTTGCAAGCAGTACATAACATATTGTACATATCATATCACGTAGTTCATATCATTCTTTCATATGCCATGAGACCTTGGAATTATGGACTTGACATTAGGAGTTCCCAAAATGAGGGCTCAACATATGGGACCTTAACTAGGGAGCCTTCTTTAGCAAACACAGTGTCTGCTTCATTCATTCATAGTACTTCATTTTCATTCATTCATATAGTAGTGCAATCACTAGTCATACCTAGGATGTAGTTTAAGACTCTCATCGGGTTTGTTGTGCAATGACAAAGAATAACCTAGTGTCATTACTTGAGTCTAGCTCACCTCTTGATTATCCTATCCTAACACCTTTGGTGTCGTTCATTTCATTATGTGCATCATTTGAGGCTGGACTCATTATTTCTTTGGGAACTTTAACCTTAACCGACATAGATCATTTGAGCATCATGAAATTCAGTGTGTCATTCCCACACCGAAAAGAGGTGGAATCACTGGCCAAGGTAAACCAAAACATGCTAGCGTATATAGGGAATTGAACCCTGCTAGATCCCTATATTGGCATTATTGGTTCAAAAGTCTAGGAGATATAAGGAGACCCATACCCGGCTTACTGGACAGTCTCATCTCTTGAGAGTTACGTGAACCTCCGCCCTTCCCGAAAAAAGGCATCACCGCTCATAGATAGCCTATCAGTGCTCAGTATAAAGTTCCATTACATTCAACTCATACGTCATGGAAGCTGTCTTCTAATATGAGGACATCATAAATAGATGATTTCTCATCTCATCATTAGTATTAAGTATACAATAATCTCAATACTTTCATTAGAGTGTTCATAGAGTCTGGTCTCTTCATTAGCTTTATCCTCTCATAGGTGTGTACGTTTTGGTAACATTTACTTAGGCTCATTTGAGATTGCTCTCATCTTTCACATTAGCCTCTTATCATATTGTCACCTCATTCATTAACTTTAACACATTTGATTTGCATAATTACTCACCCCTTAACGTGAATGTTCATTTCATCATATGCCAATGCACTTGGCCATTTAGTGTGTTTCACACTCTTACTTAACCCTTCTAGGGATACATCATTTCATCACATACATCTTAGGTTCACTTACTTTTAAACGTATGCTAGACTTATGAGTCCACACATACAAGCCATGAGGCTTCATTCATAGTTTTGCTTAGTGATTCATGTTTACCCCAGATTATGTGGTACAAGACTTACGCATCTTGTAGATATGCCAAGATATTGATTATGATCTTTAGAGGCAGCATTCATTAAATATTTACTTACGTATGACTTATGTGTCCATACAAATTTGGCAAGGGAACCCGAATTCAAATCCCTTGGACAGCACTTACGTTTTTATTTATTTAAACTTAATCCACTCGGCTTGGGGACCCGAGATTGAGCCCCAACGCCTACACTTCTTTTCCCTTATTTTCTCTTTTTCTTTTATTTCTTTTTGGGACCTAGAGGATATGGGATCGATCCCCCACAACCTCATTTTCTTTTATTTTCCTTTTCCTTAATCCTTTTCGTGTTGATCGAAGGGTATGGGATCGAACCCCCACAACCCCACTTCATTTTTCTCCTTATTTTCTTTTATTCGTCTGAGAGGTTGTGGGTTCGATTCCCACATGCCTCAATTTTTATTTTTATTTTAATTGTCCCTAATGTTTGATCGAGAGGTTGTGGGTTCGAACCCCACACCTCTCATTTTTATTTTCATTATCTTTTTCATGTTCGGTCAAGGCTCACGGGTTCGAATCCCACATGCCACATTCTTTTTAACTCACATTATTTCTATGATTTTTCACATGGTGAGGTCACTAGTTCGATCCTCAGTGACCTCACTTATTTTAATTCATTTTACATAGCATATTAAACAACTTAGCTTGGCCGAAACTAACATCAAGGTGCTGAAAATTTGGGTTACATTTTTTTAGCTCATTTTTATCAACATTCAGAGTTAATTCTTAGGGCATTTTGTGAATCAATTAGCTAATAGTTTTCCACTCAAATAAGCCACATTATACTTCATATGAACATCACGATTTATACAAGTTTATGCACGTGAAATACAACCATAAAACATGTCATTTTCATGCTCCAATCCGTGTCCAAGAGTCACGGCAACACACACATTGCACACATACTTATCTCATAATTTCAGAAAAACGTACTTTAATAATCACATAAATACGAACACACATACATGAACATGATCATCATGAAAACACATTACATCCCTAATTTCTACCAGCATACATACCCAACCTACGAATCAATGGGAGCTAGTGACAGGGACATGCAACGGGGAACAACCCTAGTTTTCGGAATAGATTCATCTGAGTACTAAGGGTCTCTTGGGAAAGGGACCAAGAGTAAGAAAACCCATACCTTATTTCACGTCGTTCAACCCTTGAACCTGCTGCCCAAAGACCTTCTCCAAACTTACGTCCAAGTCTCGAAACCTCAACAAAAAACTAAACGGAAAACCCTTCCTTTTGCCTTACGTTTTTTGTTAACGTTTGTATATATTTTTAACGTGAAAGTTCTTCAAGTGTGAAGAAATTTTTGTTGCTTTTCTGTTCTTGTGTTTTGGTTAGTCATAGAAAACGTGAAAAGAAAGAGAGAGATATTGACGTGAGAGAGAGAGTTAAAAGTGAAAGAGAGTTGAAAGAGGTGAAGTAGTTTAGACTTAGTCAACTAGGACACTTTCAAACTTTAAAAATCTGATTTCCCTTTTTTTTTTAAATCAGCCATTAATTATTCATTTATTAAATTAATCTACCAATTTAAATAAAACAAATTAAATGATTGCTCCCACCTAGGTTTGAACCCGAGTGGAGCCAGATTTTGCTAAAAGGACAATTTCAGCCCTCTCTACCCAAAATGCCGTTCCACCTTATTAATTAAATAATTAATTATATACTTAGGGTAATTACGATACTACCCTTAGCCTGAAAAAAGACCATTTTACCCCTAGACCCTCCAAACTTAAGATTTCCCCTTTTTAAGTCCGGTAAAGACTCATCCGAGTAAATCTTCATATTCGGGAGCACTACAGGGCTGGACCCAACATTTCCTAACTCAAATAACTCCCCAAGTTAGTTGGCTTGGATGTCGCAAGGGTTCAGAGGTCTGATTGTACGCGTATCAATCCGTGTGAACCCGGTCTAATCATAGGCATTCTAAACACACTAAACATTACTTAGCATATTCAGTTTTAGGGTTGTTACATTATCCCCCCCTCCTCTTAGGAACATTCATCCCCGAATGACACTACTAACTATCTAGCACAATGTCAGTCATAACATAACATAATCACTATGCACAGTCAAGCAATAGCAACAAGGAATGGAGAGATAAGGAAACTTTGACATAAAAGTAGGAAGTCTAACCTCAAGAGCTGAAAAGATTAGGGTAGCGGGATATCATATCGGCCTCGGCCTCCCACGTAGCACTCTCAACAAGATGATTCCTCCATAATACCTTCACTGTGGCAATCTCCTTGTTTCTCAGCCGCTTGACCTGTCTGTCAAAGATCTCAACAGGTACCTCCTCATAGGACAAGTCTTCATCAACCCCCAAACCTTCCACAAGTAGAATCGATTCTGGATCACCTAGGTACTTCTTTAACATGGATACATGAAAGACTGGATGGACAGAAGCTAGCTCCGCAGGCAATGCCAACTCATAGGCCACCTCAACCACACGCTGTAGGATCTCACATGGCCCAACATACCTCGGACTCAACTTCCCCTTCCTGTAAAACCTCATCACCCCCTTCATAGGTGATATCTTCAAATAGACCTGGTCACCAAAGGGCCATTTTCTGTTGTCTGCATAAGACTTCTTTCGACTGTAAGCAGTAGCCAACCTGTCCCTAATCACCCTGACCTTCTCTAAGGCATCATGAATGATCTCTGGACCCAAAATGGATTACTCTCCAACCTCGAACCACCCAACTGGAGACCTACATCTCCTACCATACAGTGCCTCAAACGGTGCCATCCCAATGTTGTAGTGATAGCTGTTATTATACGAGAACTCTATCAAAGGCAGTTGGTCATCCCAACTACCTCTGAAGTCAATAACACACGCTCTGAACATGTCCTCCAATGTTCTAATGGTAAGCTCTGCCTTCCCATCAGTCTGAGGATGAAAGGCAGTACTAAGCTTTACCTGCGTGCCTAAGCTCTTCTGGAAGGATCTCCAGAAATATGAAGTGAACTGAGCTCCTCTATCTGATGTGATAGACTAAGGAATCCCATGCCATGTCACAATCTCATCAATGTAGAATCTCGCATAATCCTCGGCTCTGTAAGTAGACTTCACAGGGATAAAGTGGGCAGACTTAGTCATCCTGTCCACAATAACCCATATGGAGTCATGTTGTCTCCTATTCCTCGGAAGACCAACCACGAAGTCCGTATTAATGGCCTCCCACTTCCAAGTTGGAACCTGAATAATCTGAGTAAGACCGACAAGATTAAGATGTTCTGCCTTAACCTGCTGACAATTAGGACACTTGGCCACATATTCTGCAATGCCTTTCTTCATGCCATCCCACCAATAGATCTGCTTAAGATCATGATACATCTTGCTGGAACCTGGATGTATGGAATATATGGAACCATGGGCCTCTGCAACAATCCTGGTCTGCAAATCATCCACATCTGGTACAGACAGACTGTCCTGGTACATAAGTACGTCGTCACCTCCCAAAGCAAAAGACTCATTCATCTTTATCAACACTGAGTCCTTCATCTCCATCAACACAGGATCGAGATGCTGACACTGCTTGATTTCAACTACCAAGGATGATTCAGAACTAGGATGAACTGAAATACCCCCACTAGTAGAGTCAACCAACCGCATACCCAGTCTGGTCAGTCTGTGTACATCTTTCACCAACTCCTTCTTCTCGTCCTCAACGTGGGCTGTACTTCCCATGATCATCCTGCTCAAAGCATCAACGACAACGTTAGCCTTACCTGGATTGTAGTGGACATTCATATCATAGTCCTTCAACAGCTCCAACCATCTCCGCTGACGTAGATTCAACTCCCTCTGCGTGAACACGTACTGTAGACTCTTGTGGTCTGTGAACACATCCACATGCACTCCATACAAGTCGTGCCTCCACAGCTTCAGTGCAAACACCACAGCTGCCAACTCCAGGTCATGAGTGGGATAATTCTTCTCATGAACCTTGAGTTGTCTGGACGCATAAGCTATCACCTTACCACCCTGCATAAGAACACAACCCAAACCAACCCTAGATGCATCACAATAAACAGTGTACTTCTCACCACACTTAGGCAAAGTAAGCACCGAAGCTGAAGTGAGTTTGTCTTTGAGCTCCTAGAAACTCTTCTCACAAGTCTCTGTCCATTTGAACTTGGCCTTCTTCTTAGTCAAAGCTGTCAGTGGGGCAGCAATGGAAGAAAAACCCTCCACGAACCTACTGTAGTAATCTGCCAATCCCAGAAAGCTATGGATATCGGTGGGAGTAAGAGGTTTTGACCAGTTCTTCACAGCCTCAGTATTTCTGGGGTCCACCTCCACACCCTGATCGGACACAACATGACCCAGGAAGGTCACTGATCTAAGCTAGAATTCACACTTGCTGAATTTGGCATACAGCTGATGTTGTCTATGTACCTGCAAGGTTAGTCTCAAATGTTGTTCATGATCTTCCTTGGTACTAGAGTAGATGAGGATGTCATCAATGTATACTATGACGAAAGAATCAAGATATTCATGGAATACTTGGTTCATAAGGTCCATAAATGCAGCTGGTGCATTAGTGAGACCAAATGACATGACTAAGAACTCATAATGACCATAACGGGTACGAAAGGCTATCTTTGGGATATCTCCATCCCTAACCCTAAGCTGATGATACCCTGAACGAAGATCAATCTTAGAGAAGAAACTAGACCCTTAGAGCTGATCGAAAAAGTCATCTATTATGGGAAGTGGATACTTATTCTTTATAGTTACTTTGTTGAGCTGCCGATAATTGATACACATTATAAGGGTTCCATCCTTCTTTTTCACAAACAACACTGGAGCACCCCAAGGGGATATGCTCGGCTGAATGAAACCCTTATCAGTGATATCTTTTAACTGCAGCTTCAACTCTTTGAGTTTAGCTGGATCCATTCTGTAAGGAGGAATCGAAATTGGTTTAGTATCGGGTTCTAATTCGATACCAAAGTCAATCTCTCGAAGGGGAGGAACTACAGGCAAATCATTGGGAAATACATCTTGGAACTCATTCACTACAGGCACTGAGTCTACGGAATGAATGTCCTGATTTAAATCATTAACACTCACAAGATGACACAATAACCCCTTGGACATCATTTTATTGGCCTTAAGGTTTGAAATCAAGGGATTAGTATGACTCGAGTTGTACCCCTCCTAGACAAGCTCTTCTTCATTAGGGAAACAAAATCTCACAACCCTACTACGGTAGTCCATACAAGCATAACAACTATGAAGCCAGTACATGCCAAGAATGATATCAAAATTGTTCATAGGTAACTCAACCAAGTCTACACACATAGTCCTACGATAGACAACTATTGGGAAATCCTTGTACACTCTCAGCTCTTACATTTTCTCCTAAGGGTGTACTAACCACTATAGGATCATGCAAAACTTCAGGCAATATCTCAAAAGTGAGAGCAAGCAAAGGAGTTACAAAGGAAAGCGTAGACCCTGGATCAAGTAAAGCATAAAAAGAAGTTGAGAATACTTGCAGCATACCAGTGACCACATCAGAGGACTTCTCCTGCTCCTCCCTGCCCTTCCGGGTGTAGAACATGTTCCTCTTAGGAGGCTCAGCTGCTGCTGTACCCTGTGGATTAGGCCTAGGCTGAGCATTACTTCCATCCTGACCCCTGTTTTGTGGGCAGTCCTTAACCATGTACCTGCTCTTACCGCAACAAAAGTAGGCATTAGTGCCCTTTCTGCACTCTCCACTGTGAGCAATGCCACACTTAGCATAGTCCTTTTCTGGGACGCTGTACATCACCTCCATCGCCCTTCTTGGGCTTGGATCTGCCTCTTCTAGGTGCTGCACTTCTCTGAAAGTTAGAGTTCCCTGAACTCTGTTGCCCCTTTTTGAACCTGGGCTGCTCACGAACGCCGAAGTTGTTCCTGTTGCCTCCATTGCTAGGACCTGCCTGATCAAAAGGCTTAGGCTTCCTAGCATCACGGACGCCCCTCTTCTTCCGGCTGTCCTTTACCTGCTGGACATGCACCATCAGCCTCGAGAGGTCCATGTTATCGTGGAGCATCGCAGCCCGACACTCCTCCTCCAAATCTCCTATGATTCCTGTGAGGAACCTACTCATCTCATCTCTGTTGTTAGATACAAGGGAAGTAGCATACCTGGACAGTTTAACAAACTTCAGGGAATACTCCCTGACTGTCATAGATCCTTGCTTAAGGTTGATAAATTCCTCAACCCTGGACTCCCTCATCACCCTGGGGAAGAATCTCTCCATGAAGGCTGTCTTAAAAAGCTCCCAAGTGACCAGAACTCCGCCCAAAGCTTGGATATCCTGCCACATCTTGAACCAAGTCTGTGTAACATCCTTGAGCTGATAGGAAGCCAGCTCAGCCTTCTCAGTATCTGTGGCCCCCATTGGTACCAAAATCTTGTGTACCTCATCCATGAACTCCTGGGGTTCCTCTGTAGTCTTGGACCCTGTGAAAATAGGAGGATTCATCCTCGTGAATTCTCGTAGCCTGTCAGCTATGCTACGTACCGGTGGGTTCTCCCTGTGAACATTCTGCCGAGTGAACTGGGCAGTCATGGAATGGGCCTGTATAGTGATGGCCTGTGCCATCTGGGCCAGAGATGCCCGCATCTCTGCATAAGTCAACCCACCTAGGTTAATCGGCATAGCCAATCCTTCAGCTGGAGCCAGGGGTGGAACTTGATTGCCCCCAGCAGCTTCTCCTCCTCTCATCTGACCAACATTCCTCCTAGTATTCATTCTCTGAAAACAATAAGAATTGATGTTAGACACGCTCATAACACTAAGAAATCAAACATTAGGAAAATCATGATAAGATCAGAAGAAGGGAAATTTTCCTACGTATCATGCAGTCTCTACTTCAGGATAGTGGTGCACTTCACTACCATGACTTAGAAACTACTCAATGTGGTTGATGTTAACTTATTATCCTCGAAATTTAACCTAGTGCTCTGATACCAATTTTGTCACGAATTAAATCTAGACCCCAGACAAGACCGGCGTTGTTGACCTCTTAGAGGTCGCAGACAAGCCTACATCCGTCACCGTTACTTCATCTAGGTTAATTTTAGCGGAACATTTGAACTTTTTGTTACTTAACATCCATATAAGACATTCTACTTAAACTCATAAATGTTCACAATCAACCATCTAATATTAAGATCATCAAATGAAAGAAATAGTTCAATACTGCATTAAGTGTATACTTGCCAAAATGGCACCAATACAATGTCTGAAATAAAATGAGAAAGAAACACTAGTGGAACATGCTCCACTAGATAAAGCCACATCTAAGCTAAATAATAACAGTAGACATCCTCGAAAGCATGATGGACTACCAAATCCGAATGAAAGTTCCACGTTCGGATAGCAACAACATCGTACTGTAAGCTCTAACGTCCACCTGTGCCTGCACCTAAAAGTAGATATTGTATGGGATTAGTACACACTTGTACTAAGTATGGGTATATGCAAGCACACACCAAGGACATGCATGAGTAATAATATCTCTTTCCTAACAACATGATTTATGGAAAGTCAAGGTTGTGGACTTGCCAAATTTGGATTAGGAAAGTCAGTGGACTTGCCAAATTTTGATTAGGAAAGTCATGCCATGAGAGTAACATGCATCATCATACTTATCATTTTGTAAGCAGTACATAACATATTGCACATATCATATCACGTAGTTCATATCATTCTTTCATATGCCATGACACCTTGGAATCATGGACTTGACATTAGGACTTCCCAAAATGAGGGCTCAACATATGGGACCTCAACTAGGGAGCCTTCGTTAGCAAACACACAGTCTGCTGCATTCATTCATACGTACTTCATTTTCATTCATTCATATACTAGTGCAATCACTAGTCATACCTAGGATGTAGTTTAAGACTCTCATCGGGTTTGCTGTGTAATGACCAAGAATAACCTAGTGTCATTACTTGAGTCTAGCTCACCTCTTGATTATCATATCCTAACACCTTTGGTATCGTTCGTTTCATTATGTGCATCATTTGAGGCTGGCCTCATTATTTCTTTGGGAACTTTAACCTTAACCAACATAGATCATGTGAGCATCATGAAATCCAGTGTGTCATCCCCACACCGAAAAGAGGTGGAATCACCGGCCAAGGTGAACCAAAATATGCTAGCGTATATAGGGAATTGAACCCTGCTAGATCCCTATATTGGCAGTATAGGTTCAAAGACTAGGAGATATAAGGAGACCCATACCCGGCATGTCGGACAGTCTCATCTCATGAGAGTTACGTGAACCTCCACCCTTCCCGAAAGAAGGCATCACCGCTCATAGCTAGCCTACCGATGCTCAGTATAAAGTTTCTTTACATTTAACTCATACGTCATGGAAGCTGGCTTGTAGTGTGAGGACATCATAGCTCAACAGATGATTTCTCATCTATTCATTAGTATTAAGTATACGTTAATCTCAATAGAGTGTTCATAGAGACTGGTCTCTTCATTAGCTTTACACTCTCATAGGTGAGTACGTTTTGGTAACATTTACTTAGGCTCATTTGAGATTGCTCTCATCTTTCACATTAGCCTCGTATCATAATATCACCTCGTTCATTAACTTTAATACATTTGCTTTGCATAATTACTCACCCCTTAACGTGAATGTTCATTTCATCATATGCCAATGCACTTGGCCATTTAATGTGTTTCACACTCTTACTTAACCCTTCTAGGGATACATCATTTCATCACATACATCTTAGGTTCACTTACTTTTAAACGTATGCTAGACTTATGAGTCCACACATACAAGCCATGAGGCTTCATTCAAGGTTTGTCTAAGTTATTCATGTTTACCCAAGATTATGTGGTACAATACTATGTATCTTGTAAGTATGCCAAGATATTGATTTCGACAGCATTCATAAAATATTTACTTACGTATGACTTATGTGTCAATACAGAATTTGGCAAGGGAACCCGATTTTAAATCCCTTGGACATCACTTACATTTTTATTTATTTAAACTTAATCCACTCGGCTTGGGGACCCGAGATCGAGCCCCAACACCTACACTTCTTTTCCCTTATTTTCTCTTTTTCTTTTATTTCGTTTTGGGACTAGAGGATGTGGGATCGATCCCCCACAACCTCATTTTCGTTTATTTTCATTTTCCTTAATCCTTTTTGTGTTGACCGAGAGGGTGCGGGATCGAACCCCCACAACCTCACTTCATTTTTCTCCTTAATTTCTTTTATTCGGCTGAGAGGTTATGGGTTTGATTCCCACATGCCTCAATTTTTATTTTTATTTTAATTCTCCCTAATGATTGACCGAGAGGTTGTGGGTTCGAACCCCACGCCTCTCATATTTATTTTCATTATATTTTTCATGTTTGGTCAAGGCACACGGGTTCGAATCCCACATGCCACATTCTTTTTAACTCACATTATTTCTATGATTTTTAACATAGTGAGGTCACGGGTTCTATCCGCAGTGACCTCACTTATTTTAATTCATTTTATATAGCATATTAAACAACTTAGCTTGGCCAAAACTAACATCAAGGTGCTGAAAATTTGGGTTACATTTTTTTCTGCTCATTTTTATCAACATTTAGAGTTAATTCTTAGGGCATTTCGTGAATCAATTAGCTAATATTTTTCCACTCAAATCAGCCACATTATATTTAATATGAACATCATGATTTATACAAGTTTGTGCACGTCAAATACAACCATAAAACATATCATTTTCATGGTCCAATCCGTGTCCAAGAGTCACGGCAACACACACATTGCACACATACTTATCTCATAATTTCGGAAAAACATACTTTAATAATCACATAAATCCGAACACACATACATGAACATGACCATCACGAAAACACATTACATCCCTAATTTCTACAAGCAAACATAACCAACCTACGAATCAATGGGAGCTAGTGACAGGGACATGCAACGGGGAACAACCCTAGTTTTCGGAATAGATTCATCTGAGTCCTAAGGGTCTCTTGGGAAAAGGACCAAGAGTAAGAAAACCCATACCTTATTTCACGTCGTTCAATCCTTGAACCTGCTGCCCAAAGAACTTCTCCAAACTTACGTCCAAGTCTCGAAACCTCAACAGAAAACTCAACGGAAAACCCTTCCTTTTGCCTTACGTTTTTGGTTAACGTTTTGTATATGTTTTTAACGTGAAAGTTCTTCAAGTGTGAAGAACTTTTGGTTGCTTTTCAGTTCTTGTGTTTTGGTTAGGCAGAGAAAAAGTTAAAAGAAAGAGAGATATATTGACGTGAGAGAGAGAGTTAAAAGTGAAAGAGAGTTGAAAGAGGTGAAGTAGTTTAGATTTAGTCAACTAGGACTCTTTCAAACTTTAAAAATCTGATTTCCCTTTTTTTTAAATCAGCCATTAATTATTAATTTATTAAATTAATCTATCAATTTAAATAAAACAAATTAAATGATTGCTCCCACCTAGGTTTGAACCCGAGTGGAGCCAGATTTTGCTAAAAGGGCAATTTGGGCCCTCTCTACCCAAAATGCCCCTCTACCTTATTAATTAAATAATTAATTAAATATTTAGGGTAATTATGATACTACCCTTAGCCTGGAAAAAGACCATTTTACCCCTAGACCCTCCAAACTTAAGATTTCCCCTTTTTAACTCCGGTAAAGACTCATCCGAGTAAATCTTCATATTCGGGATCACTACATGGGTTGACCCAACCTTTCCTAGCTCAAATAACACCCCAAGTTAGTTTGCTTGAATGTCGCAAGGGTTCAGAGGTCTGGTTCTACGCGCATCAATCCGTGTGAACCCGGTCTAATCGTAGGCATTCTAAACACACTAAACATTACTTAGCATATTCATTTTTAGGGTTGTTACAGCAACATCATACATACTTTCATAACATAGTATCATGACTTATAGGCTAGCATAAATCAAAGAGTAATCACGTTTAGAAGACTTAACTCTTGCTTCCAAGAATCTTATTCATCATGCAGTATTCATAATCATATATGGTGAAATACTCAATGACGTAATCAAGAACAACTCATACAATCATGTACAAGATCATTGCATAACATAGAAGAGGGTAAACGGGTCATTAAAGGGTTCATTCAAATCTTAAATTACAACCCTAACGTTTATACATTATCAAATACTAGAAACAACCCATTCGGAACCATCACTTAGACAAAAATCATGTAACACACGACATTCATACATTTTAAATCAATTACTCAATAATTCATGCGAAATTAGATATAGAAAATGTTAACTTTTCATTGAAAATCATAAATCTAGGGGTAGGAAGAAAATCCGTTTTGTAGAGTAAAAACCCTAGTATTTGAAGTTCTTGAAAACTTACCTTGAAAGGAAATCTTGGGAAAAGGGATCTCAAGAGTGAAAACCCATACCTTAAAGATGAAGAATCCACGAAATTTGATTGGAGACTTCGAAACCTTCGTCTACTTCCTTAAGCTTTTCTTGTTCTTCAATGGAGTTTCGAAAAGAGAGCGTTCTTGAGAGATTAAGAGAATTTCGTTAGATTTTGCTTTGGGACGTTTAATTATGGTCTAAAACTGACCTGATATCATTATATAGACGTCCCATGTATTACCCTAAAGACCTTCCACATAAATCACCAAAATGGCCCTCCTAAATTGACTACAACTAGGAGAACGTTTGACTTAGGGACTTCGGGTTTGACTAGGAATTAAATTAATTAATTAAGTTGCTAGTTTTATTAATGAAGTGACCTAGGGTAATTACTAAAGTACCCCTAAGTCGTTAGGACCATAACCAACCCCTTTGAACCATCCTAGCTTACATACTAGGATGTTTCTTTAGTTAGTTATTCGGTTAGGTCACCCGGTTAGGTCTTAGGTTTTCGGGCACCCTAGTTAGTTTATTTTAGTTATTCCTAGGTTGGTTATTTAGTTAGGTTAGTTAGTTAGCTCCTAGAATTGGTTAGGCAGCTAGTCCCCACATGGTTTGATCCAACACATCCTGCCCCCCTTACCGCCCTAACAAATTTGGTTGGTCTTGTCTCTCGGTCGTTGGTAGCACATGTGCTTGCACATGTGTTGCGTGAACTTTCCCAAACATGTACTTCTAGAAAGTTCACTCCTTGTCCAAGAATCCTCACTATGTCCTTGGGCACTGCTTAATCTATATGGTAATTTTAAATGGTCATCTTCTATGGTACCTAGGCTTGACACTTGGATGACTAATACCTAATGTGTATACGTGATAAATGTGATTATTTTTTTCTTAGGGTCTTCATTGTAGGTACAATAACTAAAAAAGCTTGGATTGGAGCATTTGAACATCAAAGGTTTTTTTTAATTTATAAGTTACTCGTGAATACATACAAAAATTGGCTAACACCCTTAAGCCAATAATCTCCAACATGCCCAATATTACTCAATATTGGGCATTGGGATGCCTATGTACCTCAATACATATTCTTAAAACCTAATAGGCTCTTCACTAGACGAGTACATTTTCCGGAATGTTACATTTAGTCTATCGGCTGTTTTGAACACCTCCCAATCTACCAGGCCTTCCCTTAAGGGCCTCTCATCTCTACATTGCTTAAACCACACTTGAGCAACATCTTTTAGTTGGCAAGGGGCTAGTTCCGTTTTCTCTCTAGGAGTCACACCTATATCATCTACAACCTTTAACACCTCATTTATGAAGACTTGTGGATATTTATCCACCTTAGTTCCATGGAAAGTAGGAGTGTTCATTCTCATGAAATCCCGGATTCTAGAAGCGGGAGTACTAGCATTGGGTTGAGGCCCAACTCATATGTTAGCTTGGGCAACCACATTATTAGTGACGACATAAGCTTGAGTCGTCATGAGTTGAGTCAAAGCTATAAGAGCAGCCCTTATCTCTGCATTAGTAATATAAACTTCAACATAGGGAACTTGAGGACCTTGGGGCATTGGAGGCATTGGGGAACTTGAAGTCCTTGAGGTTCCAGAGAGGGAACCTCTTCATTAACCTCCTCTTTGTTAACTATAGGAACTTTCTAATTCCGGAGAAGAATTCTCTCGTTAGCTACTTCTACCTCCTCCATTGTAGAGGGTGTCATTCTCGTATTCATGTCCTATAAACACAAGAGAAGAGTTTGAGAAAACAATCTTATAGAACTCAACTCTAAGACACGATACTAGAGAACTGAAGAAAAGTGAAACTTCTATCGTCTTATAGCCTCTCGCACATGGATGTGTCGTGACTCACACCAATGAACAAAACTCTACTATACGTGGCTTTTGAGAC
The DNA here is from genome assembly GCA_016801875.1 of Solanum sitiens. Taxonomy (NCBI): domain Eukaryota; kingdom Viridiplantae; phylum Streptophyta; class Magnoliopsida; order Solanales; family Solanaceae; genus Solanum; species Solanum sitiens. The sequence goes on from JABWTJ010000297.1 coordinate 1,610,537, forward strand.
TTTGGACCTAAACTATTTCCCAAAACCTTATGCTCTCATACCAAGTTTGTAACGACCCACAAGTTCACCCTACAAGTTAGGGCAACACTTAGGTTTTCAAAAGGTGTACTCGACCTTTTGAAAGTCTGGCACAAGCCTCTTAGCTATCATTCATAACATAAGACATGAAAAGAAGTGAGGAAATTTAAACTTTTCAAGAAAAATAATCATAAGGAAAAACATATTTTATAAAATACTAAGGATAGTCTCATCGTCACAAGCCAACTTATCGACATGACATAAATATCATAGGGACACGACCCTTTACATTGAAATAAATACGTAATAAGTCTTAAAATGAAGAAACTAAAGAAACTTAGATTATGCCCTCGAATATATGAGGACATACTTAGTCTTGAGAGAGTCAATTCGCAAGCTTGCCTTCTAACCTGCAACTCGGATACAACCTATACTCATAATGTATAGAAAAGTATGGGGTTAGTACAAGACATTGTACTAAGTATGGCATTATGCAAAATCATGCAAAAAGGGGCAAGTTAATTGAAATCCACATTAAATCATTAAGAGGCCAAATGTTACAGTGAACTATGGAAACCAGGCTAAACATGTTCAAATCTTCATTCATTGATCCTCATGGATCCTTCAACATCACTTTGACAATAATTCATGTAAATAACAGTATATATAACCACTTCAACGTAATAGAATCATAATTAAATACACAACAAATCAAGATCACAAAGCCCATGCAAAGACTAAATCAAGTTTGGAAGGGACATGGGTTCATTATGAAATTGGATTCAAATTCACGTTAAAAAAACTGTATTAACTTCAATCAGCATGATTTAATCATTCAAAACATTTTTAGAAAGAACCCATGGCAGATTGAAGAGGAAGATGTTTGATCATATTTTTCTGTTTTGAAACATTGAAATTTAACTCTATATATGGAAGGATAACAATAGATTAAGATAACCATACCTTTATCTTCATGAAGACCTCTAAAACATGGTGAAGAGACCGGGAAAATCCATGCTCCAAGCTGTTCTTGAGCTTCAACAACAATGGATCTTTCTAGGGAGATGATTTTTGGAAGGAAAGATTTCTTACGTGTGTATGGGATTGGGAATGGGAGGTTCACGTGTTTGATGACTTATATACACCCAAAATTAGGTAAATAAATCAATTATATTCGGTTTAGTATGTGGGGTGAATTTCCCATTCACCCCTTTAATGAAACAGTACGCAGGCACAGGTTGCAGGCCACCATCGACCGAGCCATCTACTGGTCGTAGGTCAGTCGATGGGCCGTGCATTGGCTTTCGTCGATTGGTCCTTAGCCAACTTTTTCATTGATACCTACCCAAGCTAATTACAAATCGACGAGACCTCACCTATGGTCCGTTGGTTAACCAACTGGCTGTCGTTTGGTCCGTCGATTGACACTGCCAAGGCAGTGTCTTGGCCATCCTTGGGTCCTTCTTGTGGGCCCTTTTGTGGGGCCCTTTTGAAGTTGTACCCGGATGTTTCCCATGTAAATAAAACCCTTAACAAGTTGTATAACTTCCATATAAATTTCACCAAAAACAAACACCTGTAACACGTCTGAACATGCAAGGCCCCATCAAGAGGTACATGAATATCTCAAGGGCTAACTTTCGAACGTCTTGGACGTTCTTGGACGTTTGACCTCCAAACTTCTTGAAACTTCACATAATACCATTTAACATCATTATAACTCATTTTAAGACTTATAAGCTCATTCATACACATATAAGCATGCATAGACATATGAGCCACATAGGTGACTAGTCGTCGAACGTTTTGGTCGACCCTTGATGTTTGACTTCCAAATCACCTCAAACTTTTCACACTCCCTCTTAAACATATTATAAGACATTTTAGGACATTAGAACCTTAATACAACCATGTTATAATCTAGATGCCCTAACTCATTTTGGGGCTTTTATAATCATTATGATTATAATTATGACTATGTGGATATGCTATGAGTAGTATTGTTGTATTATGTCATATTAAATTATGATAATATGTTGTAAGTATGAAGTGGGTTGCTTAATGTTATACTTAGTTTTGAATGGGATTATGGGTTTATATTCTTGGAAATAAACAAGTGTTTGTTAGTTTCTTATGTGTTGGGTTGATATTATGTTGAATTGACTTATTACAATTGCATGTTTAGTTAAGTTGATAGAATGGTTTTAACTAAATTGTCCTTTATCATGCATTGATGATTTTGTGCATAGAAGTCATACTTAGTACATGTGGTTTGTACTAACCCATATTTCTCCCCCTTTTCCCAAATATTTTAAGTTTAGGCCGTTGAGAAGTTCGTGGTCAATTTAAAGGAAGACTTGGATCTTTTCCCGAATATTTGACGAGTCCTAATGTTCGGGGGCGTTGTCAAGTTCCACTCTATCTATGATATTGTTATGTTTAGAACGTTATTCTTTCTCTTATCATTGAGACAATTATTGTAAGACAATAATGGTGTATTGTTTTGTATTGGCTATGTCCAAACCATTATACTCTTGTAGATTGTTTAATTTGGGACAAAGTATTAGACTAAATTCCTATATACAGGTTATGTTGTCTATTCGAGAAGCCTAAGTAAGCATCATATGTGAGGAAGCTATGTAAACTCTCTATGTATATATATTATGTGTAAGCGAGAGGTCTATGTTAACTTCATGAGATTAAAAGTTTTAAATTTTCTGCATTTTTAACCTACAATATGATATGATGTATGCTAAGGGCTTCTCTTAGTCCTCTTCAAAGACGATGACGCTGGTAACAAATAGGGTGTACTTTAGGTCGTTACATAAATCTATAAGTCGGATAGATTCATGATGACTAAGAAAAGGATAGTGCACCTATACATCATTACCTATTTCTATGCATTTAAATTATATGATTAATGAATTTATGAACATGTGTGCCTAAATGTGTTTATGTGAAGGTAGATCACACATATGTGTACACACATATTCATGTATGATTGAAGTATGTAATGGTGGTCTAATAATTAAGTGAGTCTCTTTAAAGGTATTAATCAATTTTACTCTCAACTAGACTATAGTATGAATATGATATGATTATGTGAAAGAAAATTCTCACATGATGTAGATTCAATGATAAAAGGTCATTCTCATCTTAGATACCTTTGAACTATATGATATATGAGGGAGTAAGTCCCTAAGGCGTAATATTTATGAAATAATGTTATATCAAAGGCTTAATGATATTTAAAAAAAATGTTTATTTCTTAGCATCAAAAGGGCATGCAAATGAGATTGAGGTCACACGTTAATAAGTCCGGACTCCCACATGGGTTTCTTCACGTTACTAAGTCTGTAATCCCACGATATGTGTTGTATCATATGATGGAAACCTTCACGTTCAGCAAGTCAAGGTCTCTAGCAACAATCTCCTTGACGCTTAACTGTGTGCCAACATAGGACTCTAGCTTAGTTGATCCACCTAGATAGCTATGTACTAATGGTTGCACCTTAGGCAAGTGTTAACCCTATCTTTTTAGTGTGGGAGTAGAACACCGGATTCCATGTAGCTCACATGGTCTATGTCGGTTTGGCTATGTATCCTGAAGGTTAATAAATGAAAGTGTTATGACTTGATATTTATGTTATGCCTAGTCTAGGGTGACTTCTTAGGTACACTTGGTGGAAGTTGTATTATCAGATGCTACCTACACATTGCACTAGTGTGACTTAGGAGTTGTCTTAGGTGATGGTTTTTATGTGAAGTTGATGTCTATGATGTACTTATGACTTGTGAATATATGTGATTGTGTTTATGAAGCATACCTATGACAGACTATTGTAAGGTGACCTCAAGGTAATACATTGTACTAGGTATACTTGAGGGTTACTTAAGAAAAGAAGTAAAATAAAAGAGAGGTAATGTCTTGTATGTATTGAATATGCCTCAAAGTATGGTAAATGTCTTTGATATGCTATTATGAGTAGTATCCATGTCTATATTATGTATTTGAACTATATTGAGTTTATATGTTCCTATGTTCATGAAGTTTACTCAAAAGACATGTTGCATGATTTCAAATGAAATGTCCTCTTCAAATGCATGTTTTTGCATGGTTGCCATACACAGTGCATTCTTGTACTAATACCATTCTTATTCATCTTTTTAAATTAAGTGTAGGTTGTGATGGCTAGACAATGTCTCCTAAGCGAAGAGCTTGGATAGATCTTCCAAGTTCAAGTAATGGGGCCCGTATGATTTATGGTTTGCCTATGTCAAGATGTTTCTCTAAGTTAATGTAATAGCTTAGATAATATTTTATGTTATTAAAAGCGGTGTCCCTATTCTACTCTATTGGTGTTGAGTCTAAGATGGCAAAAAGACTTGGAGTGTAACTATGTATTATTATACTTTTTTATATATATGAGTAATGTTCTAGCATATTATGTGCTATGAAAAGTTTTAAATTTTCTGCTATTTTTACAATTATGCAATGAAAAATTTCTATGGGATTGTCTTAAACGTTCAAGAGGTCAACGACGCTGTGTGACAATTTTAGGATACCATAACTTATAAGGGTATACCCTCGCGTCATAACAAACTTGGTATCAGAGCATAAGGTTTTGGGATTTGTCCATAGATTCCAAAGTCTCGTATTGCAACGTCTAGTATGGTCTTTTTCATCGTTAGTGAGTCGCAACACATCTATGTGCGATAGGCTATAGGACGGTAGAGTTTCCCTTGTTCACTATTCTCATGTTGTGCCATAGAAATTAACTCAATATGATCTCTCTCTAATATTACCTTGTCTGGTGGTCTTTTAGATGTGATTGCTTTGATTGGGATGATGTCTCAATGCTTGAGGGAGAAAAGGATGAGTTTTGATGCTTACCTTGGTTTATGGTTTGATGAGTATATATGAAGGTGAATCTAGCATATGTTGATGTGATGCCATTTATGGATATATGTGGGTTATGAGGAATGTGATGTTATGTTAAGAAGGTATGATATGATATGATTATTGCTTATTATTAGTTATTATGGTTGAATGGAGTCCCCCTTGGAATGATGAATTGCCTTCTGATTATGTAGGATGGAAGCATATTGTTATGATATAGGCTTTAAAAGTCTTGGAGAATACGGTATATAGTGAGAAAGATGAATGTTGCCTTTGTATATGTTACATGATTCATAACTGTCCTTTTGCGATCAAATTATGCTATAGGTGTTCTATTCTATTGTTAAATATGCTCTTGTCTCCTATAGTGTAATAAGAATGTGTGTAGTCTATAGTCCTTAATGCTATATATGTGTGTATGACATGAGACTTGAGGAATATTGTGCATGTGCTGTAATCTTTAGAGGGTGGCTTCCTCAATGCTATGTGATAGCCATTATGTGATCATATGACCACACACACTTCTTGCATATCTATGAGTAGGATAGATTCATGATTACTAAGGAAAGGATAGTTCTCCTATGCATCATTACCTATTTCTATGCATGTAAAGTATATGATTAATGAGTTTATGAACATGTGTGCCTAAAGGTGTTTATGTGAAGGTAGATCTCACATATATGTACACACACATGCATGTAATAATGAAGTATGTAATGGTGGTCTAATGAATAAGTGATTCTCTTGAAAGTTATTACTCAATTGTAATCTCAACTAGACTATAGTCTGAATATAATATGATTATGTGAAAGGACATTCTCACATGATGTAGGTTCTATGATGAAAGGACATTCTTATCTTAGATACCTTTGAGTTATATGATATATGAGGGAGTAAGTCCCTAAGGCATAATATTTATGAAATAATTTTATCTAAAAGGCGTAATGATTGTTAAAAAGAGAGATTATTACTTAGTACAGAAAGGGAATGCAAATGAGATTGAGGTCTCACGTTAGTAAGTTCGGCCTCCCACATGGGTTTCTTAACGTTAGTAAGTCCAGATTCCCAAGATATGTGTTATCTCATGATGGAAACCTTCACGTTTAGCAAGTCAATGTCTCCAGCAACAATCTCCTTGACCCGTAACTATGTGCCACATAGTACTTTAGCTTAGTGGAGCCACCTAGATACTTATGTACAATTGGTTGCACCTTAGACAAGTGTTAACCCTCTCTTTTTCTGTGTTGGAGTTAAACTCCTGATTCCATGTAGATCACATAGTCTATGTCGGTTATGGCTATGTCTCCCAAAGTTTAATAAATGAACTAAGATAAGACTATGAATTCTAATCTAAAGTTTTTGAGAAGTGTACTTAGTATAGGTAGGACTATACCCTATGTATGAATCGCACTAGATGACTTCAAGAAAGGATAGGATTGAAGGCTCTTATGAAGTAAAGACTTATGTTATGTATGACTTTTATGAATGCATGTTAAGTGAATTTGCTATGTTAAGACATGAATTAGGACTATGCATGTGAGTTACACCAATGGCTTCTAAGTGAGTTTACTTAGTATATGTAGGGTTATGGGCCTCCATGTGTACATTGCACAAGTGAGCTTGTGAAGGGGTTATGAGGGTGGTTTACCTATGATATGAACTAAATGAGTTATCACTAAGGTTGTAGTAAAGAAAAAAGTCCTTATATGATGCTATGAAGTATGTGGCCTTAGATTTAGTTATAAATGAAAGCGTTATGACTTGTTAAGTATGTTATGCCTAGTTTAGGGTGACTTCTTAGGTACACTTGGTAGAAGTAGTATTATGGGATGCTACCTACACATTGCACTAGTGTGACTTAGGATTTGTCTTAGAATATGTTCTTTATGTGATGTTGATGTCTATGATATGTTTATGACTTTTGAATATATGTGGTTGTGTGTATCATGCATACCTATGAAAGACTATTGTAAGGTGACCTCAAGGTGATACATTGTACTAGGTACACTTGAGGGTTACTTAAGGAAAGAAATAATATAAAATAGAGGTGATGTATTGTATGTATTGAATATGCCTCAAAGTATGATAAATGGATTTATGTGTTATTTTGAGTATTATCCATGTCTATATGATGTATGTGAACTATGTTGAGCTTATATGTGCCTATGTTCATGAAGTTAACTAAAAAGACATGTTGCATGATTTCAAATGAAATATCCTCTTTAAATGCATGTTTTTGTATAGTTTCCATACTTAGTGAATTCTTCTACTAACACCATTCTACTTTATCTTTTTACACAAAGTATAGGTGGTGATGGCTAGAGCATGTCTCCTAAGTGAAGAGCTTGGCTAGATCTTCCATGTTTAAGTAAAGGGACCCTTATGATTCAAGGGTTGCCTATGTCAAGATGTTTCTTTAAGTTGATGTAATAACATAGATATTATTGTATGTTGTTAAAGGTCGTCCCTATTCTACTCTATTGGTGTTGAGTCAAACATGGAAAATAGCCTTATATCTCTAACCATTTATTAGATATTTTATATACATATATATGAAGTAATGTGATATCATATGATGTGATATGAAAAGTTTTAAATTTTCTACTATTTTTATGATTATGCAATGAAATATGTCTATGGGGTTGTCTTAGACCTTCGAGAGGTTGAATACGCCATGTGACCATTTGAGGATAACATAAATTAAAAGCCATACCCTCGGGTTGTAACATATGATCTCTCTCTTATTTCCATCTTCCGATGGTCTTCTGGATATGATTACTTTGAAGGGGTGATGTTTCTAGGTTTGAGCAAGAATAAGGTGAGTTATGCTGCTTATTATGGTTTGTGACTATATGAGTATATGTAAAGGTTTATTTTAAAGAGTTTTTTTGTGATTCCAACTATGACTATGTGTCATCTATGAGATTTGTGGCATCATGATGGGAAGTTGTATTTTAAGGTAGTTCTAGATTGATAAGAATCATACTAGTTGAATGAATTCCTTTTGCGACAATGACTTACCATATGGTTATGTTAAATGATAGAGGAAAGTTATGGTGTAGACTTGAGGAGTCATACTGGAATGTTGGGAATAGTAAGAATTAAGACTTTCCCTTTTGTATGAGTAATGTTTTATAAATTGTCCTTGAGTTGGATTGAAGTTCTTGCATAGGCTTATTGCTAAAAGGGGGAGATAGTGTGCTTACCTAACAAGGAAATTCTGAGGTTATCCTAGAAAATGGTAGAATCCGTATAGATATGTTGTTGGTTCCCAGATGAATCTACCATAACGGTGGAATGAGAAAGAAGGAGTTTTTATTCCATCAATTTAAGTTATGTGTGGCCTTAGTGTAACACCCCAAAAGTTCCATGATCTAGACTAGAGCCTCAAGTAGTTAATAATGATGATATTAGACCTAAACTAACATTACTAACTTGATTAGGAAGTATTAAAGCCTAAATGTATTCAAGGAACGACCACGACATCCAGAGACTAGGGAAAATTTACTAGTGATCCTTAACGTTTTATACGGGGTTTTGTAACACTCCAAAAGTCCATGACCTAGTATGGAGCCTCACATAAAGAACTAAGACTTTAGACACTGTTTATAAGCCTAAAATAATGTATTTAGACTATGTAAGAAGTGTTAGATTAGAAACGTTAAGAAACAACCATGATGTACAGTGAATTGTGAAATGTACATTAGTGTGCCTTGGCATATTTTATGGGGTTTTAAGAGTTGGAATTTAATGAAAATTTGTAAAAAGGTGTTAAATATATAATAGAGTGTGATTAGGGTTGAAACTTCCCAGTACGACTCCCCACAGACCACCCTAACAATCCTTGGAAAGGACCCTTGCATTTGACCAAAAGATGTCAAATTTGACATTGGACAAACGACGAGCCGTCGATGGGTCAACATCCCTTCGATGGTGTCGTAGGTCCAGCCTTATCCAATTTTCAAAAGTAGTTTAAAACCCAGTCTCTGTCGCAAACGACGCCAGTGGAGTATGGGGCCGTTAATCAGGTGACGTTTCGTAGGTCAGGGTCTCGTGGACTGTGGGTCTATTTCACTGTTAAGTTTTTAAGTTAGGGACTTAATTAGTTAGTATGTTAGTTAATTTATTAAGAGTTAAGGGGTGGTTAATTAAGTTAGATTGTGGAGCATATAAGACTTAAACCTCATTAAACTAACCTAACACCCCACAATTCCCAAACCCAAATTCTCTCCCACTTCTCTCTCTATTCAAGACCTCAATGATGACCAATCTTCAAGGTGGACTATGGATTCAAGACTTCATATTTTCTCCATCAAAATTTAATTAATACTAAGGTATGGAGGCTATTCACTCTTACGATCTCTTTCCCAATAGACTCTTAAAAATTTATTTAAAAAAGATGTCAAAAACATGAGTTTCATTAAAACTAGTAAATTGATCTTTAAAATTGATGTGATATTGGTTTTTTAATTATAATTAAGAGATTACGATTATATATCGGCTAATTGTTGTAATTCATAGCCTTGACCTAGTTTCATGGAAGAAATCATGATTTTATCCTTTTCCCTAAACCTACGTTATAAATTCAGGTTGAATTGATTAGTGATGGTACAATTGACTTAGTTATTGTATGTATTACTATTAGATGATTTTATTGAGTGTATTAATAGATGAATATGGTTTGATTGATGGTATGATTTTAAAGGAGGCTTGGGAAGCTTAATTGGTAAGACTTTGTGATCTTGAGTTCTTTACTTCATTGATGGTGACTTATACTTGATAATGGTATTCAATTGGAGTAATATATGTGATCTGTTTTTTATATGAATCGTGAGATCATGTTAAGGGCATGTTTATACTAGGTCAAATGTGAAGCACTTGTGTGTCTTACTATGATATGATTATGGTGTGTTGTCTCACGAATGAAGGGTTATTATGAATGAAAATTCTCATATAATATCTAATGAGATAATGACATGATATACAAGAGGTTACTATCCTATGTGTTATAAAAACCTATGATGATTAAGAATGACTTAAAGACATTTCATAAAGGGACCTTAGCTTAGCACTGATTGAACTTGACAATGAGAGGTGTTCACTAACCATAGAAGGGAGATTTACCAAACATTCTCATCAGATGAGGGCTGCAATTTCTAATGGGCATGTAGAGGTTTTAAGACATATCTCCTAGTTCCTTAACAATGATGCCTCTATAGGAATACTAGCTAGTGAATCTACCTAGAATGATATGTGCATGTTTTGTCCTACTTTTGCAAGTAGACCACCATTCTTTCGGTGTAGGGTTTCATGACACCACATTCCATTTTTAGGTCACATGGTCTATTGTCGGTTAAGGCGATTGTTCCCGAAAGTAAAATGAAAGTAATGAAGTGAACAATAACTAGGGTGACTTAAGGGGTTCTTCTTAGTGTAGTTAGCGGTATGAGACTCTACTTATACATGGCACAAGTTGACCTTGAGGGAAGTCCTAGAATGTTGTTCTTATGTACTTATGATATGAATGAATTGTATATGATGACTTTACATGTTGATGATCCTATATGATGTTTATTTCATTTATGAACATGCTATTGGTCTAAATTGATATATATTATGAAGTACATGCATGATGTGAAGATATATGAACCGTTTACAATGCTTATAATGCTTTATTTGGTTTACTTGATTATGTGGGGTTATGGGACTTCACATAAGCATTGAACTTGTAGGATAGGGAAGGGCTTCTGAGTAATGCTCTTGTGTGATGTGAAGTTATTAACACTAGTACATGAATTGTGTCTATGACATTATGTTGGAGTTGTTTTAATTATATGATCTTGATATGATGCCATTCATGTTGATAATATCCATGCCGACTTGACTTTATCATGATATTGGTCTTGTATTTATTTTGGACCTGTCTTGAGTAGTGTTATGTCTAATGGCTTGTATATCTTCTTGATTGTGCATAAAGACTTTTGAAAGTGACTTGGCATGGTTTTTAACTAAATGTCCCTTTAAGCGTGATTTAAATGATTTTATGTGCATATGTTTCCATACTTAGTACATGTCATTGTACTAACCAATATTATTTCCCTTTTCCCATACACTGTAGGTTCGGGCCGTTCATGTATCAAAGTCGCTTGGGAGAAAACTTGGACTTTTCCTCATGTTTTCGTAGGTCCTCTAGTTTGAGGATGATTGTAATGACCCTCATAATGAACTACGCTGAACCAGAGCTTTGCTAGTGTTTCATGAGTTAAGAACGTGTTATAATAGCTAATTTTAATGTTTGAAGTCAGTTTTGTAAGTGTGAAGGTCAAACGTCAAGGGACAAGCAAGACGTTCGATGACTAGACGTCTCTGTGCATATGTGAGTTCTTGTGTGCCTTGGCATGTTTGGTGAGTTATTTGGAGTGAGAATTAATGTGGGAGGAACCTAAGACCTAGATGACCATGTATAGGGTTTAACATCCAGGTATGACTCCAACTAGGACCCACGAGGTTCTCTAGAAGAGGACCCCAACTCTAAGGTAGAATCTACCAAAAGTGCTACACTCTACAACCCCTATCCTATTGACCGTACACTGGTTGTGTAAGACTCCAAAAATCTTTGACCTAGTTTACAGCCTCACATTCCTAATGATGATTAAAATGATGTTTCCAGACCCATACTAACAGAATAAGTTTATTTATACGTATTAGAGATTAAATGTCAAAGAATGACCTTGACGTTTGGAAACTAGATAAATGGAACTAGTAGATATCCTTGTGTTTTGTGAAGGTTTTGGAGTGTCGTATGAAATCTAAAACTTGTAGAAAGACTTTAAATATGTAAAACATGGTATATAGTGTCCAAACGTCTAGTTATAAATTCACAAGGACCACCCGAAGCGTCCTTGAGGAGGAGCCAAACATTGTCAAGAAGGTTGCCAAAGTAGCCAGCGTGCAGCAAATATATGGAGCCCATTGCGCATTGCACATCCAGCACTTGGTAGAAAAATTTTTCCTCCCAATGCAGGGCCTTAACGAGTCTCTCTTTCTCTACCCAGATTTCATAAAAAGGAATTTGAACTGACCCCGATACGCGCAGCCACTTCTCCATTCATTCGCGTCAATTTTAAGTCAATTTGACTTCAGAAAAAGTCCCTATTAAGTGAGGTTTAGTTTGGGGAATTTAGGGGGTGACTATACATTAATTTAGGGTCAGTTTTATGTCATTTTTACCCACCCAAATCTCTGTGAGTTCTCTCTAATTCAACCACCATTGAAGAGTATTTGAAGCTTGGAGAAGAAGACAAGGTTTTCAATTTTTCTTCTCAAATTTTGTTGATTAAGTCTTCATCAATATCTGGATTCTTCACTCTTGGGTTTCCTTTCCCCAAGAGGTCACGTCAAAGTTGATTTCTAAATCACCCAATTCCAAGGGTTTTCCTCTAAACTTGAAATTGATGTTTTATTGTGATGAATTTTGATTACCTATGGATAAATAAGTATAGATTGTTGAGTAATTTATGTTAATAATGAGTATTTAGTTTGATTCATGTCCTTTCCCCAATTAACTCAAATCTAAGATCTTGCTTATAAATTGATGGGAATTGATGAATGTGTTGATTGTTAGGCTTGTTTTAACTGTCCTAATTCATTTATGGACTGCCTATGATCATATATTGTTAGGATAGAATCTAATTCTTGAAGAATTCGTGATGAAACCTATTCCCCTGACCCTTGGGTATGGATTGGTGTTGAATTGGTTAGTGATGATGAAATTGACTTTGTTCTTGTGTTGATTATTATTATATGATGTTATTAAGTACTTTGATTGATGAATATGGTTGGGTTGATGGTAAGACAATGAAGAAGTCTTTGGAGGTGAATTGGTAAGACCTTGTGACCTTGAATCCTTACTTCAATTTTGATGGTTTATACTTTATGATGATGTTCAATTGAAGTGTTACATGTGATTAGATAAAGTAGGTGATGGAATGATGAAAGTAATTGAAATGTATTGACTATATGAATTGTGATATTATTATTAAGGTATGATGATATAAGGTTGATTGTGAATCACTTATATACCTTACTATGATATGATGATGATGGTGTGTTAATCTCACAATGAAGGTGTAAGACCTTGAAAATAGCTTAGGTGCTCTAGAGCCTAACATGGTGATCATAGTGTTCTAAGGGCCTAATTATGTTTAATATGTGGTATAGAGGCAGTAGCTAAAATATTAAAGGTGTTGGAAGTCAAACGTCAAGGGACGACAAAGACGTTTGACGACTAAGTCACCTAAATGTTTAAAATGTGGTTTTATGTGTTTATTTGTGTTTAATGGTGTTTTAAGGTTCTTAATAGAGTTATTATAGAATGTATAGGCAGTGGTTAAAGTTTCGTGAAGTTTGGAGGTCAAATGATCAAGAACGTCCAAGGAATTCAAAAGTTATGCCTTGAGTCGACCTTGTACGTCTAGACGAGTTTCGTTGAGTTTTATGTGTTTGTTTTTGATGAAATTCATGTGAGAGGTGTTAAACTCATAGATGATCGTATTTGGATTGGAAACGTCCGGGAAATTATCCCTAAGGACCATCAAAGGGTCCTTGAGGAAGGACCCAAAACCTGATGGCAGGCTGTCCCAGGCAGCCTTGGCGACGGAGCTGTCAACGGCCAGTCATGGCTGTGACGCCACGTCACAAGGGTTCCGTCGAGGGGGACTTGTCCAAGGGTGTAGGGGTAACCCTTGTCAAGCCACTGGATCTTGCAACGTAGGTCCATGATGGGCCGTTGCACCCGTGATGCCCCGTCACAAGCAAGTCGTCGCAGCCAATGTCCCTGTGCGCAGATTTTCTGCCAAGTCAGGGGTGAATTGGTGAATTCACCCCACGTCCAAAAAATTGTTTAGGCGGTTTATTAAGGGTCTTATGGGTATTTTTGATGAGCATATAAGTGTTTAACACTTAGGATAATTCATTCTTCTAAAATCAAAACCCCAAAGTCTCTTAGAAATCCCAAAACCTCCATTGAAGACTCCATTGAAGAGGCAGCTTGGTGAGGGATTCTTGAGTGGAAATTCTTCATCAAAGTGAAGCATTATCATCCTTGAGGTATGGCTTTTGATCCTTGATACTTATTTCATCAAGGAGCCCAATCCTCAAAGTGTTTTACAAAGTTTTCTAAAGTGAATTGTCCAATTTCGGGATTCTACCATGGGTTCTTTCATAAATGATTTCTAAACATTGAATTATGATCTAATTGATATTGTATTGATGATTTCAACATAAATTACCTATGAACCCATGTGAATTGATGAACCCTAGTTTTGACTACTTTTTGGGTTACTTGATATTAAACTTATATTGATGAATTGTTGTGTAGTTTCTTATGGGCTTTCTAATGATATAAGAATTGTGTTCAATTGATATGTAATTGATATTATATTGTTAAACCTAGATTGAATTGATGTGGATTCATTGAGATTTATGGTTATTGCTTTGAATTATTGTTCATGGCCATGGGTAAGGGCCTTGTGATGTTGAATTGGTTGATTTGGCATTGAATTGAGGAGTGGATATGGGGATGAAGGTATGCTGCCCTGTTTTCCTTAATTTGATATTAATTATACTTCGATATTATTGTGTTTGGTATGGTCCACTTATGGTGGCGGTGTTATGTGTTTAATTTGCAATTGATGTGGCCTTGTCGGCGTTACTTTATACAATATTATGAGCATCCCCTTATTGGAAATTACTTGAAGTGATGTGGCTATTTGTGTAGTTGATGATGTGAGTATGTCATTACATATCTACATGTGAATTTATATAGTCATGTATCTATTCTTCTAGTTATGTTGCCTTAAGTGATCATGTTAGACTATGACTTGACATTGTGAATGTAGTGTTAGGTTAAGTCTTGGTTATTCCTATTTGACTTTATGAGTCTATGTGGAGTATATTAAGATATTATGATGATATATAGGATGACTTGAAGATGTTAAGTTGTTTTAGAAGTGTTTCTAGAATGACTTGTATTATGTGTTAAACGTGAAGTATGTGATGTCTTGTCTTGGTTGGCTTGTATCTCTTACTTGATGTATATATGGTTATGAGTATGTCATATGTTGATATAAGGTTTTATAACTCTTCGTCTTGAATAATAAATATAGGTGAGACCTTAATGATAAGAAGGCAAAAGCTATTTGGAACCTTGAATCTAGTGGCGAGGTTATGAATTGTAAAGTAGTTAGCCGTAATGGTATCCTTCATGTTATGAGTGATGGACTTAGGGATAGTTGGATGGAATGGCTTCATATCATACCTTAGGAAAAATCGCTATGAGCTTCTTGTCGCTAAAGTGAGATATGCCCTAGTGGAGCTTGCTTTGGTAGGGTGAATGTAAAGGGGGTCATGAGCTAGATAAGGACTTATTTATATGAACCTTAATGTGAATTAATCTATGAGAACAAAGTCTAGCACCGAGTGTGTATGAGTAGGGTTAAGCGGATTTAGTTAAAGAATAGACTGAATGCTTAATACGCCCTTCATATTCCTTAACCATGTGCCTACATGGGATGTGTTCATGTTCTACCATTTGCCAGTAACAACCTCATCGAAGTACGATAGAACTTCGGATTCCATGTCTTGCTACCATGGTCTATGTCGGTTATTTCCTATTCTCATCATGTGGAATACCTATTAGCATTAGATAAGTTTATGAGGTTTAGGTGGTGGTATGGGACGCTATCTAGACATTGTACAATAGACTTTGAAGGTGTTATGTGGAGTTCCTAGGTCTTGTCCAAAGACCATTATGTGATCCATTATGTGAGTGTCTTATGTGATGCTTTATGTGAGTGTCTTATGTGATGCATGAGTCTTAATGAACTAATGAACTAATGACCTATGTTAGTAACTATGTAAATGGTTGAGTACCTAATCTAAAGTGACTTAAGCATTCCTTAGCTAAAGTGTGAGAAGGACATGAAAGGATGGTCTCTTCATGTCTTATCTTTGGAAGTCTTGAGGATAACTCTAGTTAGGGAAGTTGGTTAATCTTGTTGACATGATCTAAACCTTAGGAAGTCTTAAGGACTATATAGGTAATCATGGAGAGGTCACTACACTATGGACTATATCTTCTTGATTTACTTAAGTAGATCTTTTGATAGGCTTTGGAAGGAGAATGTCTTCTAATCTAAGTGTTGGTGTGTAAAGTGAGAATGATTCTATTTAAGGTAGTCTATAGGATCTCTTGTGTGTGTGTGAAAGGGATTGTATGGGCGGTCGCTCCATACTCACTCAAGTGAACCTTGGAAATCACCTTTGGTAGATGAATCTTACCTTGATGTTTATGATTGTTTTCTAAGTATGTATGTGACTCATCGTAGGTAATCTTAAGGGTCGTTTAGGCATATCTAGGGAGGGTGTATGGGCGGTCTCTCTTTGTGTGACTTAAGTGAATCTTAGGATGACTTTAAGTGATGGAATTACACGCTAGGAGATGTTAAAAGGAAGGTTTGGACTTCACTGTAACAGTGAAGGGACTTCACTATACAGTGAAGGGACTTCACTGTACAGTGAAGTGAAGTCACTGTAAAGTGAGCCTTTAAAATGTTACCTTTGATTAAATGTTATCTTATGTGTTTCTTAATTTCTAAATGATGTTCTTATGTTTAAACTATGATTTTTAAATGAAAAGATGCATATTTCCAATACAGTCTGTTTTCAAGATTTTATGCATATAGCCATACTTAGTACATGTGGTTGTACTAATTCGATGCTTTATTTTCTATCTATAGTCCTTGGTAGGTAAGGAGCTTTTGGAGAAGAAGACTTGGGCTTAGAAGAATCGTCCGAGTAGAAGAATTGAAGTATGTCCTCATTTGTATTGAGGGCATGTATGTCGTTTTATGTTTCTTTTATGAAGTATTGTAATAAGACTATGTTATTTCAATTTCGTATTAAAGTTCTCTTATGTCTTAAGATGATGAGATTGAGACTTAGCATTTCTATTACTTTTATATGAAAGAGGTTTTTAAAGACTATATTATGTTTTGTGAAAAGTTTTAATTCCGCACTACTTTTCACTATGTATATGCAATATATGATATGAATGAGGCTTGTCTTAGAACTCTGAGAGTTCGACGACGCCGGTCGCAATCCGAGATTGCACCCTATCTTCTAGGGTATGGTTTCGGGTTGTGACAAAGTTGGTATCAGAGCATAGGTTGGTGAAAGTAGTTTTAGGTATCAAAAAGTCTCATCAAGTCACGTCTAGTAGAGTCTTGACCATCGGTGTGAATCGCGACACATCTATGGGCGAGAGGCTATAGGACGATAGAGTTTCCCTTCTTTTCTACTCCTATATCGTGCGGTAGAGTAAATGTTATGATTATCCTTCTTATGAGTTTCCTTGTGTTTACTAGGAGGATGGCCGCTAGAAGGTTGGAAGAGGAGAGGGTGAATGAGGAAGTTCTTCCCCAAGTTGAGCAAGTTGAGCAAATTGGTCAAGGTTCTCAAGGTGCTCAAGATGAGCAAGGTGTCCAAGATGGGCAAGGTGATAAAGTGCCTCCCCAAGGTGATCATGTTCCTAATGTAGGATGAGGTAATGAGGTACCGGAGTTGTCTAATAGGGTGATTGGAGAAACTTTGATGGCTTTAGCTCAAGCCGTAACTACTCAAATCAATTTGAATATGGTGCCTAGGGTTATGGAGAGCACTATGACTTCTAGGTTGAGAGACTTTGTGAGGATGAATCCTCCTATCTTTCTTGGCTCTAAGGTGAATGAGGATCCCCAAGAGTTTCTTGATGGTGTGTACAAAGTTTTGAGTGTTATGGGGGTTACATCTAGGGAGAAGGCGGAGTTGGCTTCATACCAATTGAGAGATGTGTCTCAAATTTGGTATACTCAAGGAAGGACAATAGGCCAGAAGATTTGGGTCCTATTGAGTGGGAAGAGTTTAAGGGAGCTTTTCTTGGCAAGTACTTTCCCCGAGAGAGAAGAGAAGTCAAGGTGGAGGAGTTTATTAATCTCAATCAAGGCAATATGAGTGTTGAGGAGTACTCTTTGAAATTCTCGACATTGTCTAGGTATGCTCCTTCTCTTGTGTCCAATCCAAGAGACGAAATGAATCGCTTTTGTACCGGAGTAGCCGATTTGGTGAAGGAAGAATGTCATACCTCTATGCTTCACGATAATATGACCCTATCTAGACTCATGGTGTATGCACAATCTATTGAGGAGTCTAAACTTAGAAGGATGGCTAGAAGTTTGAAAAGGGGTGTTGCTAGTGATCAAGAGCAACCTAGGTTCAAGAAAAGAGTTCAATCTCAAGATGAACCTAGAGTTCCTAAGAAGAAGTTTGAGAAAGGAGGTGGTTCTAAGGATAGCAAGCCTACTTGTGAAAATTGTGGCAAGAGTCACTATGGTGAGTGCTTATTGGGTACCGGTAGTTGGTTTGGTTGTGGAAAGGATGGGCACAAAGTTAGAGATTGTCCAAACATTGCTTCTAGGAAGGAGGGCAAGAGCGTTAAGCCTAGTGTTCCAAAAGAAGATGCTCCAACTAAGAGGCGTTTCTATGCACTCCGTACTAGAATTGAGAAGTCGGGTGATGCTGATGATGATGTTGGTAAGTTCTTGTTTCTCTTTTGATAGTATGAGTTCCTTCTAAGTGGGGGAGTATGATTTGTAGATGGGATATAATTCCTTGATTTGTTGCATGTGCATGATGTTTAGGAGTTTGATTGAAATTGAATTTCATTTACTTCTTGCATTGTGTGTGTTATCAAGCTTTGAGCATGTTTTATGATGTTTTTACATGATGTTATCTTGCATATTAGCACGTCTATATAGAGAATTGCCGAAAAATTGCATTTTTGGAAAAGTTTCTAAGCTCACTGTTTCTTTATGAACTGCTGACTGTAAAATTTTTGAGAAAATGACTATTTAATTCTTTGGTCTAAAATTCTTGTTATGTGGTTAGAACTGATGTATATGAGTATGATGTTGAATATAAAATGAGTTTTTGCTATTTGGATTGAAGCATATGAGTTTTGTAGCATAATGAGTTATAGAATTGTTTTCTAGTTTCTTGTTGTGTTGTGAATCTCTTGATTATGTTAAGTTGATGATTTCTTCGTGATATGTGTTGTGTGGTTTGGTTATATGCTGCTAGTTGAATCTCTAATCTTCGAAGTGTTCGGAGAGTAGCAAGTGTCATTCGAGGACAAATGTTGTCCCTGTGGGGGAGATTGTAAGACCTTGAAAATAGCTTGGGTGTTCTAGAGCCAAACATGTTGGTCTTAGTGTTCTAAGGGACTAATTATGTTTAATATGTGGTATAGAGGCAGTAGCTAAAATATTAAAGCTGTTGGAATTCAAACGTCAAGGGACGATTAAGATGTTTGACGACTAAGTCACCTAAATGTCCAAAATATGGTTTTATGTGTTTATGTGTGTTTCATGGTGTTTTAAGGTTCTTAATAGAGTTATTATAGCATGTATAGGCAGTGGTTAAAGATTTGTGAAGTTTGGAGGTCAAATGATCAAGAACGTCCAAGGCATTCGAAAGTTATGCCTTGAATCGACCTTGTACGTCTAGACGAGTTTCGTTGAGTTTTATGTGTTCGTTTTGGATGAAATTCATGTGAGAGGTGTTAAACTTATAGATGATCGTATTTGTGTTGGAAAAGTCTGGGAAGTTATCCCCAAGGACCATCAAAGGGTCCTTGAGGAAGGACCCAAAACCTGATGGCAGGCTTTCCCAGGTAGCCTTGGCGACGGAGCTGTCAACGGCCAGTTATGGCTGTGACGCGACGTCACAAGGGTTCCGTCGTGGGGGACTTGTCCAAGGGTGTATGGGTAACCCTTGGCAAGGCACTGGAGCTTGCAACGGAGGTCCATGATGGGCCGTTGCACCCGTGACGCCCCGTCACAAGCAAGTCGTCGCAGCCAATGTCCCTGTGCGCAGATTTTCTGCCAAGTCGTGGGGTGAATTTGGTAAATTCACCCCACGTCCAAATAATATTTTAGGCGGTTTATTAAGGATCTTATGGGTATTTTAGATGAGTATATAAGTGTTTAACACTTAGAATAATTCATTCTTCTAAAATCAAAACCCCAAAGTCTCTTAGAAATCCCAAAAACTCCATTGAAGACTCCATTGAAGAGGCAGCTTGGTGAGGGGTTCTTGAGTGGAAATTCTTCATCAAAGTGAAGAATTATCATCCTTGAGGTATGGCTTTTGATCCTTGAAACTTATTTCATCAAGGAGCCCAATCGTCAAAGTGTTTTACAAAGCTTTCTAAAGTGAATTGTCCAATTTCGGGATTCTACCATGGGTTCTTGCATAAATGATTTCTAAACATTGAATTATGATCTAATTGATATTGTATTGATGATTTCAACATAAATTACCTATGAACCCATGTGAATTGATGAACCCTAGTTTTGACTACTTTTTGGGTTACTTGATATTAAGCTTATATTGATGAATTGTTGTGTAGTTTCTTATGGGATTTCTAATGATATAAGAATTGTGTTAAATTGATATGTAATTGATATTATATTGTTAAACCTAGATTGAATTGATGTGGATTCATTGAGTTTTATGGTTATTGCTTTGAATTATTATTCATGGCCATGGGTAAGGGCCTTGTGATGTTGAATTGATTGATTTGGCATTGAATTGAGGAGTGGATATGGGTATGAAGGTATGCTGACCCGTTTTCCTTAATTTGATATTAATTATACTTCGATACTATTGTGTTTGGTATGGTCCACTTATGGTGGCGGTGTTATGTGTTTAATTTGCAATTGATGTGGCCTTGTCGGCGTTACTTTATGCAATATTATGAGCATGGCCTTATTGGCAATTACTTGAAGTTATGTGGCTATTTGTGTAATTGATGATGTGAGTATGTCATTACCTATCTACATGTGAAGTTATATAGTCATGTATGTATTCTTCTAGTTTTGTTGCCTTAAGTGATCATGTTAGACTATGACTTGACATTGTGAATGTAGTGTTAGGTTAAGTCTTGGTTATTCCTATTTGACTTTATGTGTCTATGTGGAGTATATTAATGATATTATGATGATATATAGGATGACTTGAAGATGTTAAGTTGTTTTAGAAGTGTTTCTAGAATGACTTGTATTATGTGTTAAAAGTGAGGTATGTGATGTCTTGTCTTGGTTTGCTTGTATCTCTTACTTGTTGTATATATGGTTATGAGTATGTGATGTCTTCATATAGGGTGTTATAACTCTTAGTCTTGAATAATTAATATAGGTGAGACCTTAATGATAAGAAGGTCAAAAGCTATGTAGAACCTTGAACCTAGTGGCGAGGTTATGAATTGTGAAGTAGTTAGCCGTAATGGTATCCTTCATATTATGAGTGATGGACTTAGGGATGGTTGGATGGAATGGCATCATATCATACCTTAGGAAAATCGCTATGAGCTTCTTGTCGCTAAAGTGAGATATGCCCTAGTGGAGCTTGCTTTGGTAGGGTGAATGTAAAGAGGGTCATGAGCTAGATAAGGACCTATTTATATGAACCTTAATGTGAATTAATCTATGAGAACAAAGGCTAGCATCGAGTGAGTATGAGTAGGGTTAAGAGGATTTAGTTAAAAAATAGACTGAATGCTTAATACGCCCTTCATATTCCTTAACCATGTGCCTACATGGGAAGTGTCCATGTTCTACCATGGGCAAGTAGAACAACCTCATCGAAGTAGGATAGAACTTCGGATTAAATGTCTTGCTACCATGGTCTATGTCGGTTATTGCCTATTCTCATCATGTGGAATATCTATTAGCATTAGATAAGTTTATGAGGTTTAGGTGGTGGTATGGGACGCTATCTAGACATTGCACAATAGACTTTGAAGGTGTTATGTGGAGTTCCTAGGTCTTGTCCAAAGACCATTATGTGATTAATTATGTGAGTATCTGATGTGATGCTTTATGTGAGTGTCTTATGTGATGTATGAGTCTTAATGAACTAATGAACTAATGATCTATGTTAGTAACTATGTAAATGGTTGAGTACCTAATCTAAAGTGACTTAAGCATTCCTTAGCTAAAGTGTGAGGAGGACATGAAAGGATGGTCTTTTCATGTCTTATCTTTGGAAGTCTTGAGGATGACTCTAGTTAGGGAAGTTGGTTAATCTTGTTGACATGATCTAAACCTTAGGAAGTCTTAAGGACTATTTAGGTAATCTTGGAGAGGTCACTACACTATGGATTATATCTTCTTGATTTACTTTAGTAGGTCTTTTGATAGGCTTTGGAAGGAGAATTTCTTCTAATCTAAGTGTTGGTGTGTATAGTGAGAATGATTCTATTTAAGGTAGTCTATATGATCTCTTGTGTGTGTGTGAAAGGGATTGTATGGGTGTTCGCTCCACACTCACTCAAGTGAACCTTGGAAATCACCTTTGGTAGATGAATCTTACCTTGATGTTTATGATTGTTTTTAAGTATGTATGTGACTCATCGTAGGTAATCTTAAGGGTCGTTTAGGCACATCTAGAGAGGGTGTATGGGCAGTCTCTCTTTATGTGACTTAAGTGAATCTTAGGATGACTTTAAGTGAGGGAATTACATGCTAGGAGATGTTAAAATGAAGGTTTGGACTTCACTGTACTGTGAAGTGAACTCACTGTAAAGTGAGCCTTTAAAATGTTACCTTTGATTAAATGTTATCTTATGTGTTTCTTAATTGCTAAATGATGTTCTTATGTTTAAACTATGATTTTTAAATGAAAAGATGCATATTTCCAATACAGTCTGTTTTCATGATTTTATGCATATAGCCATACTTAGTACATGTGGTTGTACTAATTCAATGCTTTATTTTCTATCTATAGTCCTTGGTAGGTAAGGAGCTTTTGGAGAAGAAGACTTGGGCTTAGAAGAATCGTCCGAGTAGAAGAATTGAAGTATGTCCTCATTTGTATTGAGGGCATGTATGTCGTTTTATGTTTCTTTTATGAAGTATTTTAATAAGACTATGTTATTTCAATTTCGTATTAAAGTACTCTTGTGTCTTAAGATGATGAGATTAAGACTTAGCATTTCTATTACTTTTATATGAAAGAGGTTTTTAAAGACTATATTATGTTTTGTGAAAAGTTTTAATTTCGCACTACTTTTCACTATGTATATGCAATGAATGATATGAATGAGGCTTGTCTTAGAACTCTGAGAGTTCGACGACGCCGGTCGCAATCCGAGATTGCACCCTATCTTCTAGGGTATGGTTTCGGGTTGTGACAGCAGGGTTGTAATGAAAGGAAATTCTCATTCAATATCTAATGAGTTAAATTATATGCTATACAAGGGGGTTAGTCTCCTATGACTTACATTAAGCTATGATTGATTCATAAAGGCTTAAAGACATTCCAAAAATGAACTTTAGCTTAGCACCGAGTGAACTAGTTATGAGAGGTGTCCCTTCCCAATGTGGGAAGGTAGGTTCACAATGGTTCTCATGAGATAGAGATTACAATACCATGGTGCATAAAGAGGGTCTCAACTATGTCTCCTAGTTCTTCAACTATGTTGCCCCCATAGGAATACTAGCTACTGGATCCACCTAGAACTCTATGCTCATGTGTTAGTACTATCTTTGCAAGTAGTCCGCCTTCTTTAGGTGTAGGGTTTCATGATACCGGATTCCACATTTAGCTCATGAGGTCTATGTCTGTTAAGGAAATTGTTCCCGAAAGTAAAATGAATGTAATAAAGTGAACTCTAACTAGGATGACTTAATGGGTTCTTCTAAGTATAGTTCGGGGTACGGACTCTACCTATGAATTGAACTAGTTGGCCTTGAGGGAAATCTTAGGAGGATGCTCATATTTGCTTATGACTTTAATGATATGCATATGTTGACTTTACATGTTGATGATCCCATATGAAGTTAGTTTCACTAATTAACATGTTATTGGTCTATATTGTTATATATGATGAGGCCTTCTCATGATACTATGTTATGTGAAGTTAGGCATTACATATGATCTCTTTCCTTGTTTACTTGACTATGTGGGGTTATGAGACTTCACATAGACATTACACGTGTAGGCTTGGGAAGGGGTTGTGAATAAGTGTCTTACAAGATATGATGATATGAACTCTTGAACATGTGTTGTTATGACATTATGTTGGATTTACATTGGTTATATAATATTGATATGCTACTATTCATGTTTACATGACCTTACGTTGATAGTATCCATGTTGCCTTGACTTTATTGATAATGTTGGTCTTGTGTTACATGTGGACTTGTCTTAATGAATATGTGATCGTTGGCTTGCATGTGTTCTTATTTGTGTATTACGGCATTCAATAGTGACTTAGCATGACTTTAACAAAATTACCTGTTAAGCATGGTTTTAAAATGTTTTTATGTGCATATATCCATAATTAGTACAATTGGTGTACTAACCCATATTTTTATGTTTACTACAAATATATAGGTTCAGGCCGTTAAAGTTAGAAGACCATTTGCAAGACTACTTGAATATTCCCTAAGTGTTAGGTATGTCCTCACAATCTGAGGACAATGCCACTATCTTGCTACTTGATGTTGTTATTTTCAAAAGGTATTTAGTTCCTTCTCTTTCATTTGGCGATTATTATTGTATAATCCTATATGTGGCCTTTATTGTAATAAAGTATGGGTTATGCACGAATGTTCTACTCATTTTAGATGGTTTAAATGTGAGACGGTATATTAGACTAAATCTTTATATGTTATGTATATTGTCTAATCGAGAAGCCTGTATATGATTTCTATGCGAGGAGTCTAAGGAAATTCCCTATGTAGTATGTGAGAGGTCTATGTAAATCTCAATATATAAATATTTTAATTTTTCTGCATTTTTAATCTATGAAATGTAATGCAGAATGCTAAGAGGATAGTCTTAGTCCTCTCCGAGTACGACGACGCCGGTTACGGCTAGGGGGTGCTCCCCGGTCATGATAGGTGGATGCCCTGTCGTCTTGGGCGTAGCTCAAAAATTAGTGGTGGGGAGATTTTCCCCCACAAAGCAGCCTCTTAACTAAATGAGGACCTAGTAGTACGGGTTATCGATCAAACAACGCCCCGTAGCAAGGGTCCGTCGATGGCCAGTGTGAAAAGTTGTCAAGAACGCAGCTAGGCTTTGGGTGTTTTAGTAAATTCACCCTATGTCTTTTCTGAACCATGGAAGTTATTTTCAGGGTATTAGGGGTATTTTAAGTCGTTTTACACTCTAATACCTGGGTAAGACTTAATTAGAAATATTTAAAACCCCTCCCTCAATAAAGAACTCTCTCAAACTCCATAGAAGCTAGAACTCAAAGAAGGATAGAAGAGAAGGTGTTGGATGCTTTATTCACCAAATTTTGTGATTTCCATCATAGTGAGGTATGGTAGTTCATCCTTGAACCTTCTTTTATCAAGGAGCGATTTCAAAGAGATTTCAAAAGGGTTTTGAAACTCCAACTTCTTCTATCTTTGACTCTAAAGCATGGGTCTTTGCATGAAAACGTTTTAATGGTTGAAATGCGTTGTTTTATAGTATTATTTGATGATTTTGATGTCAAAATCCCAATGAACCCATGCTCTTGCATATTTCCAACCTTTAGTTAATGAAGTGGGTTTAGTGTATATATCAAGATAATGTTAGATATTGTTAGAGTTGATATATTATGATTAGCTACTACCTTATATGTTTTTTATGACGGATTATTGGATAAATTCAGGAAAGGGTGTGAAAGATTGGATGAATGGTAAGTTGGTTACATTGCTTAGTTCTTATGGTGAAATGAATCTTTAGTGGTATGGTCCACCTTTGGTGGCGGTGTTACTTGAAGTACATGATTATATCGTATAAATGTTTATATTGTGATTGTGGCCTTGAGGGCATAGAATGTGAAGTAAAGTGGAGTTTATGATGTTTATTCAAGATATGTTAGAGGAAGTTGAAATGTGTATCTTGAATGTAATATTCCTCAGTAAAGTATGTGTATATGTGAAGCATGCTAGTGTGTAAAATATGAGTAATGAAGGTATGAGTATGTTTAGGAGACAAATTATGAATGTGGTGATTATTGACTTGTCTTGTCGGCCCCAGACAAGCAAGCCCGTCATGATAGTGTCATGTCACGAATGTTCGGTATGGTTGAGTTGTAGTTGCAAATTGGAGGTCGTCCAGTCACTGACGATGAGATGGAGGCCTTGGAAGAGAGTTATCCTTTAATCGACAATGCAACCTTTTTGTGAAAGACTATTCTCGCCTTTTCTAAGCCGTTAGATGATGATAAGGCTACCACTGATGAGGAGATGGATCACGAAGAGGATGATGCTGTTGTGGATGAGGTGAATGCCTTAATAATGTTCGACTGTGGTGATGACGAGGCCTAGAGGCCCTAAGGAGTATTCCTACCTTATACTTTATTTAACTTGTGCACTAGGGCAGTGCTTATCTTTAAAGTGTGGGGTGGGGTGTTCTCTATGTATTTAATTGTTTATTTCTTCATAGAGTCTAGTTTATAGTTTTTAATTAATATTTTATAGCTTTTGGGTTCCTCAGAATTTTTTTTCGGTACTTTTACTGTTGATTGCCTTTTTGAACCAAATAGGATTAGTTTATTGCTTTATCAAGTCTTAGAGTCATCGTAGGAGTGACAGTTCCCAATGATAGATGGATGACAACCATCTTAAGGGAAAATTAGTCACATAGGGGAGTAGGATGAAACAATAGCCTTGGTCTTATGAAGCTATGTCCTATTAAGTCAGTCGAACATCATGAGTAGTTATACTTGGAAATATTCAATATCTTGGTGACCTTGTAACTGTCATGTGTTTTTCACCTTGACTTAAAGTAAAAGAAAAATGGGTTTAATTGCATAGAATACGATAATGCAACTTGTATGAGCATGTTAATTGATATATCCTTGTATGTTCCATAATTATATGTGCGGTGAGAATTCATAGGTTCTTTCTTAACTTGATATCTAGAACATGCCTTTTGTTTTGAATAAGTAGCTTGTAAACATAGGGAATGTGATTGAGGCATTTCTTTGAAATAGCTAATTCTTTACTCTTCTTCTATTCTATAATGGAATTTACCCCTTGTGAATCCCCATTGAGCCTTTATCCTTGTTGATTTGATATACCGCATAGTAAGCCAAATCCCATTGTTTGATACCAAGTTTTTTTATCATATGAAATTCCTTAATTCACTATGTTAAGAAGAAGGGTTGAAAAATATTGGTTAATATAGTTCTTGGTGACTTTCTACATTGTGTGGAAAAGAAAATTCAATTTTACCCCAGGTACTTAGAAAAATTGTGTACTTGGACTAAAACTGAGGGTGGATAATATAGAATTATGCTTGAAACATTGGCCCTGATCCTACCGAGGATATTGTGCACCTTACTCAATTGAAATATCTAGACTTTTGGTGGCTAATTCAAAAGTATATAAAAAACAATTATGATGAAAAAGGAATAAAGGGAAAATATGGAGCAACAAAGTGGGTAATGAGTCATTATGTGTGTATTACGAGAAAAGAAAAGAAAGGAAGTGTCATGACCGGGAGAACCCCCTAGAATTAACATGACGTAATTGAACTCTCAGAGGACTTAAACAAGACCATAGTTATCATTCATCGCATTGTCATAGTAAATTTAGTGGAAAATTTAAAAGTTTTCATAGCACATCATATGCTAGAAATATCACTTCATATATATATAAAATATAAGTCATAATACATATTTAGTCCTTTAGTCTCTTTGCCATCCTAGACTCAACATCATAAGAGTACCTTAGGGACACGGCCCTTACAACATAATACATAAGTAAACTTATACAAAACTTTACAGTAAATACGTGACTTAGGAATCCTTGGACTTAAGGATTCCTTTCCTTGAGCTTGGGAATCACATATCAAGCTCCTCATTTATAGAGACATCCTTTAAGAATCCATAATGTACACTTTGTGTAAAAAGTAGAGAAGAATGGATTTAGTACAAGAATGCACTAAGTATGGCAACCATGCAAAAACATGCATTTAAAAGGAACATTTTCTTCAAATCATACTTCATGCCTTTTTGAGTAAATCTTCATAAAACCTTTATACAATAGAATTTATATAATTAGCATACTTTATATAGACATAATCAAAGGTCAAACATCATATAAAATGACACATAAAATTTAAGCTCAATTTGAGGTCACTTTAGAGTGAGCTCTTTTACCTTCACAATGAACATCCTTTCTTTTAACTCCTTGACATCCCAAGTAACCCTCTAGTGATACTTGGTGCAATGTACCACCTTAGGGCCACAAAGAAAGCATACATACAACCTACCTAACCCAACACATCATAGACACATTTAAGTCAACACTCTATTGGCTTTACAATAAGCTACATAAATTTACACATATTTTTACTTCTTTTCATATGCATCATTATAAGAACTTTTTCATGACCCCAATCTTAGTCTACTAGTTCAATGTACATGTGAAACCCCAAAACCACACACATACTTAGTAGACCCATCATGAGATCACAAATCTTAATATTCAATTCATACATCAACATAGTAAGTGAAGACAACTTCATTCATGTCAACAAAGACCTTTATCAAGTAGTCAATAAGACCACCATTATGCATATCATCTCATCATGTCGACACTAACACAAGGTCATGCAAGAGAACCATAACTTATGCACATACATTAGACCACCATCTTAGAACTCCCTTAGAGAGCTACATGTGCAATGTCTAGCTGGGTTCATTACTTCCACCTTTCCTAAGTATCTTTCCTTATGTTATACTACTTAGGGTCCTTATTCATATACTTCTATTGTCCATTTTACATTAGGGAAACTATAGCCTTAATTGACACTAAGACCATGGGTGCTAAACATGGAATTTGGTGTTGTAGAGCCTTACACCAATGGAAGGTGTTACACTTAGCCAAAGTAGAACCTTAACATATATCCTAGAATCCTAAATGAATTCACTTGCTAGATCCTACGTGGCAAACATAGTTTATGGAACTAAGAGATAGGTATGATCCCTCTACATGCCATTTGGCAATTTGGGTCTCCTATCCTGAGAAAACATGGTGAACCTTCCTCAAAGGGAATCCACCACCTCTTGTGGATCCAGAGGAGAGTATTCCTCTAACGGAAGTCAACACTCTATAAGGAACAAATGGTGAATATTCCTCCAAAAGAAGTCAACCCTCTCATTGTCAAGTTCAGTCTGTGCTAAGCTAAGTTCCCTTTATTTGAAAATCCTTTATTACATTTTTCATTAAAACATAGGCTTAGGATATTTGTTCCTCATATGCTTATAGAATATTCAAGAACCTATCTAGTTTTAGAGTACTCTTGAGCGCACCTTTCAAGGCCCCTCTATTGACTAGATCTTCATACATGTGTGTGTACTTATATGTGGGCAATCCTTTCACATATCATCTTAATGTCACACATGTTCATAAATCAATGAAATGAGTCTATAGGTATAACTATATGAGAAATCCTTTCATATAAAGACACTAAGGCACTATGCACATTCATACTTTATCATATCATATAAGTCATATTCACAATATGCCTATACATTCATTTTCATGTACATAGAAACAAAACCTAGGAACTATCCTATCAAGGTACACATGTGCAAAGCATAGACAAGGACCCATACCTTTTCCCATACTAGTGCACTTATCAAGTCCTTCTATTTAAGGAAACACATATCATACTTTCATAGACATAAGCTTAACATGCATAGTAGTAGACACTAGTGAAAATGAGTATAACCTTTCATTAGACACTATCAACCTTTACTACTTTTAAGCATGCATAATATGTGTGTGTGTGTACACTGATCGACATGATCACATAATGGCTATCAACAACACATTGAGGCATCCACCCTATTAAGACCATATTAATATTTCAAGCTTAGACCACACAACACAAAATAGCATAGGAGACAAGTCAACTTCATATTATACTTAAGACACCTGACTTTGGCTATTCATGCATTCACATAGGGTTACATAGGTAAGTGATTCTTTAACCATTTTAACTCATAAATGGTAGAACCTACACTTTACACTAACATAGATATACGCATGCTTATATAATGTCCGTACCACCTAGATCACAACTAGAATAGGAAAGTAGGCATAAACTTCACATGATGTGATTATCATAACCACACATTCATATATTCATCAATTTGCATTCAAGGCCATAGTGAATACACATATAATGACAATAAAGTAATCACCAGCAACATAAGTGGACCATACCACAAAATGCCATACAAGGCTTCATTAACAATATTATAGAAAAGTAGAGGAGAAGAGTAGACCTTACCAATTCATCAACCCTTTTTGATAAACATTGATCAATACACACTTTTTCATCAATAATACATGTATAGAACATTAGCTAAATGTATGTTATTCATGAAAGAAACCATATACAAGTCATTACAAGATTATGATACAACTAGTGCAAATCATTACCATTATTCTAGAGAATGGATAGACATAGATCATCCACCAATTTCTTTATTCTTACTCATCAATAAAAATTCATCAATAAAGTACATGTAGGTCAGTGTCTTAAAGAAATCATAGCCTAAACAAGATCCTACTACAATCGTCAATACACTCGAGATCACTGTAAGCATGCTTCATATTAAGAATTTATGGAAGATACATTCACATAGATTGATCCTATTCAACCTATCATGCATTGATCCACATTGGATCCATTACATATAATTCATAATCGCTTTACATCATAGGCAGTAGCTAACCATAACTTTAACATAAATAAATCTCACAATAAGCATGCTAGAATCATCAATCTATAGACTAAAACATGTATGGAAATCCTTGCCAAGATTACTTTGATTTGATCACCAAAGGTTCATACCCACAATTAACCAATAACATCAATATAAGTCAGTAGCTATAATAATATTGAACTAATCGAATTCGACATTCAATCATTATAAAGGAATGTTACAGTGAACTCCTAGAAGTCTAAACTAGGTATGTTAAAATCTTCATACATTGATCCACATGGATCCTTCATCATCAATTCATCATCAATACACGTAAATAACAGTTGATATAAACAATTCATTGTAAGAGATTCAGAAATCTACCAGTAACAAGCCATGATCACAATACTCGTTGAAGGGCTAAGACATGTTTGGGAAGGGACATGGGTTCATTATTCAATTGGATTCAAAACCATGTTAAAATCAATACATTATCATAAATTCATCATGATTAATCCATTAAAATGTTTTTAGAAAGAACCCACGGCTAGATTGAAGAAGAACATATTTGATCATATTTTATCTTTGAAAATTTTTAGATAACTCTCCAAGTGAAAGGTTACTTAGAGATGGAGGATTACCATACCTTTATCTAGTTTACAAACTCTAAAACTTGATGAATAACCCATAGTAATCAAATCTCCAAGTTGTTCTTGATCTTCACCATCAATGTAGGTTTATAGGGAGATTTGATTTTGGAGGGAAAGTTTATTTTGTGTGAATTGGTATGGGAATGCATTGATCACGTTTTTTATCACATATATACACCCAAAAAAAGCTAAATAAACTAGGTAGGGTTCAGGTTAGGATGTGGGGTGAATTTCCCATTCACCCCTTTAATGAAACAGTCACCAGGCAGCAGTTACAGGGCACCATCGACGGCCACCATCGATGGGCCATCTGAGGCTTCAGCCAATTGGACCTTGAGATGTTATTTGGAGGATATTATCCACACTCTATGTTTCGATCGACGCCTCCCCATCGATGGGTCATCTGTCCAACAACGGGGCGTCAACTTGGCTCTTCGATTGGCAGTGTCTCGACAGCCTTTGGGTCTTTCTTGTGGTCCCTTTTGCAGGTCCCTAGGGAAGTCGTACCTGGGCGTTTCCAACGTAAATATGCACATTAACACCCAAAACAATTACACGTAACACGTCCAAACATGCTAGGCCCCATCAACACACACACGTCTCAAAGACTATCTTTCGAACATCTTGGATGTTCTTGGACGTTTGACCTCCAAACTTCACGAAACTACATATGCTAACTAAAAAATCAATATAAATAGTTTTAAGACTTCATAAGCTCATGAAATACAAATATAAGCACATATATATCATGAGTCACATAGGTGGCTAGTCGTCGAACGTCTTGGACGTCCCCTGACGTTTGACTTCCAAATCACCTCAAACTTTACACAATACCTCAATACCATGTTATAAACCATTTTAGGACATTAACATTATGACGAATATGTTAGGCTCTAGAGACCCTAACTCATTTCGGGGGTCTTACAATATCTCCCACTTGGAAATATTCTTCCTCGAATGACACTTAGAAAATTTTAATCACAACAAGGTCTTTAATGAAGCATAGAGCAACTTACAATATACATAACATAATCACATGTAAGTCAATGCACCAAACATACTAGGAACACAACTTCAAATCATTTTAGCACTCAATGCACACAAGCAATCAAAACTTTTATTCACTCGCTCTTTAATGCGTCAAACACATAGGCTGTTATCATGTTCATAGGAGGAAAATCCTTCTCATAATCATAATATGGTCATTACACTTAAATTCATTAAGAGCTCATCTTGCAACAATCTTTAAGTCACACTTAGGCAGATTACAACAACACTCAAGAAACAATTAGGAAATCATACTTCAATGCACACATAGACTAGAGTTAATTGAATCAAAAAAGATATTTATTAGTTAGACCTAGTGCCATGAAGGTGATACTCAACCATACCATTCTTAGTTGTGTCCATGGAGGAATGTCCTTCTGCTCAAGACACTTACATATATCATGAGTTCACACCTAAGCAAAGTACAAGGTCAATCCCCTTTTAAAATGAGAACTTCTCAACTTTTAAGCCAAGACATGCTCATGTTTTCTTCATAGTGAAGTCAAAATGGTAAGTCACACCAAATACATCACAACAAATAGGAAGCCATTTCACATGATATCAATTTCTAACATAGCAATAGCCTGCACAGTAAGCATCATTGGGAAAAACAATACAAATCATAGCACACACATGAACACTTAGCTAAACATTCTTTCATCTTTTAACAGTGAGCCTACAATCATGTTTTCAAAATCATAAAAATCACATATTTATCAAGAGACTCTACACTTTTCATTATTAAAGAGACTCAACTTTCCATTTTAAGGCTAAACATTACACCTCACAAGTGACTACAACCATGTTTCTTATCTTATCTCATGAAGTCAAATTCACAACTAGCAGGTTAAGATGCAAAATAAACATGAGAAAGCATGGATTTTATCAAAATTTACCTTCATGCACTGTGGAATTTTAAAAATATCCTTAAGGTAATGTCAATCAATGCATACCAAACATATAAAGATCATGCAATTCCAACTTTATGCAAAACTCTATTCATGAACAAGCTTACCAAGAATCCATTACATTCAAGCTCAAATTAAAATAGAAGGACGAGGTAGAAATGCCTACAAATTTGCTATTTCATCACCATCCCCCACGTAGGGTAAACCCAATTCAGAGCAACTTAACCCAATCAGAGGATCTAACTTAACAACCATTAAGGGAATTACAACCAAGGCATTCTAAACCTTACCACCCAGGCAATTTACCCCCAACCATCAAGTTAGGTTATACTATTTAACCACATAAGGTTTTATACAATGCAATAGACACCAAGGTCATACAACATTAGGGGAAACAATAGAGGAGACTTAGCCTTAAAATTTCTTCTTTTTATTTGGACATTACAGTAAGGTGACTTCTATGTCTGTAAAACCAACATCATCACCCTACAAAGACATGCATACAACCTTAACACCTAGGATCAAGTCTATACAAAAGACTCAATCCCTCCTAAAAAATCATGATGGTTTACACTTCTAAACAAAGGCAACATTTGAAACATCATACATATATTCAAAGGGAAACACTGAACTCTTTTAGGCACATATTTATAGGGTAGCATGCTTCCATAGCTAGCTACTAAGCATTTCAAACTCAAATCATAATATTAGGCTACCATCATAGAGAACCATATAGTAACACATCATTCCAATAGAATCTCATTTTAACCAAAGAAACTTCTGACATGCTTTAACTATATCATGACATACATTTATCAACATAACATGCTATTTCACATAAATCTCATACTTAGCCATAGATGGCAGCACATCATCACAACATGCCAAAATTTCACCTTCACGCATACTCATCAAACCATAAAACCAAATTAAGAATTAAATCACATTTTCTCCCTCAAGCATAGAGATACCATCTAATCTGAACAATCACATCTAACAGACCACCGGACAAAAAAACATACGAGAAATATCTTGTAGAGTTAAGTTCGATGGCACGATATGAGAATGATGAAGAAGAGAAACTCTATTGTCCTATAGCCTCCCGTACCATTTGATGTGTCGCAAATCACCACCAATGATACGAGACTCTACTAGACGTGGCAATATGAGACTTTTAGAACCTAAAACCACTTTATAAATCTCATGCTCTGATACCACGTTTGTCACATCAGGCGAGCACCTCTAGAAGTAACATGGCGTACTTGACCTCTCGGAGGTCTTATACAAGCCCATAGTTATCATTCATCGCATTGTCATAGTAAATTTAGCATAAAATTTAAAACGTTTTAATCACATCAGATATACGAAACAACACTTCATATATATATAAAATATAAGTCATAATATATATTTAGACCTTATTTCTTTTTACCATACTAGACTCAACATCATATGAGTACCTTCGGGACACGACCCTTAGAACATAATACATAAGTAAACTTATACATAACTTTATTGTAAAGACATGACTTAGGAATCCTTGGACTTAAGGATTCCTTTCCTTGATCTTGGGAATCATATATCAAGCTCCTCATTTAAAGAGACATCCTTTAAGAATCCATAACCTAAACTTTATGTAAAAAGTAGAGAAGAATGAAGTTAGTACAAGAATGCACTAACTATGGCAACCATGTAAAAATATACATTTAAAAGGGACATTTTTCTTGAAATCATACTTCATGCCTTTTTGAGTAAATCTTCATAAAACCTTTATACAATAGCATTTATATCATTCACATACTTCATAAAGACATAATCAAAGGCCAAACATCATATAAAATCACACATAGAATTTAAGCCACATGTGAGGTCACTTTATAGTGAGCTCTTTTACCTTAACAGTGAATATCATTTGTTTTAACTCCTTAACCTCCCAAGTAACCCTCTAGTTATATTTGGTGCAATGCATAACCTTAGGGACACAAATAAAGCATACATACAACCTCCCTAAGCCAATACATATCATGATAGAAGTATAACACATCATAGACACATTTAAGTCAAGACTCTATTGGCTTTGCAGTAAGCTACATCAATTTACACAAATATTTACTTCTTTTCATATGCATCATTATAAGACTTTGTTCTTGAAACCAATCTTAGTATATTAGTGCAATGTACATGTGAAGCCCCATAACCTCACACATACTTAGTAGACCCATCATGAGACCACAAATCTTAACATTCAATTCATACATCAACATAGTAAGTGATGACAACTTCATTCATGTCAACCAAGACCTTCATTATAAAGTTAATAAGACCACCATTATGCATATCATATCATCATGTAGACACTAACACAAGGTAATGCTAGAGAACCATAACATATGCACATACATTAGACCACCTTCCTAGAACTCCCTTAGTGTAACAATTCAAAAATCCTAGACGTGTCGTAAAACCTAACATTAGTCTAGACACTGTTTTTAAAGTTATTTTAGTGAATATAGGTCATTTAGGAAGTTTAGAAACCCAAACGTCCTAGAACGTCCACGACGTTCGGAAGTTGATTCAAAGAGGTACTAGTGTGCCTTAGCCTATTTGACTAGTTTTTAAGAGTTTGAAATTAGTGAAATTTAGTGAAAATGTGTATGACACGTGTTAAAGATGTTTCATGGTTGAAACGTACGGGTACGACTCCCCAAGGACCAACAAAGGGTCCTTGAGGAGGACCCTTGCAAGTTAATGTCAACACTGCCTGGGCAGTGTGCATCGACGAGGGGCATGCCACGATCCGTGTGTGGATCGACCGGGCATTGTTGCCAACCGTCATACCATGCTTATAGAAATGGAGGAATCCATCTCTTGCACAAGTCTCTGACCGAGTTGACACATGTGCAGGACGGAGGGGGGCCAGGTCATCGACTCTGAGACGGCCCGTCGACGTGGTTCCGTCTGTAAGGGTCATGTTTTTCTTGCACGTTTTTAAATGGATTCATTTAATTAGTTAAGGGGTTAGGTGGTTAATTAGGTGATTAAGGGGGTCTAATTAGGTTAATTAGCCTCCCATATAAAGGCCCCAACACCATTAAACTAATTAGAACTCCTAAAAATAATTCCTCCATCTTCTCACTTCTTTCTCTCTCTATTGGAAGACTTCATTGAATACTAAGATAAGGAAGGGCTTTGGCGGATGGAAAGGGGAAATTTCAACTTCAAATATTTGTCAAAACGTTAAGGTATGTGATCTATTCACCTTTGAGAACTCTTTCCTCAAAGGGTTTATTCAAAGTGTTTTCGAAACTTGAGTTGTCAAATGGGTTTCATCCAATTTCTAATATGAAGTTATGAATTGAGTTGTTGTTGTTTTCTTTAGATTATATTTAATATATTAACATGAATCTTAACTTGATTATGATAATTGTTGATGGTTTTGTCTAAATTGAAGAACATGACCCTACACCCTAACCCTAGGTTGTGATCTTGACCTATATTGTATTATGATCATTCAATTGACTTGGTTATTGATTAGATTACTATCCTATGGTGCTATTATGAATAAACTAAGATGACTTATAGGTCTATAATGCTAGTTCTTGAGATGTGATTTAGGCGATAGAGTATATTGTGAAGTTGATTTGAGTATCTTTTCTTAAACTATGATCTAGTATTGAATTGTGTTATAGTGATGCAATTGGCCTTGTTATCTTATTGGTTATCATTGGGTGATATGTTACTCCACTAATTGGGTTGAGCTTTGTGTTGATGGTAAGACCTTGGTCAAGAAATGTGAAGGAGACTTGGTAAGTCTTATGATCCCTATACTTTACTTCAATTTATGGTGAATTTTGAGTAAGCCAGGATGTTGTATTTTAGTGTACCTTGATTAGGTTTGATAAGGTGGTATGATGTTTAATTGAAACGTCTTGTCTATGTTTGTAAGGTCAATTAAGGTCAAAGGTTATGAGGGTGTCGACAACTACCAATGTGCCTTATTATGAATGAACATGTAAATGTGTTGACCTTACATATATGGATTGTGATGAGAGGATCTTTTGGACTCTACCTATGCCTTGCACTAATTTGCCTTGATAGGAGCTTTAGGAGGTTAATATTATGAATGTATATGATGATGAATGCAAATGATCTTGTGTGATGATTATAATGCTTATTAACATGTAATTGGTCTTTATTGCTAAAGTATGAACCTTTGTGTACTTTGAAGCTGTTATATGAAGTGGGTTACCATTTATGGTTCTTATACGGTTACTTGATTGACTGAGGTTATGGGGCTTTGCTTCGTCATTGCACTTGTTGACTTTATGAGGGTTTATGATTAGTTGTATTGGTTTGCTATTTTCATGATGAACTCGTATTCATACTTGTGATGTTATTACTTGGTGATAGAGTTATATGAGATTATGGGTTCAAGCATGTTGATATGCATATAGTTTTCTTTGACTTGTTGAACATGTCAAAATGATTGGTATGTTTTGTTTTGAATGTGCATAAACCTGTAAAGAGGTAAGATGGAATGATTTAATTAAATGTCCCTTTTTAGCATGCTTTGTGGTTATATGTGCATATGGTCTCACACTTATTACATGTGGCGTACTAACCCAATTTTCTCCCTTTTTCAAAAACTTTTAGGTTTTGGTCGTTGAAGGCTTATTCAAGACGACTTGAAGAAGACTTGGATATTCTCTACCATCCAAGTGGGTAGGTCCTCACATTCCGAGGGCGATGTCGATATCTAGTTTATGGAGTTGCTTTACTTTTTAGACTCCTATGTTCATTCTATTTCGTTTGAGTACAATTTGTGTAAGCCTATATGTGCCTTCTTGATATTGATGTAGGGCTATGCCCAAATTGCTATGATCATTTTAGATGGTTATGAGATGAGACGACTTTGAGACTCTATTTTATGTTATATATATGTATGTGCAATAAAAGTAGAACACTATGTAATCTTCATATAGGAAGGGTCTAGATATACTCGATATAACTATATGTATGTGTATGTAGAGCTCTATGTAAACCTCAGTGTAGGAATAGTAGAGATTTAAATTCTTTCGTATTTTTGACTCATGAATGCAATGATGAAAACTAAGGGGATAGTCTTAGTCCTCAAAGAGGACGATGATGCCGGTTAGGTCTAGGGGGTAAACCCGGATATGAAAAACATGGTATCAGATCATGAGGTTAAATATCCTTGATAACGATGTCTCTTTCAACCACATCTATGTAGATTCGTATTAATAATTGTGAAGCGCGCCACACTTATGGATGGGAATCTACACGATGCTTAGGAATCTCTCTTTTCTTGGAAATCTAATATCGTGACGTTAGAGTATACTTATGGTGTGTTTTTGCATCTAATCCTATTGTTGTGATTATAGGAGAAATTAACACTAGAATGAATGCGGCACGAAGACTTGAAGAGGAGATTGCCAATGCGGGAGCTCCTCCCCGTGGTGATCAAGTTCCTCTTCTTAAGAAGATGTTGTGGATGACCAAGCTCCGGTGAATCCTCCACCATTGACGGATGAGAATATAAGGGCTGCCCTTCTCCAAATGGATCAAGCCATTGCTACTCTAGCCCAAGCCGCCACTACTCAAGCACAAGATATGACGGCCCAAGCTAATCAAGAGGTTGTACCCCAAGCTCATCAATAAGTCACTACCATGGCATCCGGTCTAAGGGACTTCACTAGGATGAATCCTTCTACGTTCGATGGGTCTAAGGTTGATGAAGACCCCCAAGAGTTCATCGATGAGGTTTATAAGATACTCTTTGCCATGGAGTTAAGCACTAGTGAGAAGGTCGAGTTATCCACATATCAACTCAAAGATGTGGATCAAACTTGGTATGTGAAATGGAGGGACAATTGGCCTCTTCGGAGTGGACCGGTTACTTGGGACATTTTCAAGAAGGCATTTCTTGATCGGTTCTTTCCTAGGGATATGGTGGAAGAAAAAGTGGTGGAGTTCATCAACTTTCGTCAAGGAGGTATGAGTGTTCTTGAGTACTCCATGAAATTTACTCAATTGTCAAAATATGCTCCTTCCTTGGTTTTCGATCATAGAGATGAAATGAGCCACTTTGTGATGGGGGTGTCAAAAGACTTGAAAGAGGAGTATAATTCGGTTATGCTACATGAAAACATGAAAATATCTCGTATTATGGTTCATGCTAGGCAAGTGGAGGAGGCAAGGGCTAGGAGGAAAAGTAGTGATGCAAAAAGGGCAAGATCTTATGATGGTAATCCTTCAAAGAATAGGCTTGAGATCCAAGACAAGACTAGGTTCAAAAAGAGGTTCTCAAGTCAAGTTCCAACCAAGTTCCCTAAGGCTCGTAATGAAAAGGGTGCAAACCCTAAACCTAAAAAGGGAAGAGGTACTAGTTCACCAAATGAGAAGCCAACTTGTGGGGAGTGTGGAAAGAAGCACTATGGTGCTTGCCTAATAGGGACGGATAAGTGCTTTGGTTGTGGGAAAGTTTGGCACAAGGTTCGATATTACCCTAA
Organism: Solanum sitiens; assembly: GCA_016801875.1. Classification (NCBI taxonomy): domain Eukaryota; kingdom Viridiplantae; phylum Streptophyta; class Magnoliopsida; order Solanales; family Solanaceae; genus Solanum; species Solanum sitiens. Next base: position 1,650,413 of record JABWTJ010000297.1, read on the forward strand.
TGTGAAGGGTCAAGACAAGAGTGGTCAAGCTCAAGCAAGTAGTTCAAATGATGCTCCAAAGAATAATCGCTTATATGCTCTCCGCTCTAGGGGTGAACAAGAGACTTCTCCCGACGTGATGACCGGTATGTTAAAAGTATTCCTATTTATGTATATTGCTTACTTGATTCCGGAGCTACTTTATCATTTGTTACCCCTCTAGTAGCTAAAAAGTTTGATACTTTACCAAATATCTTGCATGACCCCTTTTTAGTATCTACTCCGGTGGGTGAGTCGGTAGTTACAAAGAGGGTATATAGAAATTGTCCTATCATGTTCCCAGGTAGAGTTTCTAATATAGATCTAGTAGAACTAGATATGCTTAATTTTTATATCATCTTAGGTTTGGATTTGTTGCACTCATGTTTTGCGACTAGTGATTGTAGAACGAGGGTGGTGAGGTTTAATTCCCAAATGAACCCGTTGTTGAGTGGAAGGGGGGATGTTCTATTCCTAGAGGTTGTATAATTTCTTGTCTAAAAGCTTACAAAATGATCTCTAAGGGTTATCTATATCATATAGTAAGAGTTGAAGAGCTTGACTCTGAAATTCTTCCCATTGAGTCGGTCCCCGTAGTGAGTGAATTTCTGCAGGTTTCTCTAATGACCATCCTGATATTCCTCCCAGATTGGAAATTGATTTTGTTATCGATTTGCTACTGGAAACAAACCCCATTTCGATTCCTCCTTATCGTATGGCTTCGGCCGAATTGAAGGAGTTAAAGGCACAACTTAACGTCTTACTAGATAAGGGCTTCATAAGGCCTAGTATTTCTCCATGGGGTGCTCCGATTTTGTTTGTGAAAAAGAAGGATGGGTCCTTAAGAATGTGTATTGATTATCGCCACCTCAACAAATTCACTATTAAGAACAAGTATCCTCTTCCTCAAATTAACGACTTGTTTGATCAACTCCAAGGGGCAAGCTACTTTTCAAAAATTGACTTTAGATCGGGTTATCACTAACTTACGGTGAGAGGTGAGGAAATACCAAAGACGGCATTTCGAACTAGATATGGGCACTATGAGTTCTTAGTTATGTCCTTTGGTCTCACTAATGCTCTGGCGGCATTTATGGACCTAATGAGTAGGGTGTTTTGAAGTTATCTAGATTTATTTATCATTGACTTCATTGACGACATCTTGGTATACTCGAAAAATGAGAGTGATCACATGGGTCATTTCAGTGTCGTATTGCAAACCCTTAAAGAACATCAATTGTTTGCCAAGTATAGCAAATGTGAGTTTTGGTTAAGGTCGGTGGCATTTCGTGGTCATATCATCTCTAGTGACGGAGTTTAGGTTGATCCAAGGAAAATGGAGGCGGTGAGAAGTTGGCCTAAACCATTGACTCTAAATGACATTAGGAGTTTCTTGGGTCTAGCGGGTTACTAACAGAGGTTTGTGGATAGTTTTGCGTCCATAGCATCTCCCTTGACTACGTTGACCCAAAAGAGTAAGAAGTTTGACTGGTCGGAGGTATGTGAAAAGATCTTCCAAATCTTGAAAGATAGGCTTACTTCTGCTCCGGAGGGAACAAGGGGCTTTGTTGTGTATTTTGATGCATCCCGTGTGTGTTTGGGGTGTGTGCTTATGCAACATTGGAAGGTGATTTCCTATGCTTCTAGGCAACTTAAGGTGCATGAGAGGAACTATCCCACTCATCATCTTGAGTTAGCGGCCGTGGTGTTTTCCTTGAAAATATGGAGGCATTACTTGTACGGTGTCCATGTTGATGTCTTCACCGACCATACGAGTCTCCAATATGTGTTTACCCAAAGGGAGTTGAATCTCTGACAAATAAGGTAGTTAGAATTGTTGAAAGATTACGACACGAGTGTCCTCTATCACCATGAAAAGGCCAATGTGGTTGCAGATGCTCTAAAACGTACGACTATGGGTAGTGTGTCTCACATAGATGAAGCCCAGAAATCCTGATCAAATATGTTCATAGGTTTGCTAGGTCGGGTGTGAGGTTGTAAGACTCTCCGAATGGTGGCGTGTTGGTTCGACATAACTCTGAGTCATCTTTGGTGGTTGAGGTGAAGTCCAAACAACACCTTGATCAACCATTGATGGAATTGAAAGAATCGGTTCTTGGTATGCTAAATGAATCATTCTCCTTTGGGGGGATGATGTTTTGAGGTACCAAGAGAGATTGTGTGTTCCCAAGGTAGATGACTTGAGGGACCGGATCCTTGAGGAAGCCCATGGGTCCCGCTACTCCATTCATCCGGGTACCACAAAGATCTACCATGACCTTAAGGAAACGTATTGGTGGGAAGGTTTGAAGAAAGACATCACGGAATTTGTTGCTAAGTGTCCAAATTGACAACAAGTTAAGGCGGAACATCTAAGGCCGGGTGTCTTACTACAAGAAATCCAAATTCCTAATTGGAAGTGGGAAGACATGAGTATGGATTTTGTGGCAGGGTTGCCTAAGACGCAAAACAATATGACTCCATATGGGTGGTGGTTGATAGATTGATCAAGTCCGCTCATTTTATTCCTGTCAAGTCTACTTATTCGGCCAAAGATTATGCAAAGATCTTCATAGATGAGATTGTGTGTCGCCATGGTATTCCGTTATCCATTATATTGGATAGGGGTGCATAATTCACATCTAGGTTTTGGAGGTCATTCCATGAAGTGTTAGGTACTAAGGTGAAGTTGAGTACCGCTTTTCCAAACGGATGGTCAAGCAGAATGTACTATTCAAACTCTTGAGGATATGCTTAGAGATTGTGTTATCAATTTCAAAGGGAGTTGGGATAAGCACTTGCCTTAGGTAGAGTTTGCTTAAAATAATAGTTTCCATTCATCCATTTCCATGGCTCCCAATGAAGCCTGGTATGGTAGGAGGTGTAGGTCTCCTATTGGGTGATTTGAAGTCGGTGAGTCTTCGATTCTTAGTTCCAATTTGATTCATAAAACTTTGGAAATGTTCATATTATAAGAAATCGCTTGCAAATGGCCTATAGTCGGCAAAAATCTTATGCCGATCATAGGAGGAGGGATCTTGAGTTTGAAGAAGGTGATAAGGTGTATTTGAAAATTTCATCTATGAAGAGGGTGATTAGATTTGGCAAGAAAGTGAAGTTAAGTCCTCGTTATGTGGGTCCCTATGAAATGTTGCATAGGGTTGTAAGTTTGTCTATGAGTTGAGGTTGCCTAGTGAATTGGCTTCGGTTCATCCGGTTTTTTATGTTTCTATGCTTAAGAAATGTGTCGGTGATCCCGAGTCCATTCTTCCTATTGAGGGTTTTGGTGTCAAATATAAACTTTCTTATGAGGAGGTTCCGGTTCAAATTCTTGATGGGCAAGTAAACATATTGAGGAACAAAGAGGTGGTTTCCGTAAAAGTGTTATGGAAAAATCACCTACTTGAGGGTGCAACATGGGAGGCCGAGGCCGATATGAAGTCCCGTTATCCTCATATTTTTGATAATTAAGGTTATTCATTCTTTTTAATAATATAAACATGATTAGAAATTGAAGTTTCTTGATTTGTGGGTGAAGTTTTGCAAAATATGCATTTTTCAATACTTCACACTGAAGTTAGACTGAATAGTGCGTTTGAATTTGAAAATTTTGCTTTTTTCTTTGTTTTGAGTTATTTTGTGCATTTTGACATGGTGAGTCTTTATGAAATAATGTATGCCTTTTGATAAGTTGAACTTGATTCTAATTGACTCATGTATATCATGTTGAGCTCATGTTTATTGTTGTTGTGAGAAGGAAATGCCTCATGAAGTAATATTTGAGTCTCATATTTGGTAGTTGAAGTTTTGAATTGCCTTGATTGAAATGATATGTATTATGTCGTATTGCTTTGATGTTGGTTGTGTAACATTCCAGAAAATGTTCTTGTCTAGTGAAGAGCCTATTAGGTTTTTAGAATATGTATTGAGGTACATAGGCATCCCATTGTCCAATATTTAGTAATATTATGCATGTTAGAGAATATTGACTTAAGGGTGTTAGCCAATTTTTGTATGTATTCACAACTGACTTATAACTTAAAATACACCTTGATGTTTAAATGCTCCAATCAAAGTTTGTTTAGGAATTGTACCTGCAGTAAAGACCCTAAGCTAAAATAACTATATTCTTCACGTACACACATTAGGTACGAGGAATCCAAGTGTCAAGCCTAGGTACCATAGAACATGATCATTTAAAATGATCATGTAGATTAAGAAGTGCCCAAGGACATAGTGAGGATCCTTGAACAAGAAGAGAACTTTCCAGAAGTGCACGGTTGAAAAGTGCACGGCAACACATGTGCAAGCACATGTGCTAACGACCGATATACAATCCCAACCGATTCTGTTAGGGCATCTAGGGGGAAGCCACGCATCGGGTCAAGCCACGTGGGGCCGAGCTTCCTAACCAATCCTAGGCTCTAACTATCCGACCTAACTATCTAACCAACCTATTATTAATTAAAATGAACTAACTAGTGTGCCCGAAATCCTAAGACCTAACCGGGTGAAACTAGCCGAGTAGCTAACTAATGAAACATCCTAGTACCTAACCTAGGATGGTCAAAAGGGGTTGGTTATGGTGCAAACAACTTAGGGGTACTTTAGTAATCACCCTATGTCACTTAATTAATTAAATTAGCAACTTAAGTAAATAATTGAAATGGCCAAACCCGAGACCCTAAAGCAAGTTTTCAGAATTTGGCTAAGTCAAATGTTCTCCTATTTATGGTAAATTTAGGAGGGACGTTTGGTAATTTAAGTGGAGGGTCTTTTAGGTAATTCATGGAACGACTATATATTGATATAATGTCTATTTTAGACCACTTTTGCACGTCCCAAATCAGATAAAACGAAATATCTCCCAATCTCTCAAGAACACTCTCTATTCCAAACTCCATTGAAGAACAAGAAAAGCTTAAGGAAGAAGACGAAGGTTTCGAAGTTTCCAATCAGATTTCGTGTATTCTTCATCTATAAGATATGGGTTTTAAACTCTTGGGATTCCTTTCCCCAAGAGGTCCTTTGAAGATAAGTTTTCAAGAACTTGAAATACTAGGGTTTTTAATCTACAAAACGGAATTTCTTTCTAACCCTAGATTTATGATTTTCACTGTAAAGTAAACATTTTCTATATTCAATTTTGCACGAATTATTGAGTAATTGATTGATAATGTTTGAATGTCGTGTGATACATGATATTTCTCTAAGTGATGGTTTCGAATGGATTGTTTCTAGTGTTTCATAATGTATAAACATTAGGGTTGGATTTTAAGGTTTGAATGAACCCTTTAATGACCCGTTTACCTTCTTATACGCTATGCATTGATCTTGTACATGATTTACTCAGTTGTTCTTGAATATGCCATTGAGTATTTCACTATGTATGATTATGAATATTGCATGATGAATAAGATTCTTGGAAGCAAGAAGTAAGTCTTCTAAGTGTGATTACTCTTAAATGTTTTTGTTAGCCTATAAACTATGATGTTATGTTATTAAAAGTATGTATGATGTTTCGATGAGAATATTCTGGGTTATAAACACCTTACTTGTGAGATTATGATAAGAATAAGAATATGCAAGTTATGATACTCTCTTGTATGCTTTACACAAGATGATTATGCCATGTAAATTTCACGTATGAGGGGTTACGATGAAAGAAAATTCTCATATAATCTAATAGAGATCATGATCATGTTATACAGGGAGTTAATCTCATATGACCTACAATAAGTTTATGATAAAAGAAAACTTAAAGGTTATTTCAAGAAGGGGACTTAAGCTAAGCACCGATGAACTAGATATGGGAAGTGTCACTTCCCTAGCAGGAAGGTAGGTTCACAATGATTCTCATGAGATTGAGGCTGCCATGTAATGTGGAACTATGGGTCTCTAATACATTTCCTAGTTCTTGAGCTATGCTGCCACCATAGGATACTAGCTAGTGGATCCACCTAGAATGCTATGTCATGTTAGGTTCTACTTTGGCCGGTAGACCACCTCTTTTCGGTGTGGGGGAGACACTGGATTCCATGTTTATCTCACATGGTCTATGTCGGTTAATGTGTATGTTCCCTCATGTAAAAATAAAGACAAGTAAACGAACATTGACTAGGGTGACTTGAGGAGTTTGCTTAGTATAGGGAGGGGTATGGGGCTCTACCTAGACATTGCAGAAGTTGACTCTAAGGGAAGTCCTAGGAGATTGTTCTTATGTAATATGATAACATGAAAGGTCTGATGCTTATGATATATGATGTTACTTTTATATAAATGTTGGCTATTAAAGGAGATTGTACGCCGATCTCATCTAGGGTCTCGGATCCGGGTGTGACAAACTTGGTATCAGAGCATGAGGTTAAATATCCTTAGGATCAATGTCTAAACCACATTACCTAGTGTCTCGTTCATAGTTGTGAAGCGCGCCACAATTGTGGATGAGAGGCTATGTGATGATTAGGAAACTGTTGTTTTCTTGATACTCATAGAGATTTGGCACTATGTGTCATTTAGCATCTAATACCTTTCTTGTGTATATAGGTGATGAACACAAGAAGGACAGCCGCTAGAAGAGTAGGGGAAGAGATTGCGAATGCGGGAGCTACTCCGCAAGGTAACCGAAATACTCCTGATGTGCAAGCTGCTGGAAATGATCAAGTTCCAGTGAACCCTCCGGTAATGACGGATGGTGAGGTGAGGGAAGCCCTGTTTAAATGGCCAAAGCCATCACCACCCAAGCTCAAGCCATCACGGCTCAAGCTAACAGAGATGTTGCACCTCGAGAAAACCAGGATGCTAGTACCATGGCTAGCCGTTTGAGAGACTTTACGAGGACAAATCCTCCCATGTACTTTGGATCAAAAGTTGATGAGGACCCCCAAGACTTCCAAGATGAGGTCTACAAGATTTTGTTTGCTATGGGGGTCAGTACTACTGAAAAGGCTGAACTTGCTACTTATCAACTCAAGGACGTGGCTCAGACATGCTACAATTTGTGGAAGAATAGTAGGGCTTTAGGAGATGGTCGCGTGACTTGGAAGATCTTCAAAAAGGACTTTCTTGACAGATTCTTTCCAAGTGAACAAAGAGAAGCTAAAATAGAGGAGTTCATCAACCTTCGTCAATGGGGTATGAGTGTTAAGGAATACTCCTTGAAGTTCATTTATCTGTCCAAATATGCTTCTTCTTTGGTTTCTAATGCTAGGGATGAAATGAGCCGTTATATAATGGGCGTGTCTGTAGAGCTTGAAGAAGAATGTCCTGCAGCCATGCTTCATTACAATATAGATCCTTCTAGGTTGATAGTTCATGCTCAACAGGTTGAGGAAAGTTGCCTAAGGAAGAGAAATAGGTAAGCTAAGAAGGCAAAGTCTTTTGAGAGTGGTTCTCCTAAAAGTAGGCTTGATGTTCTAGACAAACCTAAGTTTAAGAAGAGGCTTTAAAACAAAGTTCCTTCAGATTTCTCGAAGAATCGCAATGATAGATGTGCTAATCCTAAACCTCAAGAGGGGAGAAATATTGATCCACCAAGAGAAAGACCAACTTCTGGTGAGTGTGGTAAGAAACATGGGGGCGAATGTCTTGTTGGAACTAATAGTTGCTATGGTTGTGGAAAAGGTGGACATATTGTGAAATATTGTCCAAATATTAGAGGCCAAGGTAAGGGTAATAGTCAAGCTCAACCAAGCGGTCCTAATTCTGAAGATCAAAAAAGGAACCGTTTCTATGCACTTAAGGCTAGGGGTGAACAAAAAAGCTCACCGGACGTTGTGACGGGTGTGTTACAAGTTTTCTCTATTATTGTTTAAGCTTTGCTTGACCTAGGTGCTACTATTTCTTTCATTATACCTTTGCTAGCTAGGAAGTTTTATGTACTTCCCGATGTTTTGATGGAGACCTTTTCCGTTTGTACCCCAACGGGTGACTCTGTAGTTGCAAAAAGAGTTTATAGGAAATGCCCTGTCATGCTGCCCAATAGAGTTACTCTTGTTGATTTGGTAGAACTTGACATGTTTGATTTTGATATAATCTTGGGTATGGATTGGCTTCATGATTGTTTTGCTTCCGTAGATTGTAGAATAAGGTGAGTGAAGTTTCAATTATCTTATGAACCTATTCTAGAGTGGAAGGGGGGAAATTCTATGCCAAGGGGTCAAATTATTTCGTGTTTAAAGGCTTGTAAGATGATAGCCAAGGGTTGTTTATACCATGTGGTGAGGATAAAGGAGGCTTTTCAAACGTATTGAATTCAAGAAAAACAAAACTAGGGTTGTTCCGAATGAAATTGTTGAATGTTAATCTCCCTAGTTCTCCCTATTTGCTATTCTAGTTGTATGTATAATTCTCAAGATTTCAGTAAGAAAGAATGAAAGAAAGAAGTAGGAAGCTGAGGGGTGTTGGATAGGATGACCAAAGGGTGAGGTTAGACTAAGTAATGATGTAAGTCATTCTTAGTCATTGCACAGAAAGATCCCAATGGAAGTCTTAAAAGAATATTGTAAGTCAACCTAGCATGTTCAAAGAAAACGTGAGATCAAATAATAAGAAATGTAAGTTCAAAGTGAACTAAGTAAGCAAAGAATGAGAATGTTAAATCATCACTATTTGATAAGAATAAAGTTTTAACAGTTATTGGTTTATGCCAATATTGGAGTATGAATATATTCCCCAAGAACTATATACTATGAAAATAATCAAAGGATGGGCATAGCAAATAAAGATTGGCTTATAAAGACTTCAGGCCCAATTTAACAAGAATGAAAAAAAAATTGTTTACTAAATAGGTGCATGTTTTGGTAAAAGATAGTACCAACTAGAGTTTTAAGAAGATGCTTTCATACTCTATTCTTTCACTTATGTGAAACTTGTATGCATATGTTTTCTTGAGATTTTGCTGTTTTGTTGTTATCTTGAGAAGATTGATAGCATGGTAACTCTTTGATTTATTTTTGAGCTTATGATAAGGTTGAGAAGGAAATTCCTCACTATGTGTTATGAATATGTAGCTCTTATATGTTTGTGCATCAAAAATTGAGTGCTAAGTGTAATGATATATTATGTGCTGGTTGTGCTGCTTGTATTGAGTCTATTCCTTACCCTCCAAAATTTTTAACTGTCATTCAGGGACGAATGTTCATAAAAGGGGGATAACGTAACATTCCAGAAAATTTATATTTCTAGTGAATGGCCTATTAGGTTTTAAGAATATGTATGTCGGTACATAGGCATCCCATTGTCCAATATTTAGTAATATTTGACATGTTAGAGAATATTGGCTTAAGAGTGTTAGCCGATTTTTGTATATATTCACATATAACATATAACTTAAAATACACCTTGATGTTCAAATGCTCCAATCCAAGCTTGTTTAGGAACTGTACCTTCAATGTAAACCCTAAGCTAAAATAACTATATTCTTCGCATACACACATTAGGTACGAGGCATCCAAGTGTCAAGCCTAGGTACCATAGCACATGATCATTTAAAATGATCATGTAGATTAAGCAGTGCCCACAGACATAGTAAGCATCCTTGGACGAGAAGTGAACTTTCCAGAAGTGCATGGTTAGGAATGTGCACGGCAACACATGTGCAATCACATGTGCTAGCGACCGAGAGACAAGCCCAACCGATTCGGTTAGGGCGGTTAGGGGGAAGGCACGCGTCGGGTCAAGCAACGTGGTGCCAAGCTTACAAACCAGTCCTAGGATCTAACTAACCGACCTAACTAACTAACCAACCTAGGATTAACTAAAATGAACTAACTAGTGTGCCCGAAATCCAAAGACCTAACAGGGTGACACTAGCTTAGTACTAACTAAAGAAACATCCTAGTACCTAACCTAGGATGGTCAAAAGGGGTTGGTTATAGTCCTAACGAATTAGGTGTACTTTATTAATTACCCTAGGTCACTTAATTAATTAAATTACCAAATTAATTAATTAATTTAAATTGCCAAACCCGAGACCCTTAAGCAAGTTTTCAGAATTTGGCTAAGTCAAATGTTCTCCTATTTTTGGTCAATTTAGGAGGGGCATTTTGGTAATTTAAGTAGAGGGTCTTTTGGGTCATTCACGGAACGACTATATATTGATATTAGGTCAGTTGTAGACCACTTTTACACGTCCCAAATCATATCAAACGAAATTTCTCCAAATCTCTCAAAACACTCTATTTTCCAAACTCCCTTGAAGAACAAGAAAAGCTTAAGGAAGAAGACGAAGGTTTTGAAGTTTCCAATCAGATTGCGTGGATTCTTCATCTATAAGGTATGGGTTTTTCACTCTTTCGATTCCTTTCCGCAAGAGTTCCTTTCAAGATAAGTTTTCAAGAACTTCAAATACTAGGGTTTTTAATCTACAATACACATTTTCTTCCTAACCCTAGATTTATGATTTTCAATGAAAAGTAAGCGTTTTCTATATTCAATTTCGCAAAAAATATTGAGTAATTGATTGATAATGTTTGAATGTCGTGTGATAAATGATCTTTCTCTATGTTATGGTTTCGAATGGGTTGTTTCTAATGTTTAATAATATTTAAATGTTAGGGTTGGAATTTAAGGTTTGAATGAACCCTTTAATGACCCGTTTACCTTCTTCTACGCTATGCATTGATCTTTTACATGATTTGATGAGTTGTTGTTGATTATGCCAATGAGTATTTCACTATGTATGATTATGAATATTGCAAACTGAATAAGATTCTTTGAAGCAAGAGGTAAGTCTTTTAAGTGTGATTACTCTTAAATGTTTTTGTTAGCATATAAACTATGATGTTATGTTACGAAAAGTATGTATGATTATGCTATGAGAATATTCTTAGCTATGAACACGATACTTGTGAGAATATGATAAGAATACGAATATGCAAGTTATTATACTCTCTTTATGCTTTACACAAGATGTTTATGCCATGTAAATTTCACGTATGAAGGGTTACAATGAAAGGAAATTCTCATCTAATCTAAATGAGATGATGATCATGTTATACGGGGAATAAATCTCCTATAACCTATGATAAGTTTATCATAAAAGAAAACTTAAAGGTTATTTTAAGAAAGGGACTTAAGTTAAGCACCGATGAACTACATATAGGAAGTGTCCCTTCCCTAGCGGGAAGGTAGATTCACAATGATTATCATGAGATTGAGGCTGCCATGTAATGTGGAACTATGGGTATCTAATACATCTCCTAGTTCTTGAACTATGCAGCCACCATAACTTCTAAGGGTATACCCTCGCGTCATAACAAACTTGATATCAGAGCATAATGATTGTTAGAAAGAGAGATTATTACGTAGCATAGAAAGGGAATGCAAATGAGATTGAGGTCTCACGTTAGTAAGTCCGGCCTCCCACATGGGTTTCTGTCACGACCCAAAATCTAGCCGCGAGTGGCACCCACACTTATCCTACTATGTGAGCGAACCAACCAATCTAAAACTCCAACATATTGAACAAAAATACAAAGCGGAAGACTTAAAACTCATTATCCCCAAATCTGGAAGTCATCATCACAAGAACATCTATCCTCAAGTTACAAATCTAGAAGTATCTAAGAAGCTAAAATAAATAAAAGGCTAGTCCATGCCGGAAGTTCAAGGCATCAAGACATTGAAGAGAAGATCCAGTCCAAGCTAGAAGCATTAGCTCACCCTGAAATCCGGTGTAGTGACGACTGGCTAGAAGTGCTGCTGAGTTGAAGACGACGGTACGTTTGCTGCATTCCCCAAATAACAAAGAAAGAAACAACAAGTAGGGGGTCAGTACAAACACAAGTACTGAGTAGGTATCATCGGCCAACTCAAAATAGAAAACAGTATATATCAGTTCATATCATAAATCAACTACAATACTCAACATGTAGTAACAAGTACTATAATCATCAATAAGTACCACCAAGTTCATCCATGAGGACTCAAGCCTCAATACCACACTCATTTGGGAATTAGGTTCATTACATTGAGTATATAAACATCTCTCAAGATTTATTATCTTTCTTCCTCTTGTGTCGGTACGTGACACTCCGATCCCCTACTACTATGTGTCGGAACGTGACACTCCGATCCCTTAATTCTACGTGTCGGTTCGTGACACCCGATCCCTTAATTCTATGTGTCGGTTCGTGACACCCGACCCACTAATACTATGTGTCGGAACGTGACACTCCGATCCCCTAATTCTACGTGTCGGTTCGTGACACCCGATCCACTAATTCTATGTGTCGGAACGTGACACTCCGATCCCCTAATTCTATGTGTCGGTTCGTGACACCCGACCCACTAATACTATGTGTCGGAACGTGACACTCCGATCCCCTAATTCTACGTGTCGGTTCGTGACACCCGATCCACTAATACTATGTGTCGGAACGTGACACTCCGATCCCCTAATTCTA